>OX155957.1:26003568-26179162 GCA_944548615.1 Micropterix aruncella
TGACGCATCGGTTGTGCTGCGCAACCAGAGGTCGACCTAATTTAAAACTTCCTGTCCGCCTTCAGAATTATTTAAAAGGGATTCAAACGTTGGATTGATATGTTACAATAAACTAGCAGAACATATTTAAATTATACTCGTTTGTATATGACACGCGAAAACTACCCAGTTTACGTCCAAATTAAATCAATGAGATAAAAATATATGTTATCAATGAATTCTAATTACTGGGTGACTGACAATTTCCATTTGGATTTTCTTCGTTCAGATTGACATATTTACTATTTTATTGCCTATTATTTTTATGATTACTTTATTTTCTCCCATAAATCAGTTGTATTTTGTATTTGTAGTAAAAATAAAAAAATAAAATACAAACGGAGCTGCCATGGAATTCACCGACCAAAAATCGGGCCCATCATATATAATTATTACGCTTCTGGGACGTGAACGGTGGATTCCGGACTTACGACCGGCTGTGATAGGTTTAGGGCAGCTGTCTTGCCACATGTGAGCGTTCACCTTACCACCCATTCACTCCCCCTTCGAAGCCATAGAATTTGAGATGCAGAAATCGCGGTTTTAGATAATTTTTCTAGAAAGGAGTTGATTATTTTCCTGGAGAGACCAAGATCTTTAAAAAGGTGAAACAAAGATTTAGCTGGCAGGCCACGAGCGCCTACTTCCACCGCGTGAAGGTGAACAGTGAAGCCGTTCCGGGTGACGGCATTTGCGAGGTCATGGTATTTATTTAATTTGTACTCGTGGTCTTATGGGATATTTGATTCCCTATATTATTTTCTATTTCATGACATCTTAATTTATAATGCTCATGTCAAAATGTTCTAAACAAGTTGGTATTTTAATATCTTTTTTCTATATCAAATAAATATCTGATTGACTTAGTAGTTTTAAGCATCTAATACGATTATTATAATTATGTGGGGAGACTCTTCAGAAACCTTTAGTATCGATTTATAAAATTATTTAATCTTAACCGTTTATATCGATTCCGTTATCACTGGTTTTGTTAGTTGGATTCTATAATGAAATGAAATATTATGTACCCAAAGCGGTAATGTCTACACAATTATGTATAAGGTTTTAAACACAATAAATTTGACTTGAATTGATTTATGCCCCCTCCCCCCCCCCCTCCCCCCTCCTCCCCCTCAACGCCCACGCTCCCGCGCCCGACCCCAACTCGTAGCACAGCTCCTTGGCGAGCGAGCGATCTCTTCATTATATTTCACATACAATTTTCTTGATATTAAATTTCATTTATAGAATGGCTACTTCATAGATAAGGACTTAATGAATTTTCAAGTTATCTTGAATTTTAGTGGTTTCTACGATTTGTTCTTTCATGATCGATCTGAAGTCTGAGTCCTTACCAGTCGAAGTCTCCAAATTGATCTCCCATTTGTTGTAAGCAAGGTTGATTGGGATTTATTATAGCTGCGAGAAAACGCTAAGAGTCCATTTCTGGCCACTTAGCCTCGGCTATTTTCCTAAAAGCCTAAGACCGCACTAATAGGACACTTACAATAAATGAACATTTCGGTGTTGCCTTTGGTTGATGATAATATATGATTGGGACACGCAAAGTTGCTTTAGGTCCGGTATTTAATATTGAACAATTACTTAGTCGTTGATTAATTAGCTTAACTTTGGATTTCTATATTTTTAACAGTTTAACCCTTCGAGTAGCGGCATAATTTCATGGCAGACCGCGGCAATTTATTGGAATTTCTTGCAATATCGCCACGCTCGACAAAAAATACTATAAGTATGGAACTACTATAGTAATCATAAAAAGAATATGTGCAATAATCGCATTGAAATTTCGTATATAGAATATTGAAATTTCATTTTTTAAAACAATTAGATAATCCTACTAATATTATAAACGCGAAAGTTTGTATGTATGTATGGATGTTTGTTACTCTTTCACGCAAAAAACTACTGAATGGATTTTGATGAAACTTTGCAATAATATAGCTTACACATCAGAATAACACATAGGTTATAATATATAAAGATATATGGTTTTCTATCATCATTATCACAATTTTCCATCACCACGCGGGTGAACCCGCTGGACGCAGCTAGTTATGAATAAATATGAGAAAATCGAAAAAGTGAAAAAAACTCGGCATTTCTAACTTGTACTAGTCTTACGGAAAAACACGGAACCCTATTTAGAAATTGTAAATGCTATCGTGATCTTTATTAGATTCTCTATCAAATGCAATATTTAATTTTGCTTATTTACATACAAAAATATTTAGATATTAGCTCATAAAAACCAATAAAATTTTTGATGATTTCTCTAATGGTAAAATTAGAATAAAATGTACATAAAATCACTGAATTCGGTTTATAAAGTGTTTTAGAATAAAATTTACTTACATTTCTATTCATATTCCAACTGAAAACACTAAAAAAACACAAACAAATCTTCACGGACCCGATGTCCGAAATTATTTTAGCAGCCGTCTATGCATCTATGGTAATAATGAGATATTTGGTATGGATTTTAGGATGCTTTCGAATAAGAAATTAATATTACTGTGCGCTCCGGGAGCAAGGGGCCAATATTGGTCGTTACGTAGTCAACGGTGTTCTGATGTGCAACCAAATTTGGTCGTTACGTAGCCGAAGGGTAAACGTTTAGGGGCAATCTAAGGTTCTTAGATTATGAAACCATTAAATTCGGAAACATGTTTTTACAACTTTTCATTTTAAATTGCTATTATATAAAATGGATGTCTTTCTTGGAATAGACGCTGCCTAGTCAGGAGTTACGCAGACTTATTATGTTTTGAAATCGGACGAACCCGGTTGGGTCGCAATGCAATTCCCGTTCGTTTCTTGGCTGGCCTCGGGCGGTTCGTTGTATAGTTGCTCGTACTGATTCACCCTCTTGAAGGATGCCGGTTAATTAAAACTCAGCCTGTATGTATGCTAAGTCCACGCTCGCTTACTATTTACACAGTATACCGAGAGACATTGTATCGCGGGGATAGGTTGCGAGGAAGTGAGCAGAGCTAGGTCTCGACAAACGCCTTTGGTTAGCGTTACGCGCGTGCGAAAGTTGGCGAATTTCTCAATTGTTTGAATATCTGTGTTGGCGGAGTAGTAGACATGTGGCGGCCCGTGGACTCGTGACGTAGTTCGCTTCGTTTTCAAATTTGTTGAAATTTGTTGAAGAGACGCTACTGTCCTGTATACCGGGCTATTTATCCTTGTTCATTGCCGCTGTGTCTGCGTTTATTTTCAAGATTGTACAAATAGACAAAACTCAAGAAATCTTCAATCAGAATGTTACAGCTGTATTCACAGTCGATACTTAAAGGGTCCCTCATCTCAATTGTGCCCTAAATTGATAATTGACTATTCAGAAACCATATCGACCGTAGCGACTCAAGTAGGCCACTCAAGTGTGCCCATAAGGGAGTCATCTTTCATTTATTTTTATAATCATAGGTAGTACTTGAGTGTCGAGGGAGTAAAAATGGCCGACATTTCTTAAGTTTAGAGCTGTCAAATGTCAGTGTGGTCTTAAGCTTACTAAATCTTTTGTCCATAAATTCACGATTTCGTTAACAATATGTCTTATAACGATTTGGCTGGTTTTATAAGCTTAAATTTTAAAGATTAAAGACAATCAATATGATTATTCCGTGATGAATGAAGCGTCGTTACGTGCACTGAGAAAAATATAATGATGTAATATACGAAAATACGCATGTTTCAACAAGGATTACGTATACAACTCTGTCTGTGCTCCAACTCCATACGTATGAATTAATACGACGCGTGACAATGTTGGCGTGACGGTAGTTACCATGTCGTAATGTTAAAACATAATATTATTTCATTACGTCGCGATCATGGAATCTCGCTTCTAAGATGACAGCATGTAGTAGTATACGTACGGTTACCGGTCGGACCCAGAAAAATGATTATACATATAATCGAATTTCAGCAAAACTCTTTGTACTTGCACTTCCTTTCACAATTAATCATAAATTCTAACCTTTCCGTTATACCCTCCCTTTCCTAACCTTATTTTGGCAGTTTATTTATTTACTTATTTATTTATTTATTTATTTGTTAATATATCAAAATATGTATGTATATACATATACATACATATAATATGTCCAACTCAAAAATTTATTTATACATTTACTTTTTACTTTAGATACACACACAATGTATATTATATGCTATTTCAAATTTCATTTTAGGCTATAATTTTGTTGCCTACTCTTCTTTTCACACCAGCATGTTGGTTGACTGGAAGATATTGCTGTAGTGTAGCAATAAGTCCGCCATTGTACCTTATTTTTATTGTGCAATAAAGAGATTTTCATTCATTCAATCATTCATTCATTCATTCATTTGTAATTCAACAAAATTACATTTGAAACATCGTTATTCTGTCTAAAACCGTAATAATAAATAGTAATGTAAGAATCAATCCAACATTTTTCTGTGTGACGGATTACAATAATATCCACATTGACAATGCAAGCTTTTAACAACCCTCTTGAAATAGTGACCGGCGAGCAAACGCCAATCACAGACAGCTGACGTGTCACAGATAGCAGTCACAGTCACAGACAGCAGACATGCTGACCATAGAGCAGAATCATTTTGTTTAAGGATAACGAAAATTCTCTAGACCTTGTAATAGGACTGAATCAGATTCGAAGTAGAAATGAATATAATCGTTTGACGGTCCCTCGAGTGCATACTTAATGAAGGGAGCACTTAAATGCCGGCTATGAAGACCAATTTTAAAGGTGGTACTTGAGTGTCACTCGAGTGAGGATCGCTTAAGGTGTACTTAAGTATCGACTGTGTATACGGGTGTTTGTATTTTTAAAAGCTTTTATTTGCCTTGCAATGTTTGTCAGTAAGTTTGTTTAGGCCAAATCGTGCAAGCTGAATTAAAACCACTTCCTCTTATCCTATAAAGTTAAACTTTTACATGTTGGTTCAGTTCCGATGATAATGAGCATGACCTTATTCTGCACCCAGGATCGGCTTCTGAAGAGGCTACTCTTCCACAGTCAACAGCACAGACACACAACTCTGTATACGCCTTCAATTATGATAGCCCGTTCTAAATTTTACCATGACATAGCTGCTGCACCCAGGATTGGCTCCCGACGAGGGGACTCAACGGTCAACAGCACAAAAACGAAATTTTGTATAGAAATTCGAATATGATATTCCGTTCTAAGTTTCATTGCAATAGGGCTGCTGCACCCAGGGTTAGCTTCCCACGAGGTGACTCCTCAAAGGACAACAGCACAAACACGAAATTCTTTATAGCATGTAATTACTATGGCATGGCTGCTGCATCCAGGGTTGGCTCGGGACATAGCATTTTAATAAAAGTTTGTTTTTAAAAATGTGTTTTTACTATTAACTTATGTTTCTATTTATTTGTGATTTATTTTTCGCAGTAAAAGCGCTCACTAATAATATGTACTCTGCATTTCATTCGTTTGGACATGTTTTCCCAGAAATACTCTCCTCCGTCCGATCGGCATTTGAAATAATACAATACATTTTAAGGGGCTTGTTTTGCCCGTCGGCTGCTTGTACAACACAATGCCCCGCAGAAATACTCGCTTTGTCTATTTCATTTAAATAGGCAGCTCTTTTCACAAACGTTAGGGCAATAGGAAAATCTGGGCGATAAGTATAAAAGACCAAAATGCCTATTCAGGCATTTTGGTCTCACTTTTCAAATAGCTATAAATCATATACCAAAGTAAAAATCTCTTTATGTAGAACATTTATTACTAAAACAATTGATCTCAATTATGAGCTGTTTCTAAATTATATCCTATTAAATATGGCTATTTACCTATATACCCTAGGAAGCCTAACACATCCACTCATATTAAACAACTATTTAAACGAAAACCGTCGAAAAATACTCGAAACGATAAACTACATCCGCTGTGTGAGTACAAACTATATATTCCTAAGAATGCTCGAGTTTGCTAGCATTATATGGAGGGGACATACTGGGCTAGGTTGCTTGAACTCTGTAATGTGTCTCATGATTTCATTCCCGCTTCGTTTCTTGGCGTATGTAATATGCTAAGGTCATCTGTTCAACTTAGTGTGCCCAGTGACCGTACATCATAATATACTATATATATTTTTAATAAATAATTGGCATGGAGGCTTTCGTGTAATTAACCGTATTTAAGAAGACTCCGAACTCCAATACTCCGAAACGGCTCTTAATTGAAGTAAGTTGCAGTAGTTATATATATTGTTGAAAAATAGATCTTTGGAAATGTAAATACGTTATTGTTATTGGAGAAGTGGGCCCAGCGCCCATACATTTTTGTCCGTTGTCCTTCCATTGGCTGAGCAAAAAGCAAAGGTTTACGGATGGGTTTACCGAAGGATGCTTAGTATTTCATGGACTGACCAAATTCTTAAGGAACTGAACCAAAGAATGGGGAAAGAATTAACGATTAAACGACAGAATTCTTATTTATTATTTTTGTTTTCTTTGTACCATATAGCATACGTTGTATAAAATTTTATTATATTGTAAATAATTTAAAACGTCAATGCCGTTGACATCGTTAATTATTATGTTTTTATTTTATTAATGTTAGGCTGTATGTTTTTTTAAATATATATATTTTTAAAAGAAATTGGAATAATTTAGCTACGGTATAAAAGGCAATAAAAACTACATTTCTATTAGGAAGTCGCCAAATTTCTCGGCTGAAGACAAGTTTGGAAGGAGCATGAATTCTTTGTTCCTTGTAAAAATGTATTTATTAGAAAAACTTGTTCATGTAACTGACGTATTCAATTTATATATAATAATTCTGTTCGTCGTGGTTATTATCCATTTATATATTTATTTCAATTACTAATTAATTGGCTTAGTAGCTAAAAGACTTTAGTCAATATAGGCGAAGTCGGAGACAAAAATTAAAAAAAAAAACAGACTGCCTAATTATATATATATTAAGAAATGCGTGGCGTCAGCATTACTCCATACACGTCACAAAAATGAAGTTCATTATAATGCGGGGCACATTAGGCCGATGCGTAATAATTACCGACAAATACGTACGTTTAATTTATATAAAGAAAATGTTTAATAAACTATTTGGTCCGACTAACAGTATAATGTAATAAATTATCGACAGCGGCCTGCTGCCAGGCTGTGCGATCGTATTTTGTTTATATACGCGTCTATGTTTATAAAAAAGGCGAAGGTTATCAATTCGGTTGTATTTTTTTATGTTTGTCACCTCAGAACTCCGTCATTTATGAACCGATTTCAAAAGATCTTATTCTATTTGAAAGGATATACTTCAATATGGGTTCTATTTTTATCAAAATCCTATTCTCATGATGGTATCCACGAGGAATTGAGGGAACTCTTCAAATAATATCATATGAAGTTGAAAATTTACACATTGGTTCAGTTCCGATGCATTTTGTATGGTAAGCATGACCTGATTCTACACCCAGGGTTGGCTCCCGAAGAGGGGACTCCTTAATGGTCAGCAGCAAGGACACCAAATTTTGTATATGCATTCAGTTACGACAGCCTGTTTTAAGTTTCACCAAGACAAGACTGCGGCAACTTGGGTTGTCGACTACAGCGGGCGAGCCCGTCACCTCAGGAAGTTTTAACTATTAGTCGTTCTATCTCCCTGGAAGTGAACGTAGAAGACTTAGGGACAAAACAGTCCACCGTCTAACTACGCCACAAGCCCGTAAGAGGCCAACGCCTTAACCGCGAGATAGCCAGGAATGTTACCTGGCGGGCCGACACTCACGCCCATACTTCCAATTGTGACCAGATTACTGCGGTCTCTCGATTGGTTACGAGTTCGAGGTCGCTTGCGCGGTCCTCTCCCTTACGAAGCGGTGAAACGGTGTCTACCGAATCTATCGCGGACCACAGCGTCCATTGCCCGGCTGTTTATTTTCTTTTATTCAGGAAAATAACAGTGTATAAAAGTAAGTAGCCAAACAAGATAGATATAAAATTACACCAAAGACAATTTTCCACTAAATGAACATCAAGATTATTTAAGTGATAAGAGAAAGAAAAAAACGAGAAAAGAAAGAGGATAGGAAGGGAGGGACCAGGAAGGGAAGGAAGAACATAGTAAAAATAAATACATTATGTTGATGGGTGTCCACGTAATTAACAAATTTACCAGTACGATATTTAAAGTTGAGACAGGTACGTTGGTAAGAATAAGTACAAGTGCAAACAGTAGATAATAAGTAATAAATTTTAAATATTAAGTGTTAAATATCGCCCTCTTTAACAAATTTCTGAATCCAATGTTCGATTCAGCGAATATATCTATTGATGCGTATCGATCATCGTAAACCCTACACACACGGTTTAAGAAAGAGTATTTACGGTAGTTATTATTGCAACGGCTAATGTGAAACAATGAGGACTGTCTTGTCGTTCTTGATGGGGTCCGGAAAAGTATTAGCTGGACCAAGTCCATGCAGGTTAATCTGTTGTTTATGATTTTATGTAGGAAGACTAGATCATGGTACATCCTTCGATCAGCCAAAGAAGTAAAGTTGTACGAGTGGTGAACGTTGATGCCGTAAGAATTGTCAAGTGTGAAGTAAAATCTATAGTTTAAATATTTCAAAAATTTAGTCTGGATGCGCTCGATTCTGTTATTATGGATGGCATATGAGGGGTTCCACACTTGCGAGCAGTATTCAAGATGCGGGCGGACGTAGGCATAGTAAAGCGTTTTAATAGTGTGTAAATTAAAAAGTGATTTAGAGGTCCTTAGAATAAAACCCAACATTCCAAATGCTTTTTTCGTTATTGTGTCGATATGATCAATAAACTGCAGTTTGTCGTCCAATAGAATACCTAGGTCTTTGGTAACGGATTTAGAATGGATGACAATATTAAAGAGTTGGTATTGGTGTTTAATCATATCTCTTTTCCTGGTAAACCGAACCAAGTGGCATTTGTGTACGTTGAGCTGTAGGTGGTTCAGTTTGCAATAGGTAGAAAAGCGATTGAGGTCTTCTTGGAAGTTTAAACAATCTTGTATCGAGCTAATGCGCATAAAGACTTTCATATCGTCCGCGAATAGAAGGATTTCAGAATGCTTAAAACATTCGTCGATATCATTAATGTGAATAATAAAGGCCCAAGAATACTACATTGCGGTACACCAGAGGTTACTAATTCTCTATTTGACTTGAAGCCTGCTGCCACTACAATTTGACTTCTGTTACTGATATATGATTTCAACCACCTCAGTAAGTCGCCATGTATACCTATCTTTAATAGTTTCGATATTAGAGTAGGATGGTTTACTTTATCGAAGGCCTTACTAAAGTCTGTGTAGATGGCGTCTGTCTGGTAACCTTTATCCATATTTGTCAGGAAGGTCTCAGTGAACAGAATCAGGTTGGATGTGGTTGATCGTCCTGATTGGAAGCCGTATTGGGAGTCGCTAAAATATGTTTTCACTGCTGCATGTAACTGAGCATATACCAATTTCTCTAGAATTTTACTGAAGATGCACAGTTTGGAGATAGGCCGGTAATTTCCAATGTCGTGTTTAGGACCGGATTTGTAAACCGAAGTGATGTGGGCCATCTTCCATTCATGCGGAAATATGCCTTAGTCTAATGATCTTTTAAATAAGATGCTCAGAGGGTATGCTAAGCTTTTGTCACAACGATGGACAAAAATGGGTGAGATTCTGTCGGGACCTGCACCTTTCCTTAAGTCCAGTTGTTTGATGATCTGGTGAATAATCTCAGCATTGATAGTAATAGAAGAGATATCAGCGGGTCCGATTTCATCAGGTAAATCTCAGTCAACCGGTGGTTCAAATACAGATTTGAAATAGGTGGAGAATGAGTTTACGATGTCTTGCTTTGAATCTGAGACCATGCCGTGATAGGTTTGACAAAAACGATTAACAAAAATGGGTGAGATTCTGTCGGGACCTGCACCTTTCCTTAAGTCCAGTTGTTTGATGATCTGGTGAATAATCTCAGCATTGATAGTAATAGAAGAGATATCAGCGGGTCCGATTTCATCAGGTAAATCTGAGTCAACCGGTGTTTCAAATACAGATTTGAAATAGGTGGAGAATGAGTTTACGATGTCTTGCTTTGAATCTGAGACCATGCCGTGATAGGTGGTCCTCTCCGGAAGGGTAGACGAGTTTTTCAACGCTTTAATAAAGGACCAGAATACTTTAGGATTACTTGATATGCTATTTTCAACGCGATATATGTAGTCATTAAAACAGGATTTGTGCATTTTTTTAAATAAATATAATAACATATAAATAAATATAATAACATTTTTTAAAATAAATATAATAAATATAATAACATATTTTTATAATAAATACGTAACAATTTGTAGGACGATTGATCAAGAGGATTCTTAAAGCGTTTGAATTTGTGGAAATAGTTCTCTTTTCCCATTTACAAATGCAGATATTGAACACCTTATTAAATAATTGAATCTTTATAATAAAAACATAATAGTATATGTAGTAATATAAATTGATGATTTCTAAACGTAATTTTATTTTAATTTTTGTGAATTTATTTTGTATATTATTAATACATATTAATACATATATAAATATATATTAATTTTCATCATGTTTTAAAATAAAATAATATTGAGAATTTTCATGACATTTTCTTACGAATTTTTATTAGGTAATTAAGATATTTCTGTTACATTAAGTATGATTTTGTTTATTTATATAAATATAGTATTATAGATTTCTTAGGATAATTAAAATAGATTGTCTACCTTGGAACAGGCGGCAGCCTAGTTAGGTTAATAAGACTTTTGTATATTGAATGTACTCATAATTTGAACTCAATAAATAATTTGAATTTGAATTTGAATTCATTTAATTATGTTTTTATAGCAAAATAAAGTTATTCTATTCTATTCTATTCTATAGATTTCTATTCTACACTAGATCGTCGTCAGAATGTTTGACAGCCCAAAGATGGCTCCAAAAAGAGCAAAGGGGACCCGATATTTCGACGGCCTACGGGCCTTTACATCGGTTAATCTGGCACTGGACACGTGTCACTTAAATTTGATTGATTATTTTAGGTCTGAAAGGGTGAAGCGGTAAGTGTTGACCGATACTGCCATTACGGCATGTCACATAAATAGTTAATTGCATGTGCGGGGATAGGGACAACCGCAAGACGCAATACGATGCTAAAATTACGCTAATGGCAATGCCTTCAGCCGCACGTTGGGAGGCAGCTGACTGCTCTCGGAAATTATGCCACAAAACAAGCTGAGACAGTTTCTCACATCCCAGAGGGAGAGCTTGTTTATTCCCAATTCTAATCAACCTGTATCTGCTCAAAGACAACATTCATATTAAATTGCACAATATCAAATCCAAGCAACAACTAGCATCAAGCATGCATTAAAGCACTGGCTCAAAAACAAATATTGACACAGCGTAAATGACTTTTTACACGACTACGCAACGAAAAAGAAGTGAAAAGTGTTCAGGGTTCACCTATGTATGTTTTCCGTTTCTTAAATTTACCATAACTTTTACTGATTGGACCGATTTAGAAGTCATAGCGTACCTTAACTCTCCAAATATTAAATAAGTATAAATAAGATAAAAAACGAATTTGCCACTTGAATTTTATAGCACCCGACGTTTCGGCGACTTTGCAGTAGCCATTGTCCAGGGTAGACTGAAAGAGCTGTCAATCCGTTGTTCCGCGGGTAGGCCGCATACCGCTGCCGCCACTGAGTAAATTATAACGGTGGTGGGGGCGGGCTAAATAAATTATTATAATACGAATATTTTCGGGCTATTATCTTTATTGTAACTCGCCACCAGATGGCGCTGCAGCACATCAACTTGTATACCGCTCAACCGATCTCAATAAAATTGATATACATAGACATTTGAACACACATAGTATTATTCGGGCTATTATCTTTATTTTAACTCGCCACTAGATGGTGCTGTACATCAACTTCTATATTGTCCTACCGACCGCTATAATAATTGGTATACATGTACATTTGAGCCCGCCTAATATTTTCCCGCTATTAACATAATTGTAACTCGCCACCAGATTACGCCGTAGCACATCAACTTCTATACCGCTCAACCGATCGCCATGAAAATTGCATTTCAATTTCACCGGTCCATTGGTATTTCAGCACGGATGTAACATTGACAACGCCGGTTATTATATAATAGATTCAGATACAGATTCATTTTATTGGTATACTGGTATACACGTCATACATACAGTTAAGCAAACATTTTTTCTATGGTAGTGGAAACTTTATAAAATATTAAAATACACAAGAAAATAAAAATGAAAGAGAAAACGTAAGAAAATACAAGAATAAAGTAAAAAGAGAAAATACAAGAGAAATGCAAAGAGTTAGTTTACACAATTACTAGGACAAATAATTAACACTTAAGCCACCAAGCATTTTAGTCTTCACTTGAGTAATATTCATCCAGTGAGTAAAACGCCCTATCTGTGAGGTACTTCTTAAGGCTTCTCTTAAACACGTCAAGAGATTGCGCCTGCCTAATGTGCTCGCTGAGTTTGTTGTAGATCGCTGGGCCGGCGATATAAGCTAGCCTCTCCGACTTGGATAATGGATGACTTACCGAACTTAGCATTCTTCGGAATATTGTTGGATAGTGGTGATGCAAACCATTCACTTTAGAATCGGCTAGATTTCTGCGAACGAACAGCGCTATTTCCATTATATAAATGGACGGCAGCGTCATGATGCAGAGATGTCTAAAAAGAGACCTATCCCTTTCAGGCCTAATACTTTTTTTTTCTAGAACCATGTTTTCTTTTGCACAGCAAACGAAGTGGTGCTTAAAAGGTAACGGCGCGAAAATTATGTTTTATTGTATCGCGCAATTCATGCACGATCTCCTGGCCCGGGTCTCGCCTCACGAAATTGATTCGACGAGACGCGAGGATTTTTTAAATGAATGTGCACACATAATCAATGATGTGCGCTATCATGTTGGACGGGCCTTAAAGGGCTAGTTATTTACTACCAGTTATTAATATAATTTGTTAGATATTATAGGTGAGACAGTGCAATAACGTTGTCAATTAATTATTTATTATAAATAGCACTTGTGAGAGCGATCGTTCGTAATAGGGCAGAAGATTTACAATCTCCCGCCAAAGTGAGGCTTATAAACTCTTAAAAGGAGCACACTTATCTAATAAAAGACCTGATATTAATCGGCTACTTTAAAAATGAAAGGTAAAAAAGAGAAGATGAAGCAGACAAAAGACCTATATAATTAAACCAATTAATTAGCAGCCGTATTTTATTACCGAGAAAGAGGGTAGGGAGAGCAGCCATAGAATGAATCTTATTGCTTTTCCCAGAGATAAACAGCGATAAATGGGAAAGTTCACAAATAAATTATACCTTGTTTTTGTGTTGTTTACTCTTAGTAATACTTTGAAATGCTGTATTGTTGTAAAGCATTGTTTTAATATAAGGTAATCGGTTATAATCCATCTTTCTATTTTAATCCATAACTTATTCAATAGTAGACAATTTCTACTAATTAATCAGTTATGAAGGTTATCTCTTCTAAGATTATTTTATGTAAATTTATTCTGTTTTGGTTTTTTAAAAATGGTTTTATTCGCCTAAACTTGACATGCAGGCGTTATTCGCGCAAAGCACATAATGGGCCCAATTGCGTTTGTTCGTGAACTAAAATAGTAACTTAGTTCAACGGAACGAGATGAAGCAATACGTTAGAAGGGAATATGAAATCGATTTTCTCGCACCAAAACTGCCTGTCAAACCTATAGACGCCCGATTAAGTTTGAACACATTTCGTGCGGTGTTAGATTCATCTGCTTTATCTTCGGTGGGTAGTTTTAATGCGGAAAAGTAATAAACGTACATTTCACATTCCGCTCTCGCGTACTGCTCTGTCTCGTTCACATGAACTACTTTCCGATTTTAGTTCAAGAGAAACTCAACCGAGCCCAATATTGTATATTTGGATTTATTTTCTAATTATTTTCGACTACTTTTATTATGTAACGATTATTTCCTATTTCTAATGATTATTTTGCTCGTTTTCTTATTTAATGTTTTAACTATTTTTATTTTATTGATATTATTTTTTGAAAGCAATTGAATATAAAACATCTTTTTTCCAAAATTACATTTGATACTGCTATAAAATTGGTGTCTTGCTTGAGACAGGCGCTGCTTAAATAGGAGTGGCGCTGAATCATTTGTGTTTAAGATTTGTTGAATAAATAAAAAAACGAAAAATCCTCGTCAATAAAATGGGCTCGATTGCGTTTATTTTGAACCAAAATCGGAAATTAGTTCATGTGAACGAAACAGAGCAGTACGTCAGAGCGAAATGTGAAATGAACGGTTGCCACTGTTCCGCATTAAAAGTACCCACCGAAAATAAAGCAGCTAAATCCAACACCGCACGAAGTGTGTTCAAACTTATTCGGGCGTCTTTAAGTTCAGGTAGTTTTGGTGAGGGAAAATAAACGATAGTTCATTTCATATTCTGTTCTAACGTATCGCTATGTCTTGTTCGGATGAACTGAGTTCCTATTTTAGTTTACGAAGAAACGCAATCAGGCCCATTGTTTCAATTCTTAATTGGACGATATCTTAGCTATTTTTAATTAAATCTTTATTTGCATAGAAAATACTCATTATTAAATTCTGGAAAATTATCAAATCGATGAAAATTGGCATCATGATTAGTAAGAGTTTAGGTATACGAGGTGTTATTACTGCACGGCGACGTGTTTTTTTTTCTGTGGGTGAATCAGTACAACAAATTGAGCAACTTTTAATTTAAAAAATTGAAAAAAAACTGAGAAATAAAAAAAAATGAAAAAAATGTTTTTTTTTTTTTTTATGATTAACTATTATGAACAGCTGTGATCACGATGCGCTATCTAGCGGTTGGTAAAATGTCGCGGTTATTGTTTATTTACGACTTATAACCTACCGCTAGATGGCGCAGCGCGCTCAAACGCTTCTCAAACCTTTATTTAACAGTAATTAAATAAAAAAAACAAAAATAACCTTCTTTAAAAAAAATTTTTTTTTTCTTTTTTTTCTTTTTTTTTTATTAAAAGTTGCTTATTACATTGTACTGATTCACCCACAGAAAAAAAATCCCGTGCGGTAATAACACCCCGTATGTCGAAAAACTTACCGTGGTGAACAACTCCCGGTTGATATTGGTGTAACCGTCCAGATTCATGATTGGTGGATTTTTCGCAATAGCCACAAGAAACATTTCAACTTCCTTTTGGGTGTTTTTGTCCACTGCTCCTAGGTTTACATTTAAAAGACGCTCTTGGAACAGCATACCGACCTGCAAGTATAGAAAATTATTGAAATGCGTATTGACTAGCTTATGTAGGTAGCTTATGTGCTCGATTGCGTTTCTTAGTAAAGTAATATCGGAAAATAGTTCATGCGAACGAGACACAGAAGTGCGTTGGAACGGAATGTACAATGAACTATCATATCTTTCCCACACAAAAACTACCCGCCGAACATAAAACCATCTTAATTAGTTTGAAAACATTTTATTCGGGTTTTAGATTATTCCGCCTTCTGTTCAATTGGTAGTTTTATGCCGGAAAACGACAACCGTTCATTTTATATTCCGCATTTTATTTCCATTTTAATTCACGAAGAAACGCAATCGGGCCCTAAATGTGTTACTGGTTTTGAAATAATAGTGACTATGAATATAACTAAAGAATGCACCGAAATTTTTCATTCTGTTAAGTACAGGATTTCCAAGAAGGGTTGTACTTTTTAACCGACTTCAAAAAAAAGGAGATGGTTATCAATTCGGTTGTATCTTTTTTTATGTTTGTTACATCTGAACTCTGCCATTTATGAACCGATTTATGAACCGAAAATTCTTTTTTTTATTCTAAAGAATATACCTACTTACAGATTGGTCCCATTTTTATCAAAATCCTGTTCTGATGATGGGATCCACGAGGAATTGAGGGAACTCCTCAAATATAATAATATGAAAATGAAAATGTACATGTTGGTTCAATTCCAAATACGATTCATTTATTTTTATGGTAAGCATGACCTGATTCTACACCCTGGGTTGGCTCCCGACGAGGGAACTCCTCAACGGTCAACAGCACAGACACCAAATTTTGTATACTCATTCAGTTATGATAGCCCGTTCTAAATTTATCATGACATGGCTGCTGCACTCAGGGTTGGCTCCCGACGAGGGAACTCCTCAACGGTCAACAGCACAGACACAAAATTTTGTACACGTATTCAATTACGACAGCTCGTTCTAAGTTTCACCATGGACTGCGGCACCCAAGGTTGGCTTCCAACGAGGGAACTCCTCAACGGTCAACAGCACATACATAAAATTTTGTATACGCATTCAATTATGATAGCCCGTTCTAAGTTTTACCATGACATGGCTGCTGCACTTATAAAAAAAATGGAGTCGGTTTTCCTTTTTGTTAAAACTTTGTCTATTATTTTGTTTTATTATTTCCCAGTGGTGCGAAAGTTAAGGCTCAGGGATGTTGTGCCATATAGCGCGTACTGCTTCTGGAAATGTAGATGCTTTAGAGTCGGACATGATAGCTCAACATACTTTTTGGGTGGGACGTGCTTATAAGAACAATTTTTTTGTCATTACTGGCACGTCGTGTACCAATAGCGAGACGAGTAATTAGTTAACCACGACAAGTAAATAATTAGTAATTAGTTAACACGATGGGTAAGTAATTAACCACGACATTAATTAACTGCAATCCACACATGCTTTATATAAGCTGGGTGATTTTTTTGAGCATGCCAATTCTTTCAAATAGGTACCTCATTTTAGTTCTTATTGTTTAATAATAATATTATGAATTTAATATTTTATATGTAGATTACAATATTTAATGTAACATACCTGATCATATACATACGTTGTTTTTTCCAATTTTGTTTTGATACTTCCTATTGTGTGTTTTTTTTTATGTATAAAGTGCCAAGATGACTATTAATATTCTTATAATAATTATCATTATGTATACTCATGTAGGTACATGGATTCAGCTCTATTTTTTTTTATTTTACTGTTGTGTAAAGCCGACTTTAGTCAACGCGATTGTCGAATTAATAGTTATGCGTAGCAACTGACGAATTCTAATATGGGATAATTAGCTTTAATTCATAATTCATGCTTTTATTGTATATTCTGAATGAATAAATTGAATACTGAATACTACTATTATTGCTAGAAATGGACCAAAATAATTGAAACAACGTGATTACAACTATACAGTAACTGCTCATAAATTAGGGGCTTGATTATATAGAAGTTTAAATACTCTTATATTATTTACTCAAACACAATATCGTATCTGCTAGATTTAATAAAGTTACATGATATACACCTGAAAGGTTAGCTTTCATGATAAAGGATGACAACAATACCCTTTACAATAAATAGCGCTGAAGGCAAGAAAGAGAATATCATTATGTTACCCACCTTTCGTGAAGCATGATACGCCTCGTTGCATATAATGAAAAGCAGACTCATAAAGTAACCGACAATAACAAACAAGCCAAGCTCCTTGTAGCTCAACCCGTGCTCAACGATCTCAGACAGTGCGCCGTACAAGGAGATCATCGTGATGAAAAATATCACTAGACAGTAAATGCCGTACATGTTAGAGTAGGCCCTACCTGAAATAGAAAATTAGATTCGTTTCACTTCATTTATTTATCCAAACCCTTAACTACAACAGCCTTAGAAATACACATTTTAAATTTAAACGACGTATATAACGGCTGTTTAAAAAATAATGTGGGTCGTTTAAGCTTAACCGAGCGTTGACCAGCCGTTGAACAGAGCTAATCAATGTAGGACCCTTAAAATGCTGTTAACCACCATTCGGGGGCCTAGGTCACAGTAAATATATTTAATATATTTACTATGCCTAGGTTAAGGGCATTATAGATGAGTAAAATGGCAGACGCTCAACAACCAGCTGATCTTTAACGTTTTTGTTTGGATTCGTTCGGGTTTAAAGGTGAACGTAGCCTTTTGGTTGTCATCTGGCGATTTGTCAGATATTCGTAGCCGGTCGTTTTCTGAAAATTAAATCAGAAAACAGCGTCGACTTAGTCGCTATTCTCGAGTCGACTGGAAATCTCGATTTTTGCATTTATTTGTATTAAGTAAAGCATTGTATCAAATCATTACTTACTAGCAACGGAGCATTTTAGAAATTTAGAATTTAAAATACCAATACAGTACAATAGGAATGTTAGAGAAAAAGTCCGTAAAAGATTTGAAGAACCAAGAGCGAACAACTACTATGGTGAAAGGACGTTAAAGTACCTCATTCCAAGAATCTCTAATACTATTGTATCTGAGGAAGACTGTAAGCGTGGGCAAACAGATGTTTAAAAAGAGATTAAAAAACTACTTGTTGGACGTTTATAGTGAAATTAGTGGTCATAAGTGAATTTGTTATAAGTTTCTATAATTTAAGCTTGTAGCGTATGTGTATGGCCTAATTTAAGCCTGTAGTAAGACCAGTAGTAATACTGCTGTGCATTGTTTTTTATATTAATGATGTCTTTTTGTATCACAAAATTAGAAGTGTAAGACTAGAAAAATAAGAGTTTGTCTCGCCATCAAACTGTATACCAGTTTGGCGAGATTTTAATATTTAACAAAATGTATTTGTTCTCTGAATAAAAATAATAATAAAAATAAAAAAATCCTTTTTATAATGTAGCATGTAGATATGTCATCTAAAGTAATATAATATCATCTATCGTATTTATTTAATGAAATGATGTTAAAATTAGTTGAATGGAAACGAAGTCGACTGGGATGTAAACAAAATCCTTCCACCGCTTGACCTGATTAAGAGGCACCCTAAAAGAAGAAATACCAAAATATCGGTCTGATATACAAAAAGAAGTATGCAGACTGACTGCCAACTTTCACTAGTTGGAGAGGCACCCTAAGGAGAATATAGCTTTGAACTTCGATAGTTTTATAACATGGTTTCCATATAAACTAAGACTTACCAAGCTGTTGCATCATGTGTGAAAGATCAACCCACAGGTGTCGGTACTCGGAAAGTTTTTTAGCAGAGTCCGGCTCTGACATCGCTTTTACCACATTGGTCGCCAACTTTTTCGACGCAACGCCAAAAGCGGTGCAGTTCACATACCTGAAACGAGGGACGTCGCATGAATTCGAAACGAGCAACGATGAAACGAGGGACGATGAATTCGAGGAATTTAAGGTCTGGTCGCTAATCGCGTAACATTGTTCAACGCAACAATCAACGTCCTGATGCTCGGATACCTCAAATCAGGGATGGACATCGATATCCGATATATCGAAAACATTGATAGTTAGATATCGATGTTGGATGTTTTTTACATTGATGGTGCCTTATCGATGTTTTGGCGCCATCGATATTCCTTCGTCGATATTTCTCATCAATACCTACATTATGTTTCATTTTGCTTCATGTATGAATAATAATATCGAAGTTAATATTTCTTAACACTTTAATCGACGAATTTCGGAAAGGAATTCCATTTCCTATTTTTATTTTATATTTAATTACCTTTTGTTTTGTTTCATTTTAAGGCGCCCTTCCGAGTTGACGCGACTAAAAATTTAGGAACTTTTGCAATGCCACGCGCCCGCGCGCTTTCGATATATACATAAAGATGTATAGGTATACCGCGGCGACAAGGGAATACATCCCACCGTTGGCAGTGGAAAATTACGAATGACGATTTCGGCTTCGCGCGTCGTCTAATATAGTCGATTTGGCCTTTCAATTATAATATAATAAATTATCAAATGAATAGTTTTTTATAAAGAAAAATTAGATTACAATAATAAAATAACTTGAGATCACTGTGTTATTTTTTATATTACTCAAAAGTATCTTTAATAAATAGAAAAAAAATAATATTTGGCCATAACATTTCTTTAAATTACGTAATTTCAAACATTTTTTTCTTATGTTTTTTGTATGAAAGTTCCAAAAACTGACTTAGTGCTATGCAAATAGACCATACGTTGATATAAATAGTATTTTTTAATATTGAGAATCATGTCTAGGTTTTTCAAAAACTGAAGACAAATCTCGCTCGTTTTTATTTTTTTGGAAAATAGTAACTCAATAAAGATAATTTACAATTAATATGGACATAATTTACCAATTTCGTTTTGGCGAAATGATAGCTTAAGAACCGGGTTTTTAAAATCCGGCGATTTCGGACCCGTAGTTAAGGGGTAAGGCTGCCCGCCGCTCGCCGTAAGGCGTTGGTCTCTAACGGGTTGTTGGTGAGCTAGATAGTAGATTGTTCTGTCCTCAAGTCTTCTACGCCCATCCCACGGCTGAAAGAACGATCACATATCTTTATACCAGCCTGGGTGACGGGTTCGCTCGTTGTAGTCGACACCTCCCTACTGCCGGCGTACCCCAGGGAAGGAGTCCTTTCCCCCTTTCTCTTATCTATATGTTCAGCCATATTACCGAAAACCTTACCACCTCATGTCACGTATATGCTGATGACCTTCCACTCTATATTTTTTTAAAAAATGATATTGACTCTGCCATATTGGATATGAACATCTTGCCCATGTATATTCTTGGGCTAAAAGTCATCTGAATCCTGCTAAATTGAAATTGCAATTGGCGGTGAACAAATATTTTCTCGTATTTCTCTGTCGTTCCTACGTCAACTAGAAATGGAGTGCAACGTCATTTGGTATTCTAAAGTCGTGAATAATTTAGGCATACTCGTGGACGAGACTCTTTTTTTGCAAGCATAAGTCAATGAAGTAAGCAGGCGAATATATGATGGCTTTCACAGCCTTCGATGATTGCAGAGACTCCTCCCTGTTAGCACTAAGCAGATTGTAGCTCAAAGTCTGCTACTGGTGTTACTAGACTATGCCGATGTCGCATATCTGGACCTCCCCGAGACTAATCTGGTTACGCTCGAGCGCGTGCAGAACGTTTGCATAAGACACATATTCAAGCTGTGGAAGTATGGCCATGTTTCGGAGTACCGTGCAAAATTTCAGTGGCTTCGTATACGGGACCGGAGAAATTTGCGCAACCTTTCACTACATACAATGTCTTACTTTCCCACTTCTTTCAAATCAGAATATCACTCTACGTATTCCAAATCACTAAATCACATTTCTGTTTTATTCCTTCTACGTACAAGCTCGACTATGGCATCAGCTTCCTCCAGCTATTAGAGGCGCTGGCTCACTTTCCACCTTTAAAGCAATCATTAAAAAGGCACTTGTTTTGTTGTGATGTCTTATTGTAGTAATAATTTCTATTTTTATTTTTATTGCTAGAAGGCGCAGCGCGCTTCACGCTTGACTTTTATTTATCAGAAAATTAAAAAAAAAACGAAATGTTTTTTTTATTTTGTTTAATTAAAAACTCGACCTTAAAAGTGATAAGAAGTGGCGGCAAAATTAGAGTACTATAATATACGATAAACTTTAAAATTAAAATTTGAATTGTAAGGAATGTTATACATTTCATACACATCTACAGCAAAAACACTAAACTTTCTGTAGAATTAAAAGTCAAGTTAAATTAATTCAAATGCGTCAGTTCGCGCGACAAGAAAAATAATGTATGAAATACAACAGCACAGCCAGCCAGATAAGGACGTCACTAATTAAAAACTCATCCTGTATATCCCAGTCGACTGGAAGATATTGTTTTACTAGCAATAAGTCCGCCATTGCACAGAATACTAGACAGTAGCTGATACTGTCTGTTATTTGAACATTTGAAAAACGTATTGTTTTGAAAAATAACGAAGCGAATACGTCACGAGTCGTAAGGGCTCAGATATGACCACCAGATGTCCGCTACTCGGGCAACGCGGATATGCAAACGTTCGAAATTGTCGCCAGCCTTTACCTGCGCGTAACGCTAACCAAAGGCGTTCGTCGAGACGTACCCCTCTGCCCACATTCCTCGCACCCTCTTCCCGCAATGCCCGGTCGCTCTAGAGAGAGTCTACTGTTGTCTCGGTATACTGTGGTAATTAAAAGTAAAATATTTTTATTGTGCAATAAAGATGTATAACTTTTCTTTTCATTTTCACCTATCACCGATGTCCGTCCGGCTTATCACCACAGTAAATATATTTACTGTGCTATCACCGACCCGGCTAAATTAATGTTCTTGGAACGAAAGTTACAGAGGATGGGTAACATTTCTCAAATGCTTTCAGATAAATCAACATCTCTAAAACCGACCGCCCATTAATTACAGCTATTTCATGAGAAAGTCTAGGCTGCTGACACTTCTAGAAACTGGACGATAGGACTCAAAATGCCATGAAGTGAGTTTGGCAGACACAGAGATAAATAACCAAGCAAGGGTCGAACCAGTTGATTCATGGTTGATTTCATTTAAATTTCTGTCTAACAATTTCACCCCATCGATGTATATTAAATTTTAGAAAAAAAATCATTTTTATTTACGACTTAATTTTATTTTGTTTGTATTTTGCTTTGTTGTTATTTTATTTCCATAAACATTTTTATAGAATATACTAATACATGTTTTAAGTCACCTATTATTAGTAAATTCATTTGAATAATTCTAGAATTTATAATTATATCGTCGTAGTTTTGAATATTTTTAAATGGTTTCATGACTTTTTTAAATTTATTATTTTATTTCGGCAATAGGCAGTATTCAAATAAATGTATCTGAGCCCATCGATATATAAGACCTAGTTATATAAATGAGTTGGGTCTAAACCGTTGCACGTAAAAACATGTGACAAGAGAGCAATACATTGAACTGTTTGCAAGAGAATAGCACGCCAATATTCTTACGGGATGGCTCACACCGGAAAGTACTGGCGGAACTATTTATTAACTATTTATTTATTAACTATTTATATTTATTAACTGGCGGCGATCCATATTGGTATTAAAGTGGTCATTTTCGCGGGCGAAAGGCCTATCTAGGCCCTTCTTCATGGCGAGTTTTTAATTAGTGTCATTTTTGTAGTGAGTAAATTAGTACGACGAACTAAGCAAGTTTTGATTTTAAAAAATGGAAAAATAAAAAAAACCTAAAACAAAAAAAAATAGGGAATAAAAGAGATTTTATCACGATGCGCTATCCAGTGTTAGGTTTGAATATTTCAATCGACTAATCCACCACGATTGATTTAGTCGCGACTAACGTTAATCACGATTGAAGTAATCACGACTAAATCAATTAGTCGTTAATCGTCAATCGTGACTAACTTGCTCTTCATATGCCACCCGACAATTCATTCTCGTCGGTCGGTCGGTCGGTCGTTCAGCCGGTCGGTCAGCCGGTCAATCGGTTGATCAGCTGATCGGTCTGTCATATAGAGTTGTCAACTACAACTGGCGAACCCGTCACCTCAGGAAGTTTTAACGATTAGTCTTTCTCTCGCCCGTGAAGTGAACGCAGAAGACTTGGACAAAACAATCCACCGTCAAGCTCCGCCACATGCCCTTAAGAGTCCAACGCCTTAAACGCGAGATAACTAGGTGTGGTACCCAGCGGGCTTATACTCACGCCCTTACTTCCAATTTCGACCAGATTACTCCGGTCTCTCGATCAGATTACTCCGGTCTCTCGATTGGTTACGAGTTCGAGGTCGCTTGCGCGATCCTCTCCCTTACGAAGCGGTGTATACCGAATCTATCTCGGACCACGGCATCCTTTGCCCGGCTGTTCACCCAGGATCGAGTAGCCGATGAGTCTGTCAGTCGGCCGGTCGGCCGGTCGGTCGGTTGGACGGTTGTTGGTACAATCAGTCGGTCGACCGTTCAGTCGGTGACCAGTCGTGACGTTGTACCGTGGCGGTAATTTCGCCGTTATTTCCATATCTGGCACGCATGGTTTCTTATCCCTCTGGCAACATTGATAGATAGATGCGCGGCTTGGCCATAGATGCCCTTAATCTCTCGGCAGTGTCGGAAAGCGCACGCTCGTTGCTCCCGTGGAAGAAATCGGAAGTGTGTGTGTGTGTGTGCGTGTGTGAGAGTTGAGGATGTGTGTGTGTTTGTGGTGTGTGTGTGTGTATGTGTGTGAATGTGTGCGTGTATGTGTGTGTGTGTGTGTAAACGCTATGCGTTACATTTTTGTAACATAATAAAACCGCTTTTGCCTTATTTTATTTCCCAATTTGTTGCGTCAATAGTTTGCAACTCCTTTCTATCCTAAAAAGTAAGTATCTCTTGAAACTCTTACCATAATGAACAGAAGCCATTCAGCATCGCTATTATATGATAGTAGGCGAATGTATGCCAGAATAGAAAATCTTCTTGAAGATAGAATTGTGATAGTAACACTGCAGCGCTTAAACCCCAAGACACAATACAAAGACCCCACGTAAGTGACTTCAGCTTATGGAAAATTATCGGTTCGCCAATCACCCTGTAGTATTTTAGCTGGAAACAAAATAATAATACATTTCATAAAACACGAAAGTTCGTTGGACAATCGAAATGGCCCATATCCACTTGACTGTTGCAAATCTCTCAAAGAAGTGAAGCGAGAAAAATCGGCGATCTGCTATCATATTGGGTAGTGGAACTAACTACTGGGTGCAGTTTCGAAATGCCATTGTGCTGTCCAAAGAACGATTTTACTTTCCTCATATGAGCCGGGAAGCCATCGACATAAGAAGAACCCTGAACTTCAATAGAGACGACAGTTACAAACTGAACCTTTTTCTTAAAATATTCTTAATGCTAAGCCGCGAGCGCAAGGGCGTCACACAAGATACATACGCCGCCCCACCACCGCTATAATCTGTAAAGTAACCGCAGCAGTTTGCCGCCTACTCTCCAATGACGATCGACAGAACTTTGGTATACCATGGAAAACGGTGGCTGCGACATCGCTGAAACATCGGGTGGTACACACTTCACGTGGTAAATTCGTTGTTATCCTTTTTATAATGTCAAACAACAGCGAAGGTCTTCGATTTCATATAACATGTTTTAAAACGAGATATATTTTTAATTCCAAATAAACCACAGTCGTGGTGGCAGTGGTGTTATGGACAAAATACAACAACTCCATTTTATGCATCAGCTTCAATAGTCAAGATATAATGGTTGCCGACTTTCGATAGACGACGGCAGTATAAGAAGAAGAATTCAAATAAAAAACAGACAGTGGGTTGATGTCATCTACAATGAGCGAACCCGTCACTCCAGGTAGGTATACGGATTTGTAATCGTTCTTTCAGCCTGAAAAGAGCATAGAGACCTGGGACGAATACAGTCCACCGTCTAGCTACGCCAACACGCCCCCTGAAGAGCCAACGCCTTACCGCAAGACACTAAAGACGCAGCGGCCCAACCTCACGCTCTTACTACCAGTTATGGCCGGATTTCTCCGTTCTCCTGATTGGCTACGGGTTCGAAGTCGCTTGCGCGGCTTCTTTAGCCGTTGTTTGTTCAGCGGTAATTCGATAAGAATTTATCGTAGACCATTGCGTAGTTTGTCCGTCTGTTTACGCAGGATCAAGTGGTAGTTTTAAGATGTGGTGGCATAGTGGTAGTTTCAAGAGTTGCTAACAACATTAGGGCGCTGTCGACTACAATGGGCGAAACCCGTCACCCCAGGCTGGTATAACGATATATGATCGTTCTTTCAGCCGAGTTGCTAACAGGTCAACATCCACCCTCCGCTGCTTAGGAAACAGTATATCGTTCCCAGACTCCTCCAGTTATTCGCCAGAGCAAACAGTCGATTAGCTGACGCAACACGAAGCGCAAACCGTCCAGTAGCACCCAGAATCCTTAATGGGGCCACAGAATACCAGACAGTAGCTTCTCTTAAAACAAAATTAAAATCGAAGCGAATACGTCACGAGTTGTAAGGGCCGCCAGATGTCCCGCTACTCAGCCCAAGCAGATACTCAACGTTCAAAAATATCGCCAGACTTTACCTGCGCGCAATGCTAGCCAAAGTCCTTCGTCGAAACGTACCCCTCTGCCCACATTCCTGGCAACCTTTTCTCGCAATGCCCTGTAGCTCGAGAGTAAAGCTACGGTTGGTATACTTTACTGGGGCAGACCCTCTTTCGAGGAGGTTACTGGATAAGATCCGCTGAACCGTGAGTTGGGCCGACTTCAAAGAACGAGGTGGGTCTTAGTGGCCCAACTGTACAGAATCCATTAAATACCTCCAAATAAACCAGACCGTCAAAGTACAATATCTCCGTGCATCAGCTTTGAGAGTGAAGATAGCTATAATGGTCGCAGACTATCAATAGAAGACATCAATATTAAAAGAAGTATCCAAATAAAAAACTGATTAATCTATTAATCTTGCTTACCTGAAAGTGGGCCCACATATTCTTGAAAATCGCCACTTGGGGTCCATGCCGCCAGGAAGCTACAGGAAGTAGGAAATGAGGAACGAGAATACTCAGGAAAATAATATTGTAAATAATCTCGTCGAAGCGTTTGTTGGGATTCAGAAGAAATTTATTCAGACGGTCTTTTCCAACTGCAAAATAAAGTCCGGGTTATGATACATTGCATGTATTGCATTACATTACTCATACATTGTGTAATTCGATTGGAAACGGGAGATCGATTGTTTTTATTCTTTAAGTATTCTAATATTCTTTTTCTATGCGCAATGCCTGTATTTGCATATTTAGTAAATTCTTATTTAAAACCTGTGGTATATGTACACTGAGGAACATGTTGGATTGATTCTTACCAGTGGCGGCGCTAGGCGTCGGCGACGTCGGCGACCGCCGACGGCCTCGCACCTGAGGGGGCCTCGCAAAAGTTTTAAAAATTATTTAAAATATATTTATTTATTCTTATTTATTTTCATACACTTGCGTGAGTAAAGTGAGTGAGTAGTACTTTAGGGGTATTGTCCAGAGTCCTCTGGCAACACTATGAAAGTTCGCGCTCGAGTCTCGGGACGGGGAATCCCCGTGTCGTATAATTATTTGTATTTCATTCATCTGTGAGCGTAACGTAAACAATCATTCTTTCTGGGAATAGAACTAGACTCGCATCCACAAAGTTTCTTTTTATTGTGTTGTAAAGTCATTATCATTACCCCCGGTGGCGTTCTAGTGGATACAAGTGTTAATTTAGATTGTTATTTATTTCATATTTCTAAGGTAAGTCAAATAACGACTTTAACGAAATGATTTTATCGAAATCGATAGGTATATATCTTTTATAAGTCGTAAATAAATACAATGTATTTCTCTGTACAAACCGAAATAAAAAAGTAGAGTTACCTTGTTTTAAACCTGTGTAGTGTTTTTTTTTCTCACCGGAGAACATAGAAAATTTTCACTTTTCGAGTATGTTTTTTTTTGTAGGCATCCAAATTCTTAATAGGTAACTATATTATTTTCACCGAGTTCTTTTTTTCCATACGTCTCGTACGGTATTCTTTCAATACAAAATAGTCTAGGTTCAATAAATTATATCAATTTTCCATAAAAAGTATTGGCGTATCTATAGGGTTGTTTATCATGGGGGGCTTGGGCATCTGCTATAAAAAAATGACAGATTGGCAGATCTCGTTTCGTATTATTTAACTCTGAAGCTACTGAGCCTATTTTAAAAGCATCTAATAAAATATTTTTTCTAAGATTACATGACCCAGCCCCCGCTCTACAGGTGCCTATGAGAAAAAGACCTTGCTAATAGTATAGAGAAAATTATTTTACAATTAGTAGAAATTATATATTTAACAAAATACACTTCTTAACTTAATAAATTAGTGACTGGAGAAAATTAAATATTCTGGATGATTATTGATGATCACACTTACCTCTTATAATCAGTATACATTGAGTTCAAGTTTAGTTTAAGTACTGTAGGTACTTACCAAACTTTAACAAAAAATATTTTTAGGTCTTCATCTAGGACCACTAGAGGCAGAGATGTAGGGAGGATATGGGAATCCGGTGCATCAAAAAGAAAAAGAAAAGCTGAATCGGTTATATCCAACCAAGCTCTGAGTTCCAGTATGATGAAATTTCTTAAGAAACCTTCAAGGACTACAAGTGTCACAGCTTCAGAGTCAGAGTCACTGATGAAACTTTAGTTTCTGAACCAGCTTAAGAGTCAAATAAATCTTTTACTCAAATTTCTGATACTGCTTCTTTACCATCAACATCGGGCGAATCTGCTGTGATCCAAATGTCTGAACCCAATGAAGAGTTAGTAATTGAGAGGATGTGTGACTCGGGAAATCAAGAGCAAGCAGTTAATTTAAAAGAGTCATTCATAGACTTAGATCCGGGGAAGTGAGTATTTCCAGTAAATGATTTGCAGCGTCATGACTTAATTCAAAACGGACCCAATCATCAACATCTAGAGAAATCTGATGAAAGTTACCCAAAAGACGCAAATAAAAGACATTTTTGTTAATTTCATTTTACTCGAAAATTAAGTAACGGCGAAACGCAACATCGCAGATGGTTAGTTTACTCCATATTTCAAGATAAAGTTTATTGCTTTCCATGTAGACTTTTTTCACATTTGCAGACACAGATGGTAAAAGAAGGATGTTGTGACTGAAAAGATTTGAGTCGGATATTGCAAAGCATGAACAAAGTCAAGGACACATGGAGTGCATGATTAAATGGATGGAATTCTATAAAGGAATCAAACAGGGAAAAACAATAGATAAGGATAATGAAAGATTGATTAGGGAATCGCAAAAGTATTGGCATCATTTGTTTAAAAGAATGATTGACATAATAAACTATTTAGCCTCACACAATCTGGCATTTAGAGCTCACCGAGAATCTCTTAAATTGAACGATAGCAGAAACAGTGGTAATTTTATTGATTTATTTAAGTTGTTATCCAAATATGATCTGACACTACGGGAGCACATGCAACGTATTTATGAAAAGCAACTTACTCAACATTATCTGAGCCACGACGTCCAAAATGAATTAATTGCATTAATGTCTAAATCAGTTATGACGAAATTATACACAGAGTTAAACAAGCAAAATACTACGCCTTCTTGCTCGATTGTACCAGGGAATGTCAGCCGTGTTGAACAAATGTCAATAATATTAAGATTTTGCAATTCCTCAACTGGAGCAATAGAGGAACATTTTGTTGGGTTTATTGCCGTCGCAGAAACAATAGGAGAGTATTTAACTAATTCAATATTACAAGAACTGGAAAGAAATGGTCTAAATATCCAAAACTGTTGAGGACAGGGATATGATAACGGCGCCAATATGGTGGGTATTAATAAAGGTGTCAGAACAAGAATACTCAATATAAATCCAAGAGCATTCTTCGCGCCGTGCGGATGCCACAGTTGGAATTTCCTTTTGATTGATACAGCTAACTCTTCTACAACAGCCAAAACATTTTTCCGCTTCATCAATAAAATCTATGTGCTCTTTTCAAAGTCAAGTAAGCGTTGGGATATTGTAAAAACTAAATTAAAATTGACATTATTACCGCTGTCTGAAACACGATGGGAGAGTAGAATCGGAGCAGTAAAAGCAATATTTTTGCAATTTGATGATGTTATCGAATGCGTGAATGACCTGAAAAATAAAAGTGATGATTCTGAAACTCTAAGCGACTGTGAAGCAGTCTTGAACGAAATGTTAACTTTTGAGTTTATTGTTGCAATACACGTGTGGTACGAGGTTTTACTACGTGTGAACAATATAAGTAAACTATGGCAATCGGTTCAAGTCAACTTGAAAGTCGCTATCGATACTTTACGTTCATTTTGTAGCTGGATTCAAGAATTCCGTAATACAGGATTTGACAATAGTGTTGCACAAGCTCGATTGTTTGTGGAGAAAAGTACTTTCGAAATTCAGTGTCAATTTAAAGAAAAAAGAACCGCCAGGAAAAAACGAATGTTCGATTATGAACATATTGATGGACCTATTCAATCTTTTGAAATGCATTACAGAGTTAACTTTTTTAACACAATGATAGATGCTATTATAGTCTACACCGAATGTCGATTTAAAGCGCTCAATGAATATTTTGAACAATTTGGTTTTATTTATGATATCAGTTATTTGAAATCGATATCAAAAGAGGACCTTCTCAAGCATTGTAATGATTTAGGTACAATACTGCGGGAAGGCGACGGCGAAAACAGTGACATACAGCCTTTCGAGCTATATGAAGAGCTACAGCTTTTAAAAGCGAATTCACTTGACTCTGTCAACGACGCGAAACAACTCATTCAGTACATTTTAGAAAATAATTTGGAAGAAATATATCCAAATGTTTACATAGCAATTAGAATCATGCTCACAGTTCCCGTCAGTACAGCTTCCGCTGAGAGAAGCTTCTCAAAATTAAAATTGATTAAGACCTACTTGAGAAGCACGATGACCCAAGAGAGACTATCTGCGTTATCAATTCTATCAATTGAAGCTGAAATAGCGGCTAGTATTAGCTATGACATAATCCTGAAAAAGTTCAGTGAGGCCAAAAGCCGAAAAGTTCGTCTATTTTAATTTCTATTTGTGTAATTTTTACCATCATTTGATTAGCAGTCAAACTCGTTTACTCATACATTAGTTTCACTATAATTCGGCACATGTAAGCTAACGTTATCTTTTTGACTGCGAAATAAAAAAGGCCTCGCGAACCTAATTTCGCCGACGTCCAAGTGTGGTCTAGCGCCGCCACTGATTCTTTCATTACCATTTTGTTATTACAGTTTTATACAGAACTAGCTGACCCGTGCCCACTTCGTTGGGCGGTAAAACTTTTTACTTGTGATGAAATTATGAGTGTGGTACGGTTAGTACTGAGTGCTATTTCCTGACTGCCAAAAGAAGGGTTATATTTTTACTGCATTTGGATGTATGTATTTGAATGCCAATTTGACTATATTACCGTTATTTGTGAGTGTCTTCTTGTGAGTGTCTTCTGTGAGTGTCCTATTTGTGAGTGTCTTATCTCTTTAACCATTTATGCAGTAAAAGGGAAATTATATGCAGTAAAAGGGAAAAGTCTTTTGTTTTAAGCACTTGAGACGATAAATTTACTTATTTTGATATGAATTTATAATTGTTGATAATATGACCAAATAAACATGACCTAACGATTTAAATTATTTTTTTAACATAAAAACTACTTTTTGTGACCTAAATATAAAATATAGACATATCGCTGACTTTTTTGTAGGCATTACCAAGCTCTACAACTTTTTTCTAGAACTCAATCATATATCTCATCGTTAAAGCATCGTTCGTAAGAAACGTTTTCATTCGACCATTTTTTCAAATCCAACTACCACGAAAAAGTCTTTTATTTTTTCGGTTAAATATATAGCTCTGTGACACTCACAAATAACGTGGCTTTCTATTGGTAAAATAATTTCCAAATTCGGTTCAGTGGATCCAGAGAACCGAAGAATCTTCCTACAACCTCACAAACTTTACCTCTTTATAATATTAGTATAGATAACGATGATTCAATTGTAAGTTTGTTGAATTATAAGGAATTTTGTTGAAACTTCATTGCTCGATTGTATCAACATTTTTTTTACGGTTAATGCGGAAATAACAGTATACTGCTGTTTCATCATGATTCATGTGCCCGAATATAACCGTGCGTATACTACTACATGCTGTCATGTTGGAATGGAATCGAGCTCATAATGAAATAGCGTTATGTTTTAACATTACGACATGGTAACTACCGTCACGCCAACACCGTTACGCGTTATGTTAATTCATACGTATGTCCACAGTCTGCGTAATATATGTAATCTTTGTTGAAACGAGCGTGTTTCCGTGTATTACATCGTTAAATTTTTTCAGTGTACGTGCAATAATTTTAATGTTTATATGTATGTTTATATTACATCTCAGCGGATTGGTCTAACTGTAATGCTGATTTGTTTTTAAAATGAAATAAATAATAAATACATAGTAAAAAAATCGGTATTATTTCCGTGTGCGGCAAAGGGAAAAGAGATATTAAAAAAGATGGAGCAACAGAGAGAGAAAAGGATTTTGTGATTTATTGATTTTTCACCTTGGAACTGATGCAGAGCTGCGAATTTCCATTTTCTGTACATAGGCAGATATCAAAATAATAATTAAAAATCAAGAAATCAGAAATAATTATTATTATCGTACAATAAGTAGGGGGAAATACTTACAAAATGACACAGTTTACATATGTGCCACTCCAGGTAGACGATTTCAAAGAGATGCTCACCAGAAGTATTTGGGCGATCAGGGCGACGAAAATTATTAACACGCTTTTATTAGGTCGACCTGTATGTAACTATGTAATGGAATCTAAGGTAACTAATTTAACCATCTTCCAAGGATCGTAGCGTCATGAAAATTGGCAGCTGTATGTAGTTCTGATGACAATACAATAATAGGGTACTGTCGAACTGATCTGATGATGGAGTCGGAAGATATGAACTGGAACTTCATGATGGAACATCGTATCATGCTCTGTGTTTGGACTTGTTAGAAAAGTCTTGGAATGAACTTTGACCACGATTAGGTTTCAAGGTCTGATGATGAAGCCGGAAGATAGGCACTGGCATTCCATGATGGAATATCGTATCACAGTCGTGTTTGCACTTGTGAGAAAGGTCACGTAATGGACTTTGAACACGATCAGGTTTCAAGGTTATAACAAACCTATTATATGTTGACATTTATAAAAGAGTGTTTTTGGTGTTTTTTTTAAAACTATTAATTTATTTTTCCTCTTTAGAAAATCGTTGTAAAATGTATTCTTACGCTAATCCCCAGCTTTATTTAACCCTTCCTACCTATACGACCGTACGTGATATGTCCGCTTTATTATTGACCGTACGAAACAAAACGTATCGCGTACGTTCAAGCACAAAAAAAAAACAAAAATAATAAACTCGATTCCCACAAAGCGTACGTGACACTTCAAATTGTTCCTATGATTCTAAATATAAAAACGGGTCATAAATGGGTATGTGTAACAAAATTTTCTGATATATTAAAAACAAGAGGAAAAAACCCAACGAGTTGTTACCTACTTTTTTAATAATAACCCAAAGTTATGGCGGTTGTTAATATGAAGTATTTTGCAAAAATATATTTTTTTTACTTTTCGCCAAGTTTAGTAAGTAGTATCAATTTTTACTTTAATGCAGATGTTTCAGATCCTTACTTTAATTTAGATGTGTTTTTTGTTGAATATTGGGTTAACACCCAATGAACAAAATTACATATTTTACAGAGGGATAAAATGTCAATTGTATCTCTGTCCTCAGCAGTCAGCACTAATAAATTCTAAGCCCAGGCGCGCACTGACCGCGGGGCGGCCAGGCCGCCAATGCGCGTCGGGGTTTAGAGTATATTTGCGAGTAGGGGGAAGTCCCCTAACGCCGGACGGCATCTAACGTCGGACACTAATAGTATCTCGACAAGTCACGGCGCGATCGATATAAAGACGTAGAAAAAGGAAAAGCGTGCGCTTTCCGCACTCTTTCACCCGTATTTGTATCGATCGCGCTGCGACTTGTCGAGATACTATTAGTGTCCGACGCTTGTTGCCGTCCGGAATTAGGGGAATTTTCCCTATATCTCTAAATATTTGTATATGTCATTTTGTCCATCCACTATTGAAAAATTACTTTTACTGTATTTGTGTTGAAGAGTGTACAATTAAATGTGTTAGGATAGGTATGAAAATGAAGTAACTTGATTTTTTAAAGAGTGCATGATGGTGATTGTAAAAATTATGTTTTACGTTTAAAATTATGATTAACCAAGATCTTGACAAAATCTAAACAATGACTGATATTTTAGACGTATTGTCTCTAACATTACTTACCCGAGACGACTATAACGGTTTCAGCAGCCCATATGAAGTAAGCCCAGAACGTAGCGCTTGAAACCCATCTGAAAGTTGTTCTATGTGGTGTTGGAATCTCTAAAAATGTTATATCATAAATGTTAAGGTTGCAATAGCAATTACGCCCTACCGGAAGGACTTTCCCTTCACATAAGCGCTCTTAACCATTTAAGGGCCATGGGGCATATGTATGTGTCCCATAACTTCAAAAATCATTTTATAGATTATATAGTATGATTAATTTATAAATTATATTTTTTACATGTTATTGAGGCATCAGAATTTTAATATTTTTAAAAAATATAGCTAATATTAAAATATTAGCAAAAAATAAATTGCTGTTTAAAAATATACTGTATTTTTTAATATCGCAAATGAGCAACGAATGCTGATTCCTTATTTAATAAATATGTAAATAAAATTTGTGGCTACGTTTTCAATTTGATTATTTTTCTTTTAGGACGTTGTTTAGTACGCATGATATCTGAGTTATATAATAAAATAAAGAAATTTTGGAGAAAGTCGTAACTTTGCATCTTTATGGACCGGAACTACAGAGACACTTATGCTCATCAATTTATACAAAAATCTATTGAGCCAATTTTCAAAAAACGACTTATAGAGGATGAGTTTATAATTAGTGACATCCATGTAGTGGGTAAATCCGTACGGCAAAATAGGCGTTTTTTATATTATTTTTTTTTTTAATAAAAACAAAAAATAAAATAAAAAAACCCTGTCTTTTTATTTTTTTTTCATTTAAAAAAAATCACCAACTACAAGGATATCACTCACGTAAGTATAAAAAAACCCGTACTCTACTGCAAATCTATTCGTCCTCAAAGGGTTAAAGCACTCCTTAAAGGGTCCTCAAAAGGTTAAAGTACGTCCTCAAAGGCTTTGAAATGTGGCGATCATTGTGTACTAGTACTTGTGTACTTGTAAACCTTCCAAAGACACATCATGTCTACCAGCAATTGTAGACATAGTCAATTTAACAACTTTCACATATTTTTTGTTACAAAATAACTATCACTGATCATAAAGCTACTTTTCATTAATTTGCCATTTTTCAGAATTTTAGAAAGCTTCTTTGATGTGTAAACGAATTTTTAGGAAAAGTATCAGGCCATTGCGCCTCAGAAACAGTCAGCTTAATCACAAATGCCTTCTCAGAAATTAATCATAGCGTACCCACTCTCTGCCTCGCCAGATGCTAAGAAGCCAATCAAGCTTTGTTAACAGTGTTTTCAGATTCCTTCATCAATTGCGGTCGCTTACGCCCGAAAAAAATACAAAGCATAATCGAATGTTGTAGCTAAAGATGAAAGTCTTAGTGACGAACTTTCTTCGTTTCGTCTCCATTAAAACAATCTCTTTCAATCGCCAAGTAGTGTCAAAATAAGTGACAAACTTGTCGTGGATATTGATATCAATTTATTACTTTTACTCACCTGTAGGCACTCTCATGATGGGCATAACTCCCATAATTTGAAACAAAACCAAAAGAGACTTCGTAGTGGCATAGAAGTTGTCGTATTTATCAAGCAACACACCATCTGTTTCTGTCATTTGCTGCTGAGCAAAAAGAAGGTCGGGATCTATGTCGGAAGAAAATTCATTAATTTATTTCTTCTTTGCTTCGACTTTCAATTTCAGTTCCCAGTTCCCAGATACTGCAGGAGAGCATTTAAATCGTTGTTGTTTTGGTCTAAAAGCGCGCATCTAGCAGTGGTTTCCAAACTGTTTCAGATACGGAATCATTAGTAAGTCGCTTACGCTTGGCGGAACCTTTTAACTACTAACTACGGCACGGTTTTCACCCGCGCCCGCCGCGGTTGCGGGTCAACTGTTTTGTTTCAAAACTCACGGCACCGCAGGTTTGCGCGGTCAAGTAGCCGCCGCATTTGCGGAAACGGTCGCAATCTTGGCCACAGCCACACCTGCGAGCCTTCACTACGTCGCCCGCGAATTGACCGCAGAGGGCGCCGGCAACGGCCGCCAAGCTTGCAGGCGACCGCGGTCCGCGCGGTTCTACAAGTAGCCTGCAGACGTTGCGGACGCCGCGATTTAACCGCGCCCGCCGCGAGCGAAAATCGCATCGTGCAAACTCAATTTTACATACATTTTTGAATTTTAAGGAGACCGCGTGCCTGCAACGCGGCGGGTGCGGGTAAAAACCGCGCCGTGAGTTCTTAGCCTTTGCCAGAGGGTTTGATGGGGCAGGAAGAGCGTCCAGTTATAGCGCCGCAGCCAATTAAAAAAAACACATATTGAAGAAAGTTTACCCAATCGAGTGTTTTTATATTGAAATTAGGTTACTTTGAAGTAACATCATAAAACACGAGAGCAAAATAATTTCAAATCTAGTAAAGAATGAAGCGGACAATAATAGTCTGATATATCAGTTGTTATTGCAATTTAAATTTGCTTAACCAGTTGTCGAGAGGAAATTCGCGGAACCCTTAAAGAGTCCTCGCAGAACCCTTAGGTTCCGTGAAACACAGTTTGGGAACCACTGGTGACTAGATGACTCATTAGTCAATTACTACTCGCACCTTCGACTATACTATCCGCAGTACAACGTGGCTAGTCGGGCAATTAGAGACAGTTAACGTAGGGATGGTGCCATGTCGATAAAATATTTATTATTTATATAATAATTTACCTGCTAAAATTAGATAGATACATAAAATTCCTAGATTTAGCCAAAAGCAAAAGTAAATACCGTAATAGGTGGTAAGTAGCTAACCGATTAGGACTATTAATTGTGGTAACCGTAACAGTTTGATATCGACATTTTATGACATTTTAACGACACTGTTGTCAAATTAGTTTTCGTCTACTATAATTATTGTACGTATTATGTAGGTCATTAGGCATTATTGATAACAAAATATTCTGTTATAAAAGGCTTAATGTCAAAGAGCATAACTCATTCGTTACACGAACTCTATTTGTGAATCTACATCATGATGGAAGATTTTTGCAAAACCAATTTGACCAAGTTAACCAGCAAAGCCGATCTCCAGTGTTCCGAATCATCAATGAGGAATGTTATTAAAAGCTTAGGATACAAATTCAAGAAAACAATGGATGGAAGAAAGACGCTAATGGAACGCAGAGATATAGTTTGTGCTAGAGTGGACTTTTTAAAAAAAATGGATGATTTGCGAGCCTTTGGAGACAAAAGACCGCGTTTTTATTTAGACGAGACTTGGGTCAACCAAAATCACTCTCGCAAGCGAATGTGGCTAGTCAGTGAAGATTACGGAGGGTTTAAAACGCCAGTTGGGAAAGGTGCAAGACTAATTATTTCGGATCGGATTTTTATTAGTGGATCGGCCAAAACAGGGCAAAATTAATAATTTAGAGCGGTTAAATCGACGAATGCTGATTATCATTCAGAAATGAACGCAGAATTATACATGAAATGGTTTGAACAATTTTTAATATTATCAGAAGAACCGTCGTTAATAATAATAGACAATGCTAGCTATCATACGAAAGTATTGCAAGTATGGAAAATGGCTAAAAAAAGATATTCAAGAGTGGCTGAAAAAAAATAACATCGACTATTTACCAACGGATATCGTAGACAAACTCTTAAAAAGAGTGTCGTTAAGTCAACCAAAAAAAATATACGCAGTGGACCAACTTGCAAATGAATACGGTCATGAGGAAATTAGAATTCCACCATATCACTGTCAGTAGGTATAATCCGATAGAGTAAATATGGGCTCAAGTCAAAAGAGAAGTTGCGACGAAATTTAGCACCTTTAAAATGGCAGATGTTGAGAAGTTATTAAATGAAGCCATCGACAATGTGACAACCGAAGACTGGATTAAATGTGTTCGCCACGCTGAAACTCTCCAGAAAGAAGACCTGGCCAAAGCACATATAATTGACACCCACCGTCTTTTTATCACTATAATTGACACTCACCGACACTTTAAATGTACAAGACGATAGTGACAGTGAAGACGAATATGAATAGCTTGCTGACTTTTTTTGTTTAGTTTTTTTTTTTTTGTATAACAATTATATTATTGTCACCTATTATAAATTTGATACTTTTGTATTTTTATGTTAATAATTTGATATCAATATTTATATTTTTAACTTATTTAATATTTATCGTAATGAAGCAATACTGAAATTATTTATTTCCCTCGTTTTATTACTTTATCGACATTCCTTTTGTATGCGTAAAACTACCTGCACTACGGTTGCGAACGCCGTTCCATAAGGCCGTACAAGTGCGAAAGAGATAGCACGATTTCGATGATAAATGACCTGGCTCGCCACTTTGTAATGCGGATAGTATAGTAAAACAAATATAGGTACATTCGATTTGGAAGAATAAGCCCTCTTGTCCACACACATGCTTCCATAGTGATCCATAATACCCCACTAACGACATGGGGAATTGACCATGGTTTTTTGACAGCGAAAAAACGTGTGTGAACAAAAGGGCTAAGGGCTTTTGTCCACGACACGTTTTTTTTTAACGTACGGCGTTTTAGCCGTGCCGTAGAAGAAACGACCTCTTTTCCACTGCTGGTTTTTTCGCCGTATGACGAGTTAGGTACATACATTTTGTAATTTATCTTTATGTCTCCCGTGAGGTGAGCGCAGAAGACTTGGGACGAAAAACAATCCAGTCTAGCTACGCCACCTGCCCGTCAGAGGCCATGGTGACGCAATAATTGTCCACCGTGAAAATGTACAGTTTCATGGACAAGCTCTCATACATTGCCCGGTGGCATAGTGGTTAGGTCGCCTGATCTTACATTGTAAGGTCCCGGGTTCGATTCCCGGCCGGGTCACCATTTTCCGTTGGGATCAAATTAACGGAATTGCATTCTCAATTCTGTCGATCAAATGCAATAACAAGACACACACTTACAGACATGTTACAGGCACACATACATATAACGCGTCATAGTAGGGTTGGTTGTAAGAGATTGTCATATGACAATAAACCCGGCCATTGTGACATTTTCACAATAAAAAGTATAAACAAACAAACAAACAAACATTGACATACAACACTAATACATATTACGCCGTAAATAGACACGTCTCGCCGAAGGGGAAATACGATGCATACGGCTGCGGCGCGCGCCGTGCCGTGTTTCCGCAGTGTCCATGGACAAGCTTATAAAATATCATTGGTATATATATATATATATATATATATATATATATATATATATATATATATATATATATATATATATATATATATATATATATATATATATATATATATATATATATATATATATATATATATATATATATATATATATATATATATATATATATATATATATATATATATCATTGATTATATATACCATTAGATTGCTCAACGTCATAGTACATTTTGGCAACGTTTCTTCGTCGGCGACATGGAGGTGGCGCTGTCCGGCGATAGTAATAGCAAATTAATTGGCCATATATAATAGCATTGATAATGAATGTTTTTTTTATAAAAGACTGATTGATTATAAAATCCCAATAATTGAACCAATGATAACAATAATACCATTCAATTATTAGTGCTATCTATCAAATGAATGTATAGGCTGATTTCATCACAGAAATAATACGGAGAGAAAGAATGCCACCTATTATTCTGAACATTAAAATACGTAAATATTGCTTATTGAAACATGTATAGGTACCAAGTTAAAACTTGGCATCTTTATGTAAATAATTTTAAAATAATGAGGTATAATTTAAAAATTCGTTTGTTATTACATTATTATTTTATTTTAAGATAGTATATCGTAAGATAGGTAAGATAGGATATATAGGCGTGTTCAGAGCGCTATTTATAGTGCGCTGCTATACTGCCATAACACGAACGCCATCATATTGAATATTAGAGAAAATTGACGAATGTTTGGAACTATGAGTTGCTACCTACACGTTGCTTTTCGTAGTAAAACCCTATCTTGCAAATCGTAGCACGGCGTTGAGCAATCTAATAAGGTATATAATCAATGGTATTGTTTAAATAGTTGATCGGTAAGGCAACGCAAATAGCGTCCCGTTGGGAGGACAGTCTCTCAATTGGATAAAATTGTGGGAGAATATGTGTACGTCTAACAAGACGGAGCTTCGACTCACACATCTCGAATTGGAGTTGTAAAGAAGATATTCCCTGTCAGATTGATCTTTCCTGAGGGGTGACATGGGTTGGTCGGCATATACATATGTGAGCGTCTTGGATAATGCATTACTAGTGGTGGCCGTCATTTGGAAAATTTTATGTTCGCAACTATTTCAATTAAAATTATTTTCGACGTACTGTTTGATAATAAAAAGCTTTTTATATAAAGAGCTTTGTTTTTTACAGGCCCTAACATTTGTCAGTTATGTCCGTTTCATCCTGCATAATGTTTTATGAAATTATTTTTTTGTAATAACAAGAACCTAGTTTTTGACGGGAGTAGTTAAAACTAGCATTTGACGGGAGTAGTTAAAGTATGGCGAGTCGACAATATTATCTTGTTTGACTATATTATCGAACTCACATAATTGTATTTTAATTACTGAACAGTCTTATTTTTACTGTCGAAATACAGATATACATAATTTGTGTTAAAAAGAGTTAAATACATTACTTATATCGTCTTCCATTTTTTCCTTCTCCTCGCCATCGTCCCTAAACTTTCTTTGATTTTGCAATTGCTGTAGTTGATTTGGATTTCTGGCTCCAACTTGCCGAAGACTTTGGACATTTAACGGCTGCATGGTGTCAACTGTTAAAAATAAAAAATATATAAATCTTATTAGAAAATCTAGACTACCTTATCTAGGCTTACCTTAGCTACGTAGTAACTTTCGGTAAGCAAAAGAAACTGTTACAAATTGAAATGGAGTTAAAATAAAACTTCTGTGTTAAATCTCATTATTTCATTAGATAGGTATGTCATGAAGGAACTGGCGGAAAAAGCCCAAACGAGGTCTGCTCAATGTTAATGCAATACTTCAAGGAGCACATGGTTTCTGTGGACCACCTGCAGATCTTCTCTGACGGGTCAGAACAAAAACCATACAATGGTTTGAATGTGCTCCGCCCTAGTGTCAGGAAAAGTTTAATGCTATCGAGCAATATTATCCGTTCAGATGGCATTATTTTCTAGCATAGGATAGGGAGCTTGCTGTTTTAAAGAGAGAAAATAACAGCAAACAGAGTTTTTCAACTGAAACAGTACGTTAAACTCATAGTTTAGTCATCCGATAAAGCAAACTGCTTCATTCTACCAGATAACGACGCAATCATTGATTTTTAAAAATGGTGGCCGAAGATTTTCAAACGCAACATATTGTCCATGGAGACCAGAGGTCGTAACATTAATAAAGACAACAAAGCAAATTTCAAGATATTTACGTTCAAGCACTTCAAACATTCTAGAGAACGCCCTGGAACTGTAGTAGCGTCAGAATACATCGGGGCCTTGGTAACACATACGTTTGAACTTCGAGCCGTTAACCATGGACCCATGGACCCGTAAATAAAACGAGAATTGATGATATAAAGATGTTTAAAAGTTCCTGCCCGACAATAGAGACGTAAAAAGATTCTATAACGACATATTCAGATGGAATGTCTGTGACCACGATGTAAACTCTGATGAGGATTAATAGATTTAGGGATGTAGACTAAGTACACACATGATTGTAATAGCTTAGTTTGTTTAAAGCATAAGAAAAATGAATAAATCCATATTATTAATTCTAATCTAATTTTATATATTTTTTAATTTATTTGAGAAACAACACAAGTCCAGCAATTTTGATATATTTGTATTAATTACTAGAATATCATATAGTATTTTTCTTAACTTGGATTAGTCAATATAATGCAATAGGTACTACATCTAGAAAAAAATGGCCTCTTAGATAATACACAGGCCAAGATGAACAGTTTTCAGAATGTCCTGAAAAGTTGACCTCACTGGACTTATGTTGTTTCTCAAATAACCGATTCAAATGCAGTAATATCCGAGAAACATGTTTTTTTAGGCAAAAAGTCTGCATCGAAAAAGAAAAAAACGTAATTTCATCGTATAATTTGACGTACAAAGTTACCCCTTGAAAGGAATATCGGATTGTTACGAATAGCCTGTTTAAATTCATAAACCATTTTATTTTCCTAATTACTATAATTTCATATTGGTTATCAACATAATAATATGGCGAAGGTATAAACCCAAAATATAATAAATTCTACTAACTGATAAACATAGCTACTCAGCTAAAATATACTCATCTGTAAAAAAATATTTTTATAACATCGTCGAAGACTGGGCAGGACTGAATATCAATCACCGTAAAAAGTAGACATATTTCTTGCAAAGAAGGACCGAACAAAATATGTTAATCTAGGGGATGGCTGTCGGCTTTAACATACTCCACCTTCCTCCCGCCCCTTTTTCTCCCCTCTAACAAAGCATCAGTGTGGACCATGAAAGTGATACATTATGTCTGTTCGCCCTAGCAAAAGTTTACTTAGTTGGCCAACATGGGACATATCATCGCAATACTCGTACAAGCTTAACATTCTTACTGTGCGTTTATTTCTGAAATATATTAAGTATAAGCTTGTAACAGTATACCACTGCTAAACACACAGATAAATAAATAAATTTTATTTTTTTATTTATTTTTAAACAACATGGCTATGCTATTCGGTATACAGTACAATAAAACGTGCAGGAAAAACAAGTTGAACCCATAGCCGTTGGCTCATCGCATACCTAACTGAGCAAAAACGCCCGTATGCTGATATTTGACTTAGCATATTGCGAACTGACAGGTATTATGTTCGGTTATATAATTATTATTGGAATAAAGTTCAAAACATTCATCCTTGCATAATACAAATACACACACACAAAGAGTTATACCAACATACAAAAAAAAATAGTAGTAAGAAATTATTATTAAACCCAACACCAATATATAGTAATGCATAAATACAATGAATACATATTTAAAATAAATATACATATTAATTTAAAATACTCATATATACAAAATGTATACAAATAAATTAAATTGAAATACCTCTAGTCTTAAACCTCATATATACGTCTATTATATTTATAAATAAAAAAATCTAAGTATTTGCTTTTTATTTATTAATATTACCTAATCCAAAATTCTGTTAAATTCCGTTTTGTCATAGAGAGGCCCTTTAACAATCAAGCACTTTTTTATTGCTTTTTAAATGCTACCATGTTAACTAAATTTTGTATCGTAATTTCTATATAATTTTAAAGCTAAGTAGGTAAAGTATCGTTGTGCGAATGAAGTTCTCACACGCGGTACCAAGAACTACCCCGCCCCAGTACTTTTAGTAATTTTTACTTGTTGGTCCATAGGCTGTAAGTGTTTGAATTTATGAAATAACATTAGCACTTGCTTCACATACAATTGGCGTACATACTTCGATTGTGATAAAGATCTTCTGTAAGTTTTACCCTCGGAACACTTCAGTGTGGTAAAGGCGAACACAACAATGGCGCTATAGAAAAAATCGGTTGTGTCACCCCAAGCCTTTCCCGGACAGCTGACAACGGAATTGCATTTCAATTGTGTCGATCGTATGCAATAATAAGACACATACAAACATGTTACGCACTCACATACAATAAACACTTCATAGTAGGGTTTTGAGGTCAAAAGACAACCAGCTACTCTCTATCCCTAGTCACAGCAGTGACTTCTTCTCATTCTCTTTCACCGTGCATGAAGCCCGCGTGAGATGTGAGAACCGCGCCAAGCATAACAACTTTTAAAAACAGACTCAGAGAGCATTTGAAGTCTTCCAGATAAATTCCCTTTCCCCTCCAATTCCCCTCCTTTTAAAACTTTAGCGTCCTTATAGGTGTTAGATTATTTTGGTGTGGCAAATCCTGGGCCCACAAAGAGTTAAGTGTATATTTCTTTCTATCCTCTTTTATTTTTTTTGTCATACTCTTTATATAGGTTAAGTTATGTAGTCTACTCGCAAATAATGTTCATACAATAGTGTAGGTTAGCTCTGAAATATTGCCTGCAGGCAATAAGCTCGCCTTCTCCTGAGAATAAAGCATTTTATTATTATTATTATTGCCTTATGACAATAAAAAGAGTAGAAACAAATATTTTCAACCGTATGATCAGATTGTTTTTATTTTCTTTCCAACTTGCCTAAGCGTCTCCACAAACTTGTGACTAAAAATAAGATACTAGAGTTGAATCACAGAATCTTTATCGAGATAGTTCCAGCAGGATGAAGTCTTCTACGTTCAAGTCAGCGAAAGAAGTACGCAAATCTCTATGATGTCATTGAAACAAAAAAAAACGATTGTGTCAGCTCACGACTTTCCCGGCAAGTAACAAAGTACTGATTTCATCCTAATTTTAATTTCATAATTAAAATGAGCGCCTTCTCTCGGCCGGCGGACGAACTCGATTGCGACGCCTTGCGACGTAGTTCTCCCATTGTGACGCCTCAGGCGGCGTAGTTCGTTTCTCGGCTAAGGGCGCGTTTGGGCCAAGCGGCAACAGACGGCGTTATTTTTTTATTAAAATGTATGGCGGAATTTATATATTATTAGTGTAGCTTGTATACGTTATTCCAACCAAAATGTCATAATGTGATTTCGTCCCAACAAGGCATCTGTTTACTAAATTTCAAGTCTCTAAGTCCAATATTTCGAGATTGATATATAACTAGTTCGGCTCCTCGTAGACCGATTGCAACCCCAAACTTTACAACTCTTGCCATGACCAATTAATGCCGCATACCAAATTTAAGCTCAATCGGATTAAGCGTTTGAGCGTTATCGTGGAGGAATACATACACACAGACAGACAAATAGACAGACAAGCGGACAGATTTCAATCTGGAAATAGTTTTAATCGTCTCAGGGGGGCTCAAAATGCATATTTCCAGCATCATTTTAAAAAAAGCGCGTTCACAATACTTTCCCTTTTCGGCTGGTGAGCCGGGAAAGTATAACACTAAAAATTATGTTTATTTAATGTTCCTAAATAAATTCCTTTACCCACTCAAGTGTTAACAACCCTCCTCTCCGAAAATGTTTTTTTAAAAAGCGGATTTTTTAATTAGGAACGTGTCGAGAGGTTTAGCCTTCGCCGCTTTTTTCCTTTGTTAAAATAAAAACATAAACTCTCTTCAAATAAACGATTAAAGAAATGCTTTTCCATTATCCACTGTTGTTTATCCACAATATTTTCAACTCTTGCATATTTAGTTAAATATCACCATTGATTTTATAGTGTAATTAAAATCAATGATATCACTTAGCAACGCTTCAAATGATATTAAACGACAATGTATAAATCTTAGTATAAATAACAAATGTACTTTCACATGGGAAACTACAATTATATTTATTACGACAGTATTTTATTGACGTAAATTGAATTATTTCACACGGTATTTATTTCGCAGTATACCCTATATATTGACATCGAAATATGTATGACGTTGAAATATTCTTACGGTTTAAAAGATATAAAAGGTTCTGTCAACACACTAAATTGGTAAGTCGCTCTCTACTTTCTACAATATTAAAACGGTTCAAATATCCAACACCTTGTGTTTCTCTTCTCTGTATACATCGTCTAGGCACGAGGACAACATAAAACACGGACTCTGGTCGCCAGACTACTCGACCATCTACATCTACATCTACACGCAACGACCTGATAAACAATCTGAACACAAGAATGTCCGCGAGCATCAATTATATAATTCCGTCAGTCAGGACAACATTTGCCCAGAGACATATATTCTACATAGCCCCAAAATTATATAATTCCCTTAGTGAAGACATGAAAAATTATCCTAACATAAAAATATTTAAAGCAAACCTTAATAGATGGCTACTTAACAAGGGATATGTAAAATCTGATCAACTTCTTTGGAACGCACGACAATTTATTTAGTATCACTTATCTATTTTTCTTAATTAAATATGATTAAATTACAACTATAAATGTATATATTTATTACATAGCTATATTTTTTTATAAAATTGGTATATGTATGTATATATACAGGTGGTGGGTATAAATAATTTATTTTAAAAAAAACACTTCATTTCTTAAAATTGCATAAAAATATGCACATCTAGAGACGGGCCAAATTATCGCCTAGTTAGATGTGCTATTGGCAGTAAAGGTCATGTAAGATGTGTTAAACCTCCCTATATTAATTATTAAATAATTTATATAATTATTATAAGATTACATGACCTATGAATGAACTGTATACCTAATCCTATGTACCTAAATCCTATGTACATTATCCACAATCTTTTCAACTTATACACATTATCCACAATCTTTTCAACTTTTGCCATGACCAAATGATGCCTGCATACTAAATTTCAGCTAAATCGGATTAAGCGTTTTGGCGCTATCGTGTAGGAATATACACTCATACACACCGACAGACACACGGACAGACTTCAATCTGGAAATGATCTTAATCGTCTCAAGGGGGCTCAAAATGGATATTTCCGACTTCATCTCAAAAAAATGCGCTTTCGCAACACTTCCCCTCCTGCTCGGTTGGTGGGCCGGTAAATTAATTTAAATATATAAATTATCGTCATAATTCCAGAAGAGTGAAGTCTTCTACTGACGTCAGCGAAAGATATAAGCAAAAATCTCTATGATTTCATTGAAACTGAATATTTATTGTTATACGTACCCAACTGAATAAATCCCAAGGCTCGGCAATCGCTCCGAGGAAAATTGTATTGTTATCTGGGTACTTGACGTCAAACGTAGGTAATGGTAGGTCTTCCGTTGACTGAGCTCGTCTAACTTCTAATTGATCCTGAAACGAGTTTGCGCCGCACATTTTGCTAGTCACTCAGCTTTCAAGGAAAGTTTTAATTTTAATCAGGTCACCTTTGTTTGTTCACGCTCGAACGACTCCCTCGTGAATTATCCCAACGTCAAGTGGAAAACAGACGTTTTATTTAGTGTAAGTAAGCATTGACGTAATAAGTCGTTAGCGGCAAACACCCAAGTTAAAAATAAATACCTAAGTGTTGGTGAATTAACTTGCGATTTCTAAAACGTTCAAAGAAAAATTGATTTTCCAGCGTGAAAGCATATATTTTCCAAGCATGTAATTATCAAGTAAATATATTTAAAAAATAAAAAACACGACTGTTGTTACTAAAAGTAAACTATTGTATTTATAATTATTTTTATTAGGGTTTTTTTATGAAATATTTGTCTTTTATATATCCATATATATATACTTGTGTATTTCCGGAATGTACTTAATCCAGCCTTTCATTTAACATTAAACACGATATATGTATGTTAATTTATTGACATTTGGACATTTAGATAACTACTTTACCAATATTTTGTTAGTAAAGGTACCCTATGACACATAGCGATTCTAACAATACAAGGCACTTTTAAGTCTATTAAAGCGTTTAGAAGTTAAGGTGGAAAAAAGAAACGGAAAACATACATAGGTGGACCCTTAACACATTACACCCCTTTTTGTTGGGCAGTCGTGTAAAAATAATAAAAAAGACGTTAGTTACAGAAAGTGAACTATTGTATTTATAATTATTTTTATTACGGTTTCTTATGAAATATTTCTGGTTTATGTATAAATCCAAATAGATACTTGTATATTTCCGGAATGTACTCAATCGGACCTTACATTTGATACAAAATACGGTATATTTATGTAAATTTATTGACATTTGGAAATTTGGACATAGAACTACTTACTTACTTGATATTTGCACATTAAATGTACCCTGTAACATTCGGGATAACAACAATTTTAACAATACTAGATACTTCTAAATCAGTTGAAGCGTTCAGAAGTTATGGTGGAATAAAGAAACGGAAAATATACATAGATGATCCCTGATGAGATGAGAACACATTACACCCTTTTTTTGTTGAGCAGTCGTGTAATAATATATTCCTAATAGCTTCCTGGGAAGTTGCACTTACTGTTCAATCATTGTATGGAATCAACTGGGAGCTACCTTAACCTTTACCCGTTATAAAAATCCTTAAGGACATGATTGTTAAATGTTCAATGGCCTTTCCTTAATAATTGATGTATCCCCCTATCCTTCGTTTAAGTATATATTTATGTGCTTATTATGTAATTGTATTATTTGAGGAGTCGGCGAACAAAACGATCTAAATCGGTTTTGGACCCAAACATGTTTTTTTTAATCGGTACGCCTTGGGCCGTTCTATCAATTGGTAAAACTATTTACTACTAAAACGACCTAGAAACCAAAAAAATGAGGTAGAAATCACCAATTTCGTTCAAAACGATCTATCCCTAGTTGAAAATGGTTGATTATTTGTCATTTAAATAAATTTCTTTCAAAATCATCTAAATCTCATACTAAATCATAGCCCGTAAAAATGTTTTTTTTTTTCAAAACGGTCTAACTATATTTTTCTTATACATTTTCGTGTTTTTGTTGTGGTATACCTAATATATGGCAACATTCACATTTGAGCATAGCTTCGATAAAATGTGTTACTCTGCAAATTGGTTTGGTGTAAATGGTGAAAAAAAATGTCATCTGGTACGGTTGCGGCACCCAACGCCGGTTCTAAAAAGACATTATTCATATATTTCTTTAATAATAAGCATTATTTTTTGAAATTTAAACCTATTCATTAATTGAGGATTTAATAGATTAGGCCTAACGATTAGAAATAACTAATCTAAAAATCTAAATCTAAGACTAACGATTTAGAAATATAAAAAAGAAAAAATAGCCTAAATGTTTTAATTTCCAGTTTTTATAACACCAGTATACCATATATAGCAATTTAAACGGTGTATTTTATGAATACAGTTGCGATCAAAACGATCTAAATATTACGGTTTCAATCAAAACGATCTAAACGAAAATTCGTTCTTTTATTATGTCCCACTCTTGCAATGAAAAATTACTTGCGAATGCTAGATCCAGGGCCGGCCCGTCCATATAGGCAAACTAGGCAATTGCCTAGGGCGCTCGTATATTGGGGGGCGGCGCGGCGAGGCGATCTGAGAACAAGAAATAGCTCAAACAATAGATTTAAAGGAGATCGTTTCCACTTTTGCTAAAATGAAGGCAAAGAAAATAAAACTTGCTTGAATTATTCTCTAATTAGTCTTTTAAAAAATTCTTATATTTCACTCAATTCAGCTAAAGAAGGTGGATATATTCTCTTTTTAACCGACTTCAATAAAAGAAGGAGGTTCTCAATTCGGTTGAACGTTTTTTTTTTATGTTTGTTACCTCAGATCTCCGTTTATGAAGCTATTTGGAAAATTCTTTTTGTATTTCAAATAATATACTTTCAGATTAGTTCCATAGAAATTTAATCAAAATTGGTTCAGTAGTTTGGTTTTAAAATCAAAATAACTGGAAAATAGGTGCAAAAATTATTTGAAGTCTGTTTTTTTTAAAGTTTGTATTATAATTATATATAAGTAGGTAAGTCATATCTGTGCTCTAATTATTTGATTAAAAATTACACAATTAATGTTTTGTGATTTTTTTAAATGGGCGCCATACTAGTCTTTTGCCTAGGGCGCCAAGTTTCCTCGAGCCGGCTCTGGCTAGATCTTATACAAATCAGCCTAGGTATCAACTAAAAAAACATACAAATAAACAAATGAAGTATGTTATTTAGTTTCTTGCCTCTCATGTAAAATTGGGTTCAATGCTTTTAGATCATTTTGTTCGCCGAATCCTCATTTTTTGTTTACTCTCACATCTAATCGAGGTGACTCCTTAATATCAGGCTCTTTGTCTTAAAATTTATTGTTAAATGCATGCTTTTTTTCATATAAATACGTCGTTTACGCCAGATGTAGCGTTTTCATGATGATTAAAATCATCGAGTAACTTAGAAAATGAAAGTCCCACGGAGGATGGTCTTAGTATTGAGAGGGCCAGAAGGTACAGGGCACGCCTAAATGCAAACACCCCGGCTAGTCAACGGCCGCGCAAACTCATCAGCCGTATGCTGGCCGTAGCGCCTCACTGGAAGTTACGCCCGATTTCTTTTATAATTAAAATTATTCGAGACACATTAGATTTGGAATACAACCACGTCAGTCCCTATACATGTGCATTCCAACACAGTCTCACCCGATTTTCCTGCCATTTTTGTTTCACTTATTACCTGCAAATAAAAAAATATAATAATAATAATATTTGTGCGGCAGTTTGGGCAAGGCAGGCTTAACAGTCAATTTGGGCAAGGTAGGCTTGGCAAACTACGTCATATCTTCTCATCACAAATACCGCAGATCCTCAAGACGGAAGTCACAACAAGGCATAAGGCACTGAGACGTGGTTGCTAACTGTTATCAACAATATAAAATCGAAGACTATCGCGGTTTTTTGACATTATAAATAGGATAGAAAACGAATTTACCGCGTGACATGTGTAGCACCCGACGTTTCAGTGACGTTGCAGCCGCCGTTGTCCAGGGTAAACTGAAAAGCTGTCAATCCGTTGTTTTGCGGGTAGGTCGCATACCGCTTCCGCCACTGCGTAGGGTTATAACGGTGGTGGGGGGCCGGGCTCGGAGCGCGGGAATTTTGAAAATCCGTCTTGCACACAACACTCACTGTATCCTGTTTTACGTCTTTGCGTTCGGCCTTCGGCAGCGGGAACATTTTAAGAAGAGGGTTCCACGTAGAAGAGAGTGTGTAACCGTCGTCGCCATTGAAGTTCGGGGTTCTTCTTATTATCGACAAGCTCAAAGTCGGGCAATGAGCCATGGCGAGAGCTATGTTTGGAGTTTCTCAGCGTGGTAGGATCCGAAACGAGTAAATCTACAGAAGAACCAAGGTCACTGATATAGCTCGGTAAATTATCAACTAAAATGGCAATGGGCCGGCCATATAGCTCGCAGAACCAACAACCGCTGCGGAAGATAGGTTCTCGAATGGCGACCACGAACCGGCAGATACAGTGTGGGGTGTCCCCCTACATGATGGACCGATGTGGGGAGGGCACAAGATGAAGCGATAACATCGCCACGGTCGCAGAAAGTAGGTGAACGGAGGCGGTACAAGACAATTCGTCATTACATTCTATGGGGGAGGCATAATTGTCCAAAAGTGGACGTCTACCTGCTGATGATGATGATGATAAAGGCTTGGCAAGGCAGAGTAGACAAACAAAGGTATTTTATTTATAACCGATGTCGAGGTTACCAATATACGCATACCAATTCGCGCATGTGTTAGAACGATATTACGCTATGTGAAAAAAGTTTATTGAGTCAGATCGTACATTTTCATATGTATAAAGCCAAGTGTGAAGGGGCCAACATATTACCGGGCGCGTCCGTAAGCCGCGGCTTACGGACGCGACTGATAGTATGCACATAGTATGCAGTCGTTTGGGACGAGGCTTGCGAATCTCTATCGGACGTCCAAAGCCTCAAGGTCACGTCCGCGACTGACGTCCGATAATGTGCACGGCTCAATACTTTCATTACAGATACCTTTAAGTCGCGTCCGTAAGCCGCGGCTAATGGACGCGTTCAATGAGTATGTTCGCCCCTTGATGGGCCGCTGCGGCACGCGTTGAGGGAGGCAAAAAGATGGCGCGTGGTGGTTTCTCACTAGTTGGAGACTGGGGTATTAGTGGTGAGCTGAGGGTTAGTCCTTATCTCAGAAGTGTCGTCATCGCGCTGTTAACAAAGAGTTGTTAACAAATAAATCTAACGCGAATTAATAGCAAATCTAATCAGTCAGACAAATACCGACCATCGCTTAATGTTCAGCCGTTCGGGTTTATTCGGCTCCGCTCGTGTAACCATGGAGATTTTTTTCTAGACGCTAAGGGAATTCCCCTGGCAGATACATGACACACTGTGCATACGTTCAAAAATCAACTTAGGATGCGTTCCAAATTCAAATGAACGAGCGATAGTACGCCACGCCCTGGATGCTAGGCGTTTTACTAAAACAAGGTTTTTTTCCAAACACATGAATTTGGCTCCCCCTCAAATTGCCGCCCGGGGCAGGTACCCGGTCCCCCCCCCCCCCCCTTCCCCTTAGATGCGAGACTGGTATTTAGCACCAAACAGAGGCAGTGTTGGTGATTCATTCGGGGTCATTCCACGTCATATCTGCAGAGTGGCGGAAAGATGAAAAATTAAAAGGTTGTGCTAATGACTCGATTAATCATCCGAGCGTTAAAACAGTTGGAACGGGCATATTTACAACCACCAAGCGTTTGCGTGTTTGTAATGAAATCCGAAGGTTGCCGACTGTTGATATAACCTACGTATTTTATGTAGATATGGCCATTGATTATATTATTATATGGTTTTAGATTGCTCAGTTTCTCAGTACGATTAGGAAACCCTTTGAAAACGGCGAAATGCAAGTGGCGCTGATAGCATTGCGGGCAAACTAATAGCAATTATTTGGCCAAAAATACTAGCATTTTTTGGCCAAAAATACTAGTCTATACTAGCATTGATAACACTTCGTAACATTTTTTTTTCTCTGCTACGGGGTTGAAAATAAGTTCCTTATTCATAAGCGCTGAATACAGAACTGCAATCAGATATGCTCTGGCACATCAGGAAAAAAGTCATCTACGCGTAAAGCTTTTCAAGGATAATGCTATTCGGTAGGGGAAAATGTTTTATACATCAACGTAAAAGAAATGTAACTAACTATCTAGTGGTGTACTTCAATGGCCCGTATTCTGTTTCTCGCAGGCTTAAACTAAGGTGGTGCTAAAAATTAGGAACATGAGCACCTTCGTTATTTTGTTGGTATTCCGTTTCATCAAAATTAAGAACCGGTCCTAAATCTTAAAATTTTCTATTTTGTCTATGGTCGTTCAAAACAGGGTCTTAATTTTGACAGCTTGGTCACTCGCTCGCTCGCCCGCACGCAGCGCGTCATCTCGTCACCGCACGCTCATTGTCACCACGTTTTTGTTTGTTTTAAAATATATAAATAGATTATCATACAAAATACAAGACTAAAAATATATAGAAGGATATTTACAAAAAATATATAGAAGGATATTTTTTACAAAAAAATATTGACACAGAACTTTCAGGGCAAAATATACCTACATATTAATTAATGATTACTTACGATAATCGGCGCTCATCTTCTTCGATTTAAAAGCCCATGCTGAGCAAACATCTTTGAAATCGCAACAAAATATATTGAAAATCACCAGAGAAACAAGAGCTACACGGCAACTGCTCGATTTAGACCGTTCTTAGTTAAGACCCCGAACAAGAGGCATCCGACATGACACTTGTAAAAACGAATACTCCAACTCCGGGATACTCCAACTACAGCTTTAAAGGTATACAATGGCACACAATGAGCCAGGGATAGTACACAGTAAGACAGTGGCTCATTGTTAGCTCAACAAAAAAGACCCATTGAGTAGGTACACCCCCTGTCCCGAACAGTTTGAGGTTATGTAGCTTCTAACAGAAACACATGGCTGCAAATAAAATTCTTGTAAAAGTAGCTCTGATAAACACGGTGATATCATAGAAAAAGAATGTAAGTAATCAAACTTGTTTTTTTCTTGCTTTTCGGCCACAAAAACAAAAAACAACCTCAAACACGCCCTTCCCCTGCGCAATTCCGTCAGCGTCGCATTTCTGAGTTAGACTGGGTGGCTCATTGTAGACGCTTGGCTCACTGATGCCACACCCACCCTACTAGCGTTGTAGTTACGCTAGTATAATAAATCTATGTCCGCAGCGGATCCGCTTGAGTGGACGCAAGTATTGTCCTATTTACACAACTAAAAAAAATCTCTTGAACAGTTATTCATTTTTTTTCATGCCCTGAAAAATTTGGTCGACGTGTACGAGGTCTCACATATAGTGCGATGAAATGCTGCTTCCCGGAAACTTGCAGTCGTAGCTTGCCAGTCAAATGTCTGTTTCATCTCTTTAAAGATCTTAGTCTCTCTAAGAAAATAATCAACTCCTCTCTAGTAAAATACCTAAAACTGCAATTTCCGCATCTAAAATTTTTGGGCTTCTAAGGGGAAGTAAATGCGTGGTAAGGTTACAGTTATTAATCGTCTACACAGCCAAACTAACAACAAGAAGGAATATTCTCCCTTTCCAGCATTCAGTCAGTGCATATTGATAGCTCATTTACACTATCGCGCGAGTGGGGATGTGAGGCGCGAGACGAGAGTGTGAACGGTCGCTCGCATCGGGAGCGGTTTTTTATGCAAGTCAATAGACGCGAGCGACAAATAGTCGGGGAGCCAGCGACAAAAAAGCGCAAGAGTTTTGGAAAAGCCGATACTTTCAGATCGTACAGTACTTTCACCACAGAATGCCGGGGTACAGTCAACAGGCCAGATTTCTGGGCACCTGGCGATGTAATTTCTGGGCACCAAAGATGTAATTTTAATTAGTATCCCTAAAGTGATTTAAAAAAACTGAAATTTAATCAGTAAACAGTGGATGCAATGAAGAACTCGAAACAAATGGTAATACTGTTTTTTTGCATCCACTGTCTACTGATAAATTTTCAGCTTCTCCAAAACACTTTGGGTACTAATTAAAATCACACCTTTCCTAGTACGCCAGCGCCAAGTGTCCCGAAACCTAGCCTCCTGGCTGTACCCTGGCATTCTATGGCCAAAATATTGTCTGATCTGAAATTATCAGCTTTTCCAAAACTCTTGCACTTTTTTTGTCGCTGGCTCTTGGCCTAATAGTTGCTAGCTCTCCCGCACCAGGAGAGTGTAATCAGAAACCCATTTTCCATCGATCATGCGAGGCGCGAGACGAGACACAAGACAAGGCGCGAGGCGAGAAACGAAGTGAGAGTGTAAACGAGCTATGAGGCTACAAAATAAGGTCTGGCCTTCACAGAGCTTGATTCAAAAAACAGGTGGGCGGGTTTACAATACAGTCAATGTTATGACTCGGAATAAATATGCTCAAATAACTCAAATGATGACAACATAAGGTAATAGAAAACGGGAAAATGACACCCAGAGATAAATTACTCCATGGGAGTTCAGAAACCATGTCCAACAGAAAAAAAACATACATGAGGCCCTCACTTTTTGTCCGACCATCATTGTTTCTTTATTTCTCTTCTTGATTCTGAAATTTCACAATGGGCACGTTTAATATCATGACAATCTCTTACAACCAACCTCACTATGAAGTGTTTATATGTATTATAGAATTGAAATGCAATTCCGGTAATTTTATCGCAACAGAAAATGTGGACCCAGTTGGAAATCGAACCCGGAACCTTACAATGTAAGATCAGGCAACCTAACCACTTGCCACCGGGCCGGGGTCACGCGTCCAACAAAAATCTTGATCACAAAATGCCATTTTTCTTCTCTTCTTCTGCCTGATCAATTTAGACGTTTTAGTTTTGTTGCCACCGAACAATGTTTTTCACAGAACACTAGTATAAAACAATAAGACACAATATTTGAAGTTCACACATTTAATAAAAATAGAAATATCATTGCATAACATGAAATGTTAACAATATAGAGTGTATAGAAATCTAAGTACTACGACGTAATAAAATAGATACTTCAATGCCATCAATCGAACATTACTAAAATTAACCCAAAGAGAACAATTAATAGAAAGAGGGTAGTTTTTTTAAAATAGTAGATGCATCTGTCTGACCTATTTAGCTATTGTGCCAGAATACCCTCGTTCAGGTTAAGAGATTAACCCGTCGGAAGCCAGCCTTTGCGCAAAAAACAGCACTGCAACCATTTGGTCAATTTTGTATATAAATACTAACAATATCGTTTTTTCATGAATTCCCTCTTGTTAAATTAATCTTGTTAGTCATGTATATTATACAAATACAGGGGTTGGACAAAATAATACGAACACCACGCAAAATAGTACATCTTGATGCATATGGCAACAATTCTTACGTGTATATAATGCGCCGCATATAAATTGTGCAGTTTTCGTGACAGGTCTTTTAGATTGTATTTCAGTGTATTACACACTTTGGTCTGCGACGGTTACAACAAGCCAAGGTGTAATGTGTGATTTTAAAAGGGGGCAAATCGTTGGCGCCCAGTTAGCGGGACCGTCGGTGACAAAAATAGCCGACTGTTAAACGACAGTATCCACGGCAATGACAGCATACATAAAACATGGGAAAACATCATTGGCGAAGAGGAATAATGGGCGAAACCCAAAGTTATCTGACATAAATCGACGAGCATTACAAAAGGATTGTTGCCAGACAAAACAAAACAACCGCAGCAAAAGTGACAGCAGATGTTAACACACACCTGAGAAATCTTTGTCGAGGAAAACAGTATGGCAGGAGCTCCACAAAGCTAACATTCATACACCCTATTCATAAATAAATATTGTATATTTGGCAGGTATTCATATTATTTTGTCCAACCCCTGTATATTCATATAATACAAATGGGGGCCAGCTGAAATGGCTACAAGCGGATTTGTATATTACATCAAAACGCCTATAGGCATTTTTGGCACCCCAGCGGCTAATATGTAAGTTATTTTGTCACAGAGCCATCACCTCTATACTGTCCTAAATACCAAATTGATAAAAACAATGAATAAAGGCATAAAAGCAATTATTATTTTCCAATTTTTACGAAGGAACAGCATATATTGCACAGCGATACGAAGACTATCTGAGATGTAGGAAATAGAAAATTTGACCTTTTACTAAATCGTATGGTTTCTTTGGCATTTTGAATATAAACAGTGTCAAATTTATGATTGAATTAAATGCAAATCTTTAAAATGCTGTAGCTACATATTGGGCCCGACTGCGTTCTTCGTGAACTAAAATAGGAACTTAGTTCAACCGAATGAGACAGAGCAATACGTTAGAACGGAATATGAAATGAACTATCGTCGATTTTCCCGTGCCAAAACTATCTGTCGAACTTATAGACGCCTGAATAAGTGCTAACTAACTAACTACGTTAGAACGGAATATGAAATGAACTATCGTCGATTTTCCCGTGCCAAAACTATCTGTCGAACTTATAGACGCCTGAATAACCTTGAGCACATCTCGTGCGGTGTTAGGTTTAGCTGCTTTACCTTCGGTGGGTTGTTTTATTGCGCAAAAGTGACAACCTTTCATTTCACATTCCGCTCTGAAGTCTCGTCTCTGTCTCTTTCAAATGAACTTATTTCTGATTATAGTTTAAGAGACATGCAATCGAGCCCATTATGTCAACCATGTTTATCCCAAATATAAAACAATATCCGATCTGTTATATTCTTGATTAATCAAATTAATCCAATTCAGTAACAAATAAAATAACGTTTTTAATATTGAATATTGAATAACGTTTTAAATATTGAATTTAATATTGATTAATCAAATTAATCCAATTCAGTAACATATAAAATAACGTTTTTAACGTTGAATTAGGAGAAATTAATGCAATTTTGGTCTGAAATTATATATTTTTTTCATTTCCAATCATACATTATATTAAAAAACAATTGCGTCATTAAATAATTTATAAATAACATCAATTTAATTTGTTTGTTTGTTTGACAGCTGTCGGCAACCGATGGAGGTTAACAACTTTCCCCGCTCTATAGGAAACATTACTGTTCCTAGATTCCCCCGGCTGTTAGTCGGAATGCACAATCGATTGGCTGACTCCTAGGGGATACTGGCCCGCAGGCCAGCGTCCTACCCTGGCTCTCCCTTCTGCATGGAGGCCGCCGGATGGGTGTTGACCCGTGAGTATGTTTATTTATACTCTTTATTTTGAAACTTCACAATAGGCGGGTTTATTGTTAGAGTTATAAGAATGCAAACAACTTAAATTCGTTCAAAATACTTATAAAGTACCTGCTTGAAAGGGGTCCAATGTATGCGGAGTCTCAATTGCTCTCGCTAATAATTTCAGTTGTTTTATTAAATTATATATTACTAACTAATATCAAATCTCGTGTATTATTTGCTATGTATATATATGTGTAGGTATGTATATATATATTTATGTTTGTGTGTATGTATGCGTATGTATATATGTATATATTCTTATGTATTATGCAATGCAACTTAAGTTCATAATATCAAAAGAGTCAGCTCGTCGATACAATTAAACAAAAATCAGCATCCCTAGATACGGGTCTCTGACCTAGTTAGGAATGCGGATAAACATTTTCACCATAGGATGTGCTCAATCTCTCCCAACTCAACCATATTATGTAAATGGTGTTTATATGACATATTATATGAAGTTATTGTAAATTTATAATAATAATAAATTGTCATACTACAATCTCTTACAACCAACCCCACTATGAAGTGTTTATATGCAAGTGTGCGTGAAACATGTGTGTAAGTGTGTGTCTTGTTATTGCATTCGATCAACAGAATTCAAATGCAATTCCGTTAAATTTATCCCCAGCCGGGAATCGAACCCGGAACCTATCCAGGCGACCTAACCACTATGCCACCGGGCCGTGTTCCCTGAAGCATAATTGCCCTGAAGCTATAAGACATTCCAACCAAAATTTCACAATGTGACTTCGGCCAATCTGTGTACCAAATATGAAGTCCAAAAGCCGAATATTTCAAGATTGAAACGTGATCAATGCGCCAATTTCGGAATTATGACTGCCATCTATTTGTAGCATTTCATAGCAAAATAATATTTGCCAAATCGTAGTATGATTTTGAGCAATCTAGTAATCTATATTATCAATGCCTAAACTGTGTACCATATGTCCAGTTTACGCCCTTCGAAAATTACCTCTCTTTGAATAGGGCATAACATATTAAAGAACTACATGACAAATAGATGCATTACCTACATTTTCAGTGCTATGCAGTGCGATAAATTCTTAAAAGAACAACATAAATGCATCAATGAACTCGGCACATTCGTAAACCTTATTGATTCTTCTTATCATTTTTGCATTTGAGTATGATCCTGTGGAAGGACATCATATAGCATGCCATGACAATCCTCAGCGGCCCCATTAGGAAACTCTGGAACAGGAGGTGGGAAATCCCCTGCAGAGCTTGCCCAGTCAGCATCACCATCATCCATCCTTCCAAACCCACCACGGAATATGGGCTTCCAACCTGAAATTTAAAAAAGATCATGTAAAGTTACTCCACTCTGTAATCCACTCTGGCTGTATAAACTGTTGCGGAGTGGATTTGTGAATACCAGAAATCAGACAGAGCGGAATATAAAATAAGCAGTTTTCCCTTTTCCTGCATAAAAACTTGAACCTGCTGAAGAGAGTACAGCGGCAATTTACTATACTGTTTTATTAGTTAAAAATAATGAGCTATGAGAAGAAGCTTTGAGTCCTTAATCTCTTAACCCTGAAGGAACGATAAGAAAGTGGATGCGGGTTCTATCTTCTTTTTAATTAAAAACTAGGAGACCCAAATCCTAACTGTTTGAAAGACAATCCTAGTGGAGATGAAGATGGAAACATATATTTTCCACCCCCTTCAGACGATTGAGACCATTTCCAGATGGAAGTCTGTCTATCTATCTCTCTGTGTGTACTCCTTCTCGATAGCGCCCAAACGCTTAATCCGATTGAGCTGAAATTTGGCATGCAGGAAACATTTGGTCATGGCAAGAGTTGAAAAAGATATGGTTGAAATCGAGTATATATATTGATAGTCATATATCAATATTGAAATATTGGACTTAAGAGACTTGAAATTTGGTACACAAATGCCTTGTTGGCTAAAAATATCACATATATAAGCTACTCTAATATTAAAATTTCACTATACATTTTAATGAAATATTAAATCTGTTGGCACTTGGCCCAACCCCACCCTTAGCCGAGAAACGAACCGCTTCACCCTAGGCGGTTGCAACGAAACCCAATAGGGTTCATCCCCCACCAGCCGAGAGAGAAATTTATTTATGAAATTAATGAAATTAAAAATTATATAGAGCATTTAATATTACCAAAGCATCATTTAGAAGTTGACGAGCGACGGTCTCGGCACTGATTAACCCTCCGGTTTCGCATATTAGCTTGGTCTCCAGGGGTTTAGTTGCATTCTCCGTTTCGAAGCCGGGAGTGTCAGTATCCGGGGGATAAGAGATGGTCACTGAAATGCCTGTGCCGACGGTTTCCATCATTAGGGCTTCACCGAGGCCTCGGACAGCAAATTTGGTTGGACAGTAGCCCGAGAAGCCAAATACACCTGAAATGATTTACATATAAATTAGATATTTAATATTTCCAAAAATGGCTAATTGCACTGTTGTTAGGTGAGCCATTCTTTCTTCTCTTACATAACAAACTCTATCTTCGATACATTCAGAAAGTATAAGCTCTATCAATCTATGATTGTATACAGTACTTCAAGCGCGCTAAAAGTTAAATTGTAAACCATCAATAAAATTATGATTGCTCAACCTGGTTGTGTTTGTAAGCTAAAGGGTGTCATTTTGGTGGGAGGCAACGACTTTTTGGTGGGAGGCATTTGAAAGGTTAAGTATCTCCCATACCTGATCTCACAAGCACTAAGATCAGTTCTTGACTCAGTCAGTAAAACTCCAACCCTCAACATGGTTCCACTCCTAAACTTTAAAAAACTTTTTACAGTGGAACTGCCGCCCAGAGACGACTGGCTAAAAAGTCAACTATACTGGGAGGCCGGTAGCCTTAAATGGTATACTGATGGGTCCAAATCGGGACTTGACGTAGGCTGCGATATACATGGAGAGCGACCAAACTTCGAAAGAAGTGTAAACTTGGGGAAATACGCCTCCATATTCCAAGCGGAGGTATACGCCATTATTGAATGTGCGGATATCAACCTCCATAAGAACTACGCCAACCACCGAATCTATATCCACTCAGATAGCAAGGCAGCTCTTATGGCACTAGCCTCGAATATCATTAATTCAAAGCTGGTGCAAAACTGTGTAACACTACTGAATTCCCTGGGCGACAAGAAAAGGGTAATTCTAAGATGGGTTCTCGGCCATGCAGGAATCGAGGGAAATGAAAAAGCCGACGAACTTGCTAAGACGGGAGCAAAGGGAACATTATACGGCCCTGACCCTTGCTGAGCGCTCACGGGGCATTATGGCCTGAACAAACACATGTACAACCTCAAGCTCCGAGACACGAAAATATGCAGGTTCTGCCAAGGGGCAGAGGAAACTCCCCTGCACCTCATGTGCGAGTGTGGCCCGCTGATGCGTAAAAGATACACCCACTTGGGTGTTCATTACCTCCAAGGTAAAACAATCTGGCGCCAAAAGCCTGTTGCGGTTCTTAAATGACACGAGGCTTAGCGCAGAACTATAGTAGGTGGCGAACACAATACATAGATCAGCAATGGTCGCAGTGTTACAAGGTTCATAAAGACATTAGAAGAGCCCCACACAACAAATAAAAAGAAGAAAAAAAACCCCCAAACCAGAAGTCGGCAAACTGCGGCTCTATTCTTGCTCTAAGTACAAGCCAAGTCAAGGAAGACATGTCACTCAGTGAAAAATATATGCAAATTGTAGTTGCCATATGAAACAACTATAGCTGATGCAATTGATTGTTTTGAAATCTGCACGACATCTCACTCAACTGGGTTGTTTTTTTTTTACTCTTTTGCCCCTACCCCCTCTCCTAATAAATAAATCGATATTACTTGCGCTGTAACTAAATGTGATCAATGCTGATTGATGTGTAGTAAAATAAAATAAGTTCTGCAAACGGAGCTACCATGGAATCCACAGAATGAAGTCGGGCTTATCTTATTACATTTCTAGGGGGTAAGCGGTGTACTCCGGATTAACGACCGGCAGTGGTAGGTTTAGGACAGCTGTCTTGCCACATGTGAGTGTTCACCTTACCCCGCATTCACCCCCCCCCCCCTTTGAAGCCATAGAATTTGAGATGTGGAAATCGCAGTTTAGATATTTTTCCTAGGAGGAGTTATTTTATACTTATATTCGAAACCCGTGCGGCTTTTTCAGTCGGTTTTGCCGAGCGGCTTTCCCATGTGACACTTCTTACGGTTTTAGTAAATGTGTAAAATGCTAGCATTTTTGGTTGAGAAAACCTTTTTTATTAAATGAGTAATTTGCTCCCGCACCTCGCATCACTGATTTATGACCACTGCTCAGTGGATAAACAACAATGCATGCATAGTTAGCGTCATGGTTGCCTAGATACGAGCAGTTTTGTTTATCTTTCGTACTGGCACAGAACAGACAGTAGCTTCTCTTAAAACAAAATTGAAATCTAAGCGAGTGACGTCCTTGAGTCCTAAGGGCTACCACTAATCGTAATACGATTCCAGACATTGTACCACAAACGTCGTATGCGCCGACCGTGCTGCCTTTATACGAAATTCGCAGAAGCAAGTGAGCAAACACATCGGCATATGGCCGCGAAATTTATGTAGTAGTGGCAGCTTTTTCATTTATCAAAAAGAAAAAAAAACCACAAGATTTGAACATTTTAATGCTAAATCAGATAAGGCAATAGCCTCGGACATGCAATATTTTGAAATATTTTTAAAAAATTTACATACCATGTGTGATTTTTTTTATTAACCCGTTGAGTATGAGTCAACCAAATCTGGTCGCGAAACAATTATCCGTTGAGTACGAGTCGACCAAATCTGGTCGCGCGTTTTTTTCACTTCTTTGACGTTCTCATATTTATTCATAATTATCTAATTGTTTTACAAAATGATATTTCAATATTCTATATTCGAAATTTCTATGCAATCATTGTGCAGTTGTTCTTTTTATGATTGGTGTAGTAGTTTCGTAGTTATAGTACTTTAAGTCGATGTCGCCGAAAATCCTGCAAAAGAGACAGATGCATCCATGAAAATACCCATTTACTCCAAGGGTTAATTTAAAAAAACCTAACCTACCGAAATGTAGGTAACTAATTTAACCTTTAAATGCCTATATCTCCTTATTTATTAACCCTTCAAGCCCCGCGACTTCTATATCGAAGTCAACTGAACGCGTCCAGGAAAAGTGATTTGATTGGGTTTTTCTTGTCATTCCGTATTTAGTTGTATTTTATTTAAATGCACGATGATATTTGTATCATCGTGCATTTAAATAAATTACAGCTGCATACAGAATGACACGAAAAACCCAATCAAATCACTATTCCTGGACGCGTTCAGTTGACTTCGATATCGAAGTCGCGGGGCTTGAAGAGTTAAGGCGGAAAAAAGATTATTGCAGGCTTCGGAGTCAGCGAGGTGAATATATTCGGGTGACGTTGAAACATCAACAATGTAGAATAGAGCCCAATTAACCGGTCAAAAGCCAGCCTTCGCGTGCAAAAAACTGCACTGCAACTTTTTGGTCGATTTTGTAAATAAGTACCTATACTTACAATATTGTCTTTTCATGAATTCCCTCTTGTTACCTTGTAATTAATCTTGTTAAGTCATGTATATCATATATTTATATAATTTATATATAACGGCTGGCCAAAATGGTTACGCGTAGATCTGTCAAACGATGCAAAATGCCTATAGGCACTGTTGGCGTCTGGCGAGACACAACATTAATACAAAATTTACTCACCCAATAATCCTCCAACTGAAGATACAAATACCACAGATCCTTCATCCCTCTCCTTCATTCCTCGTAAAACAGCCTTCGTAGCATAGACCGAACCAAAATAGTTGACATTCATCAAGCGAGCGATATCCTGAGCGCTGGTATTCTCCAGAGTGCCACAAACAGCGTAACCGGCACAGTTGATCAGCATATAAATCGGCCCGACCTTCTCTTCAATGGCATTCACAGCAGATTGAATGGTGTCGAAGTCCTTCGCTAAGTCTAGAGACAAGTACTGAATTTTCTGTTCGGCGTTCTTTGTCGAGTGTTTCAATTCAATGAGGGCCTTCTCGAGTTTGGCTTCGTCTCTCCCTATGATAGTAACGTGCGCTCCCATCTTGGCCGCTTCGATAGCGGCAGCTTGACCGATCCCGCTTGAACCACCGGTGATCAGAACATGTTTCCCTGCAATATCCCTCACCTTGGGTTTGCCGTATGTAAGCTTGTAGATTACATAAATAAACGCTATTGCGAATGGGATGACACACGAAATGCAACATTCACCCATATTCAACCACTGAGTTATAATATTCAAAAAGAGCAAATTCACGACGCAAATCCGCGCGCACCTGTCAAATCAAACGTCAAAACCACTGGTCAAAACCTCATACTGGGGCGTTTACACTCTCGCGCGAGGCGCGAGGCGAGACGCAAAACCATGCAGTAAACAAACGGAACAGAGACAAAGCTTCTAGCAAGTAGGTAAACATTTTGTACGCTCGTTAGAAGGTTTGCCTCTGTTCCATTTGTTTACTGATATGGTTTTGCGTCTCGCCTCGCGCCTCGCGCGAGAGTGTAAACGCCCTAAACAATGGCGGGCCATGGATTTTTTTCCGGGACGGTCTCAAGTTGCTAGTAAAGAAATTTCGGTGTTATTTTAGGTAATTGTAGAAAAAAAAATTAATACCTAACAACAAAAAGTTATTCATTAAAACTACTGTGGAATTTATTTAGGTTGAAATTATATTGTTATTTTATTTATTTGAAATATCAATAATTAAGTAGCGGCTATTATTACAGTACGATACGACACCGGGGGGCGCCAGTTTTGCATGCGGCAATTTTGCACAAATGTCACTTTTGACAGGTCCAAATTTGTTGAGGGCAGATTTGCAGGAGGCAACCTTGCAGGAAGCAACCTTGCAGGCGGCAACCTTCAGTACAGTTTTTAAGTTTTTCTGTTAGGTTAGGTTAGGTTAGGTTTTTCTTTCCCTAAAATCGAAGTGACATTAATTACCGGCATCCTTGTAGTGGATGACTTTTATACATCAAAATAAACATTTTAAAAAATATTTTAAGTTTTTCTGTTAGGTTAGGTTAGGTCATTTTGACATTTGCAAAACTGCCTTCTGCAAGATTGCCTTCTGCAAAACTGCCGCCTGCAAGAATGCCGTCTGCAAGATTGCCGTCTGCAAATTTGCCTTCTGCAAGTTTGATGGGACCCTACGACACCTATAGTTACGGTTAATTTGCATTTTTATTTTGATTATATAATATTCAGTTCTATTTGGTTTTTTCTCAGCCTTTTAATTAACTTTTAATAATATAAGTATTATTTTTAGAATATACCTATTATGTAAAACTAATTCGATATTTTACTAACTAATGTATTTTCTACGGCCGGAAGAGTTCGTGATGTATGTAATATTTGATTTGATTTAACCATCCGTCGGGCGTAAATGATGTAATAGATATATAGACACAGTGACATTATATTCTACCTCCCTCTTACTTCCTACAGAACAGATAGTTATATCTTATCGTTTGAATTCATATGTCCGTTTACTGGGAGCCGTTCCTCGATCACGTAGTGACAATGATGAACAGCCATACAATTGCGCCCGATCTTTAAATTTGTATTTCGAAACGCACAGGACTGGCCGTTGGATAACCCCCCATCATTTTATACGCTTTTCCCGTAATCATATCGATGTGTTTATCGAACGATAGCTTCCTGTCTACCAGAAGCCCCAAATCGCGTATCACACTAGTCTCTTCAAGGGGTTGTTGGTTTAGTGTACAAATATAGGCAATCTCATTCGACTTTCGGTACACGTTATCTTGTGACACTGAAATGTTTAAATTTTATTTATTTAAATAATAGAATCTAACCAAGTCACTTTAGACAGAAAAGCTGTCCTTTATCGATTTGACCTTACGATAAATTATAATTTAAAGCCTTACTTATCGATGCACCGCCGTTGAAATGTTGGCCATCGAAAGTCAGAGTTTGAGGTATATGTCATTTTATCGTATTTTCTTCAAATAAGCCAAAAATGTGTCGCACAAGCGTTTGATATCGTCCTCGCGCTCTTGAACGAAATATTTGTATCAGCATTTGCCGGACTGACGCCGGACTCTTGGTAAACGTAGAGGTAAATTTTAATATAATATATGTCCTTTTTACCCTGACCACAAAGCGCGCTTGAACACGAAATTATAATGTTTTAATGAACACTTTTTCTTTTCAATATTAATTAACCTCCTTTCCCGTTTCCTCCTTCCTAAAACTTTCTGGAGCATTATAAAAAATTTTAGAACATTCTGGAAAATCACTTTACCACTCTGTAAGTGCGCTCTACGAAAGGTTGAAGAATCCGGCCGGAAAATTGCACGTTGTGATACCTAACGGACAATAATTATATGACAATAAAAATATATGCAATTTCCTTTTGAAAAATGAAATAATAATATGCCAGAGGACCCAATGACTCTATTATTGCTGACATGCATTTGAAATAAAATATTACATTAAATCTTCCTTAATCTTTCATAATCTTTAAATATTCTTGTAAAATATTACTTTAAATCGGTTTGTTTTTTAACCATCATTTTGTTTTTTCATATACTACCGTGTATACTACATATAGCATATTACTGTGAAATTTGATTTTAATTGGATTGTTTCTTTTTATAAGATAATTTTGATTTCCTGTAAAATATTTCTTTTAAATATGTTTTTGTACGGTAATGTTGATTTATCATATAATATAGAGCATAATATACATTGTATGTGAAATGAGTATAATATGATGTGACTTTAAAATCGGTTTATTTTTGTACGATAATTATGGTTTCTCATGTTTCCCACACTGATTTATACCTGTCAGTTATTTCGGGAAAATCTTTTTCGACAGCGGAAAATCGATTTGTTTTGAATGTTGGTTTTTGAACGATTGAAAACAGTGATTGTGCTGTGATAAAACAAAGAATATCGGCATTGCGCGCGTTGTCCGTGCGCGTTTTAAAAGAATATCGCAGAGATTTTTCATGCGACAATAAATCGTTATCTTTGAGTGATATGTGATGTGCGTTGGTTTATCTATTTTAGTTGACGCCTGAAAACTTCTATTTCTGTTTTAAACCCGTCGAGGTAGCGGTCATACGGGTGTTGTGAGAATTGTGTGAAAAATTCGAAAAGTAAGGATTTTTCTGTTGTTAATTTCTTCGCTTTTAACTCTGCATGAACGTTTTGCTTATTTAAACTGGTGGTGTATCTTTGTTTGCAATGTTGGCTTCTTTTACGAAAACGCTTTTCCCCCACAGCCTTTACTACAATAAAGTAAATTTTGTTACTAGATTGTTCGTAAGATCGGCACGAAGAATGTGCGATAGACCAATGAATCACTTTAATGGAATTTACAATGATTCCATTTTCGAGGTGAACGACTCGGAAAATTCATCCAATTCGAAGAAATGGTACCGGGAAGTCAGCCATCGGTGAGTTGATTACTTTTGCTATTTTTATTTTATTTATTTGCACTGTTTATGTACCTGAAGCGAATGTTATTTGTAGTGCATCGATTGTCAGTTGTGAAATATGTAGTTTTTTTAGAAGTTAGTTTAAGAAGGAGAGTAAGGGTAGAGACAGACTGAGCGCACGTACTTAATATACATGATGCAACCCTCCTACGTTAGTGTGTCCACTTGTCCCATGTATGCAACGTATACAGGTGAGTTTTTAATTAGTGACATCCTTGTAATGGGTCAATCCGTACGAGCAAATAAGCAACTGTTAATGTTTTTTTTTTTTGGGTAAACATATTTTTTAAAAATGATTACAAAGTATAGGTACCTATGTATTTATATATTTTAATTTAATGTGATTTAGTGTATTTTAATTTATTGTAATTTAATGTGAAAAATAGTGTAAAAAGAGGTGATCGCATTGCACTATCTAAGGTAGGTAAAATATCGCAAATATTGTTTATTCGCGATATTTTACCTATTGCTAGATGGCGCAGCGCGCTCAACGCGTGTCAAACTTTTATTTTCCAGATAATTTTTTCAAATTTACCTAAAAAAAAACATTTTTTAAATTTTATTTTTGTTATCAAAGTTGCGTATTTGCTTGTAACGATTCACCCACCACCCCAGAGTGTCAGTAATAAAAACTCATTCTGTGTATGTCATCAGAAGCTGTTTAGAAGGTGCACTAGTATTGTGTAAAACCACTGTAATTGAACAGCGGTTTTTGATGAAAACATATTGATATTTTCCGATTCTGAGAGTGAGTTACGCTTACCGCGCACTTTGATATAATTTCGTGGATTTTATTTCTGAAAATTCTGTGGATTGCTGCATATTTGCTGCGGTGCGTCACCGCATAGAATTTTCCACGCTGTATACACAATACATACACATGCATGCAATAATGTCATACATAAAATTAACAGGAAATAATAATGAATTTACCTAATAGTAATTTAAAAAAGTTTTATTCTTTTCATTTTGACTGACTACTGGCCGTGCCGGATGGCGAGCGCCGGATTACCAAGCGCCTACTTCACTAATATTATACCCCACCTTACCCCCGGGAAAAAATAGTAAAAAAATATATATTGTAACTTTGTTAACTTATTGGCAAATATTTTAATTATTTAACTTTATTACTTTTATGTGTACGATGATAAATACAAATTAGGTCATCGCTATGTTGATAAGTCCGTCACTTGTGTATTTCAAATTTTAAAACCAGTGTAATGTATCTTATCAATTTTAGCGCAGTAAAGTTATTCTTTCTATTCTATCTATCTACCTTAACCCTTCGAGTAGCGGCATAATTTCATGGCAGACCGCGGCTATTTATTGGAATTTCTAGCAATATTGCCGCACTCGACAAAAAGTACTATAACTATGGAACTAATACAGCAATCATAAAAAGAATAACTGTTCAATGATCGCATTGAAAATTTGTATATAGAATATTGAAATCTCATTTTGTAAACAATTAGATAATTATGAATAAATATGAGAAAGTCGAAAAAGAGAAAAAAAACTCGGCATTTCTAACTTGTACTTGTACTTGTACTTTCTCCGACGATATTCAATATCGTTTTCAATATACTGCTGGAAAGCCTGACCCAGTTCGACAAGAAGTGGGGTTACCGTTTTAAAACAGACGGCCAATACACATCGTCGTGCCTCGCTTTTGCCGACAACCTAACTTTTATCACCAGGAGCCCCAAGCAGCTTTCCCTGCTATTACAGAAAGTGGAGCTGTTCTGCGACTGGTCAGGCTGTATAAAAGTGAAGCCCTCCAAATGTTTTTGCCTTGGACTCGCCCGCATAGACACAAAATTTACGTCTTATGACCCAAAATTGGTCTATAAGGGCTCTATTATCTCCCTTATAGGCCCAAATAACCACTTCAAATTTCTTGGCAGAAAAATCACCTGCCAGGGAAAAGACCTCTCTGGCGATCATGTTATGGAACATTTCAGTAGTTGCCTGGAAAAGATAGATGCATTGCTAATTTCTGGCCCTCGTAAGGCTTGGATCTATGACAACTATCTAACTTCACATTTGTCATGGCCCTTTCTCATTTACGATTTCACCAAAACCCAACTGTCTCGTATGGATGCACTGGTGACAGCTAGTCTAAAATCCTGGTTGTCCTTAGCCAAACCAGCTGACCCCTCGACTCTCTTCAGGTCCAAACACAATTTTGGGCTAGCTCTAAAACTGCCCTCTCTGCTCTACGCCAACTCCAGAATAACCAAAAATTCGATTCTAAGCAATTCCAAGGATCCGGAAATATCGAAGCACGTAGTAAGTGGCCGTAGTGAGTCAAATGATCTACAAGCCCGCGTTGACTTCCACAAAAAGTTCCTTAATCAGCCAGAATGGCACTGGTCTGGGGTATGGCAGTACAACCATGAGCGATGTGGACTTGAAGAAGTCTCTCTTGCGGGGAGATTACGACAGCAAAAGTATGGCTCACGCTATTGGCCTTCAATGCCAGAATGATTGGACAACAATTGGAGACTTTTGCATTCCTCCTCTAATGCACTGGAAAGTAATGTTGTATGACTGGACGCCAGAGATGCTGAAATTTTATTTAAATGCCTTTCAGCATACACTTCCAGACCCCAGTAACCTCGCTCGTTGGAGCTATGCCGACGATAGTTCATGTCCCCTTTGTAGCAACACCCCTTGCGCAGCTAGACATATTCTAGCTGGCTGCAAGGTGGCCTTGGATCAAGGACGGTACAATTACCGCCACGACAAAGTCCTTGCTGTTATTCGCGAGGTACTTAGCCTCTCAGTGGCTCGTGCCAACAAGGGTTCCACAGTATCCTCCAAACCCCCAATACAGTTTGTGCGGGTTGGCTCTAAAGGCATAAAACATCTCACTGCAAAACCTTTCTCAATAATCGAGAAAGCTTCAGATTGGATTATGGAGGTCGATTCGGTCTCTAAGCAGTATAAATTCCCTGAAAGTCTCGGATGCACAGCCCTGCGTCCAGATATAACTCTTTACTCTCTATCTCGGAAGATGGTCCTTATCGTAGAATTAACTGTTCCATGGGAATCAAATATCCCAAAAGACCACGAGTACAAATTAAATAAATACCATGACCTCGCAAATGCCGTCCCCCGGAACGGCTTCACTGTTTACCTTCACGCGGTGGAAGTAGGCGCTCGTGGCCTGCCAGCTAAATCTTTGTTTCACCTTTTTAAAGATCTTGGTCTCTCCAGGAAAATAATCAACTCCTTTCTAGAAAAATTATCTAAAACCGCGATTTCTGCATCTCAAATTCTATGGCTTCGAAGGGGGAGTGAATGGGTGGTAAGGTGAACGCTCACGTGTGGCAAGACAGCTGTCCTAAACCTACCACAGCCGGTTCGTAAGTCCGGAATCCACTGCTCACCCCCCAGAAGTGTAAAAAAAAAATAGTATTATGATGGGCCCGACTCCGGTCGGTGAATTCCATGGCAGCTCCGTTTGTATTTTATTTTTTTATTTACGGAAAGATACGGGATCCTATTTAGAAATTGTAAATACTATCAGAATCTTTATTAGATTCTCTATCAAACATAATATTTCGTTTTGCTTATTTACATTAAATTATTTACACAAAAATATTTAGATATTAAGCTCATAAAAACCAATAAAAATTTTGTCAATTTCTCCAGAAAAAAAAATTAAGGTTTTTGACAATGGAATTTTACCAGAAATATCCGCGAAATGACGCGCAAAATTATTCTAGCAGCCGTCCATGTATCTATGGTAATAATGAGATATTTGGTATGGATTTTAGGATGCGTTCGAATTAGAAAATAATATTACTGTGCGCTCCGGGAACAAGTCGCCAATATTGGTCGTTACGTAGTCAACGGTGTTCTGATGTGCAACCAAATTTGGTCGTTATGTAGCCGAAGGGGTAGCTACACCACACACACAATTCCAGTATCGTATTAGTAATAGTACTATGAAGCGGAGGTGGCAGCTAATCTAGAGTTTGCTCCAGGTATTTTTTTTCTAGATGTCACCCAGAGACTTAGAGGTTATCATAATCAGTGTTACATATACTAAATTTTGCTCATTATACATAATTCTAACAATAGTCCTATCAAATTGTCCAAATCCATCTATCACAAGCTCATTACGTTCATTCAACTGACCCAACGATAACCTCAAGTTATAAACATCTTGTTGAAGTTCTACTGCACGGTTCACGACTTATAACAAATAGCGATAAGCTGTTTGCTAAATAGAAATCAACACGGCACATCACATTACGTGACAGTAGTGGCACAGCAGATAAATGTAAACAGTGGCTCATCTCAGGCCATTCGCAAAAATTAATGCCGACTGTTACGAACATTACCCGGAATGCTATGTTTTTTTTAAATTAAAGTATAATTTTATTTATGCTACATTTTCATTTATGTTTGTGTCAGCTAAGCGTGGATCCAAAACTTCGCTCTGGCGGGGATGTTGTAAGGATTACCTCAACCCTGCCTTGTAACATATCGGCTATGTTGTTTTGTATTTTCTGCTAATTGACTGTACTTATACTCGGGAGCTAATGGGCCCTGTTGCAGTTTGGCCACTAAGACCCAGTTGTATAGTGTCGGTCAAATGCACAGGTCAACACCTATCCGGCAGCCTCCACGCAGAAGTGCGAGCCAGGGTAGGATGCTGGCATGCAGGCCAGTCTCCGTCCAGTCTCACCTTCGGGCGCACCTGGACGGTTTACGCACCGTGCGGCGTCAGTCAATTGATTGTGCATTCCAACTAACAGCCGGGGAAGTCTGGAAACAGTATAGAGCAGGGGTAGTTGTTAACCTTACGACAACTGATTTCGAAATGACCATTCGACTACCCGGTCCCAGGTGAAGAGCCGGGCAAAGGATGCCGTAATCCGCGATAGATTCGGTAGACACCATATCACCGCTAGGTAAGCGAGAGGACCGTGCTAGCGACCTCGATCTTGTAACCAGTCAGGAGGCAGGACGTATCCTGAAGGTTAATTCCAGATGGAGATATCCTTCCAAACTAGTAGGGGGCAAGGCTACCCGCTGGGTACCTTTCCCGGTGCCTCGCCGTAAGGCGTTGGTCTCTGACGGGCAGGTGGCGTAACTAAATAGTGGATTGTTTTTCGTCCCAAGTCTACTGCGCTCACCTCACGGGAAACAGAACGATCCAATATCGGTAAAACGTCCTGAGGTGAGTGGTTCGCACATTGTAGTTTGGACACTTGATCCCACGTGAGCTTAACGGGCAAACGACACCGCGGTCCACAATAAATTTGAACTGAATTACCGCTAACATCAGGTAGAGGCTGCGCAAGTGACCTTGAATCTGTGACCAGACTGGAGGATGAAGAAATCCATCCAAATCTGGTAGTAACGGTGTGATGTTGGTCCGCTGGGTGCACTTCCCAGTGTCTCGCAATAAGGCGTTGGATTCTTACGGCCCATTAGCGTAGCTTGACTGTGGATTGTTTGACTGCAAAGTCTTTTACATTCACTCCATGGGAGATGGAACAGCTCAATATCTTTATAACTCCCTGGGGGTGACGGGTACGCCCATTGTAAGTGACAATCCCTCGTAATGGACCGTACCTACAATTTGTGTGGCATAAAATGGAGTGGGGTTATAATTTTAGAAATCCATAGAAAAATAGGGGTGAATGTTACTTCTATAATTTAAATAAAAAATCCAATCCTCATCGGCCACTTTTTGCAAATCTCGTATTAAGTTGCCACATCGATTGCTATATCCCCGTGATTGTGCGTAACAGCAAGCTTGAGAAGGCCTTGCAAGCTTGAGCAAGCGAGCTTGAGCCAGCGTTGCCATTTGTAGGTACAATGTAAATCTTATTTGTACTATCATTTTAGCAGTTTTAAGATATACGATCGAAAGACCTACCTTCTAGATCATACTGCATACAAATTAGTTACCATTTTAGTTCTATGCTGATGATATTGCCTTCTTGGCTACTGATGATAGTCCAAGGACAGCAAGCAACAAACTTCAATGCCTGTTGGACGAAACTGACAGATGGCTCCAAAAATGGCGCATTCGTGCAAGTGCCTTAAAGTCCCATCATATTAGATTTACATTTAGGTAAAACCTGTCCACCTTACTGGTGGACAAGCCTTACTGGCTTGGAGATGTCACTCTACCTGTGTGAAATATGAATATGTGAATGTGTGAAATATCTTGGATTTTATCTCACAGACGCCTGACCTGGAAAACCCTCATTAAACACAAGAGGAATGAGGTGAAGCTGAAATACCGTTATCTGCATTGGCTCATGGGTAGAAGCTCAATTCTATGTGTCGACAATACTCCTCATCAATAACTCCTCATCTATAACTGTACGGTTGTACTGCATTCAGCAAAAGTAACATACTCTCTCTACAGCGCTTGCAGGATATTATAGTATCCTCCGGGATATTGCGAATGCACCGTGGTTTACAAGAAATGATGAAACTCATGACTATCTGAAAGTCCCCACCAGTGCCGCAGAAATTGAGCGATCCAAAACCAAACATGCTGAAGGATTGGCATCCAATCCTTAATTCCCTTGCAGCTGAGCTGCTTAATCAATCCAATGTGGTTTACAGATTAAAGAGAAAACAATTTCTATAGAAAAGGGGAATCGAGGCATTAGCCTCATCTCTTAAACGATACAAATTCGATTATGGTCAGATGACCCAATCTCAAATCTACAAAAAAAAAAATATAGTTTTTTTAAAAATCATGAAATGTGTTGAAATAGGTAGGTTAGGTTAGGCGAGCAAACCGAAAATCCTGAAATGTATTGAAATAGCTATTAATATGTAGCCAAACCAAAAATGCTGAAATGTATTGAAATAGGTGGATTAGGTTAGGTTAGGTAGCCAAACCAAAAATTCGGAAAGGTATTCAATATTCATTATGCATGTGGTAATTATTGCATAAGCTAGCATTCTTAGTAGCCGAATAAGCTAGCATTTATATGGTTTATTCTGGTGACCCGGATTCATTACTCTCGAGTGTGCAATGATGAATACTACAAGGGAGAATCTAGGGTTATCAAAAACCCGTACAATATATGCACTCTATGAGTCTGAGCGGTTCCAGTCTAGTATTATTCAATCATCTTGCTGGTGGGCCCCCAACATCCCACCGGCCAGTTCATAGTATCAACTCCAGGAGTTTACGACTCCACTGTCCATCGTCTCATCTATGTACAAGATTCTGTAATTTGGCCGATAGTAATGGTCCAGGACATAATAAGCATTTTTTTCCTTCGCTAGTTTGAGTATAATACTCAATATATATAATACTCAAAATAATATATTCAGTGAAACACTCATTTTTCTGCTTAGAATGTCCTAGCTCCAGCGTATACCACGACTTGTGAAGCACTAATAGAAAACGAAACACAGCTGTTTTAATTAACACAATTTGGCACTGTTATTACTGCGGCGCTTATATTGAAGGAGCAAATTGAACCGGAACAGTGTATTTTATTTAAGCGTTGAATGACATGGTGTTGCATAATTTAGCCGCATTGCTAGTGATCTGTAAAGAATGCAAATTGATAATTTAAAGTAGTTAATATGGTATTGTTTAATCAAATTTTATTATGCACTGGTGGTATTTATAGATTGGTACCTTTGTTTAACAATGTGGCCCATGGACGGATCAGCTGTTGTCAGCTGCTGTGTTCAGGTTAGAATTTTGTTTGCATATACCTACCTAAATATAAAGATTGTAATCATAGAAGTTGTTATACGAGGTAATTCACTTTGGATGCAGAAAATTTAAAAATGTGATTGCATGTTAAACGACAAGAATATTCTATCCCATACAAAATTTCAAAGATTTGGTCACCCAAATATCAGATTGCAGGGGGTCCTAACCTTATTGGGTTTAGTTTTAAAATCTCGAAAAATACAGCCCAAATGTTCTAAATATTTTTTTTTATGAGATATGTTTTCTGAATTATTTTTATTTTGGCAAACTATTTCACCCGTTATGAAAGAAATAAAATATTACATTTTAAAAATTATCCTTTTTTCATATGATTTTGTTTTTTAACTTTTCTTCTAAAAATTGCTTATTGACAAATATATTTTCTTCAGGCTGTGGGTACGCGAGCACATTATTTTTTTCGGATAAGGGAATAAATCAGACTAACAAAAAATGTATCATTTCAAAAGATTAGATTTTCTTATTAAATGTTAAGTAATTTATTAAAATAAATATAATGCAGAAAGCTTTTATTAAAATGTGACCTTTCTAAATATTATTACTCTCAAAATCTTGATATTTTAAAAACTCCTCTATATAAAAAAAATACAAACGGAGCTGCCATGGAATTCACCGACCAAAATCGGGCCCATCATATACTATTATTACATTTCTGGGGGTGAGCGGTGAATTCCAGACTATCGACCGGCTGTGATAGGTTTAGGAGAGATGTCTTGCCACATGTGAGCTTTCACCTTAGCACCCATTCACTCCCCCATTCGAAGCCAAAGAACTTGAGGTGCGGAAATCACGGTATTAGATATTTTTTCTAGGTAGGAGTTGATTATTTTCCTGGAGAGACCAAGATCTTTAAAAAGGTGAAACATATAGGGTGACCATATCTCCGAAATTTTGTGTGGGATGGAACATCTATATGTCCATATGTCATCCCTTAAGATATTTTAAATCCACAGTATAATTTATTTGTGGTAATTTTACATACCTAATTGAAAATTGCATCGTACTAAAATAACCCCCCCCCCCCCCACTGGCCTACTTAAAATATTTTTTATTATGATTATATTTTTTCCATAGGAATCAAATTGTCAAAAGACCATGAGTACAAATTAAATAAATATCATGATCTCGCAAATGCCGTCATGACGCGTCACCCGGAACAGCTTCACTGTTTTCTCTCACGCGGTGGAAGTTGGCGCTCACGGCCTGCCAGCCAAATCTCTGTAACATCTCTTTAACCCTTAGAAAGCTAGCCATGGGAATGAAACTCATGACGGCGTGTTTTCAACCACGAAAATTTCTTTTCAGGGGGTGCTAGTGCACGCATACTAATATATAAAAAGTAATGGCTTGTTCTATGAAGGTGACTTTCTCGCATATAATTACATAATTGCATAAATACGGAGATTGGCCGCCTGCGAGTTATCGCAACGGAAAGCACCAATCGGTGGTATTAGCACTCAAGCGGTTAAAGATTTGGTCTCTCCAGGAAAATAAGTACCTAACTCCTTCCTAGAAAAAATATCTTAAACTTCAAATTCCGCATCTCAAATCCTATGGCGGGGGAGTAAATGGGTGATAAGGTTGACACTCACATGTGGCAACACAGCTGTCCTAAACCTAACACAGTGGTCGTTAGTCCGGAGTCCACCGCTCACCTCCCAGAAGTGTAATAATAATATCATGATGGGCCCGATTTCGGTCGGTGAATTCCATGGCAGCTTTGTTTGTATTTTATTTAATTTATAATCAATGGTGGCATTCATCAATAGATTCTCGAGAAAACTTGGGAATCTATCGTCTATTCTTAAATTTATACATCCTATGTCGGTTTATTGAAAAAATATACGTAAAACTTGAATAGTAGTGTTATCGAGGAAAATTGTTCAATATTTCCTCCACTATGTAATTTTACACCTCGCAGTGATGCACTTAGTTAAATCACTCCTTTTTGCAAATTTAATGATCTCTGTATACTTTCAACTTGCAGCATCTTTCAATAACCTCTCTGAGCTGTCGGCACGCGAAATTAAATTGCGATTACGAATGAGTGAGGTACGCGGCATTGATAACGAGCTGAGTGACGCCATGTCTTCCGCAAACCCCAACAAGAGGTGAGAGTAGTTAGATTACTGATTGTAGAAGCGCTCTGCACTCACTTGGTCTTATATTATTTTAATGCTTTGATCATGCATTTTTTTTGCATTTTACATTAGTAGTTAGCATTTTACATAAGTAGTTATTGTGTAAACAAACTGCGGTCAACTGGATTTTATAAAAGAGGAATGCCAGATTTGGGCCTGGATTTATGCAGGAGTTTTTACTTACACGCATCGTGAATCAGTATGAGCAAACAAGCAACTTTTAATAGAAAATTGTGGAAAAATAAAAAAACATGTTATTTTTATTTTTTGTAAATTTTAACAACTTTACTTTTGAATAAAGGTTTGACACAGTTGAGCGGACTGCGCCTATCGCGAAAAAACAATATTTACGATAGTTTACCTACAGTTAGATGGCGCATCGCGCTCAAAGTTTTTTGTACCTTTTTTATAATAATTTCCGAAAATTATTTTTTTTTCCACAATTCGTTAACAATAGTTGCTTATTTGCTCGTAGTGATTCACATGCCGGTTAATTAAAACATCCTTTAACTTAAATGCAAATAGGTTAATGATAAATACTGATTGTGACTGTAATAGCTACTAGAAATAAGCCCAATTATAAAAGGGCACAGTCGAGGGATTGACGTCTTGAATGCGTTCCAAATCTAATGTGTCACGAATAATTTAAAGTATGTATAAAAGAAATCGCGCGTGAATCCAAACGAGACTATGGACACCACGTTCGCGGCCGATGTTTTTGCCCTTGGATACCTGCTGAGCCGCTCTTTCCAATACTAATCTATACTAATATTATAAACAGGTAAAGTTTGTGAGGTTGTAGGAAGTAATCTATGGATCTACTGAACCGATTTTGAAAATTCTTTTACCAATAGAAAGTCACGTTATTGTGATTGTCATAGGCTATATATTAATCCGAAAAATGAAAAGACTTTTTTGTGGTAGTCGGATTTGCAAAGTCAGTCGGAGAAAAAACGGTCGAACGAAAACGTTTCTAACTAACGCTGCCTTAACGATGAGAGATATATGATTAAGTTATAGAGAAAAGTTGTAGAGCTTGATAATGTCTACAAAAAAGTCAGCGACAGCATATGTCTAACTTTTATATTAAGGTCACAAAAAGTCGTATTTTATATTTAAAAAAATATTTAAATCGTTAGGTCATGTTTATTGGTCATATTATGAACAATTATGAATTCTTATCAAAATAAGTAAATTTATCGTCTCAAGTGTTTAAAACAAAAGACTTTTCCCTTTTACTGCATAAATGGTTAAAGAGATAAGACACTCACAAATAACACTCACAAGAAGACACTCACAAATAGCGGTAATATAGTCAAATTGGCATGCAAATACATACATACATATGCAGTAAAAATATAACCCTTCTTATGGCAGTCAGGAAATAAATCACAGCACTCAGTACTAACCGAACCACACTCATAATTTCATCACAAGTAAAATGTTTTACCGCCCAACGAAGTGGGCACGGGTCAGCTAGTCTATACAGGTGTTTGGCAGAAAAACCGACAATTTTTTTGAGGGATTGGGGAGGTGATTTGCTAACTTTCACCTATGTCCTAATTATCACCGTTTTTTAAATCATATTTTTTTGGTATTATCCGAAATTTTGCAGTTAAGTCATAATTATTTTGCTTATGGTAGTAACAGCACGAAAAAGTGTTGTTTTCTGCAATATATTAGTATTCCATATAAATTGTTATTTGATGCAAATAGTGTCAAGAAAATGACTTATGAGCTTCCAAAATTTTAAATATGTGTAGAAAATTGTCAACTTCTAAATTCATTGTTAAAAAAAACTAAAAGGTATTTTGAACTAAGTTTATTTTAAAAAGTTCTGTAGTTTATAGCCGTTCCAATGATAAACTGCATGTAACAGAAAAAAATCAGTATTTGTTCAATATAACAGATAATACTTTGTCAGGGCTAAACAATCACTCTAATAATGAAACCTATTTAAAAAATGCAGCGATGCATGAACAATGCATTGCGGAATACAATAAAATTTATTCTGTGCTATTACTATCACAAACAAAAAAGTTATGACGACTTAAACGCAAAAATTCGGGTAATAAAGAAAAAAATATATATTACCGTTACGTTTAGGACGTAGGGTCTATATGTAAAAGCTAGCAAATGATCCTCCCGATCCCCCAAAAAATTGTGCCGGTTTATATGCCAAACATCCTGTATTTCAGGTTGGCTCTTACTCATATTTTAGCCGACATTCTCAATTTTACTTTTATATAATTTAAATATAAAACACTCTTAACTTTAAAAAAAATGATTAAGTACATGCTTTAATTTGTAAAATTTACTTCGTAAATCTAATCGAAAGCTTTATTTTAATCGAGCTATACTGATTTATTACACGACTGCCCAACAAAAAAGGAGTGTAATAATATGTTCAGGTTCATCTATACATGTTTTCCGTTTCTTTATGCCACCATAATTTCCAAACGCTTGAACCGATTTAGAAGTGTGTGGTATTGTTAGAATCGTTATGTCATCCCGAGAGTCATAGGGTACATTAACTGTCCAAATATCATGCAAGTAGTTGTTTAAATGTCCAAATGTCAATAAATTAATATAAATACATCGTGGTGTCAAATGAATGGTCTGATTGAGTACATTCCGGAAATATACACGTATATATATGGATAAATACATAAAACACAAATATTTCATAATTAAATAATTATAAATACAATAGTTCACTTTCATTTTCATTTTAATATATTTACTTGTAAATTCTCGTTGACGCGAAAATGGTCGCTGTGTATTGAGACCTCTCCGCCCGTTCCCACTCTCATACGGCAACGGCTCTATATTTAAGTGAAATGCGCGGATTTGAATGATGCGAAAACCATCCCCGTCGGGTAGTGTTATAGGTTCTGAGTTATAAAATCGAAGACTATCGCGGTTGTTTGACATTATAAATAGGATAGAAACGAATTCTTATTAGACAAAGCTTTTTACTCAATCGATGAGTTTTTTAATTAAAAATAATTTTAAATTTTTTTTGGCCATTTTTTGACAATTTTAAGTAGCATTTTTTAATTATTCTGACTTTTTCTGATTTTAATTTCTTGATTATTTTTATCGATTATTTTAATTTGTTGTTTTAGTAAATAAATCTTAAAAATGATTTTGATGCCCTAAAAGCAATAATGAAGTAACTGTATGTACGTGGTGATAAATTTAAATATTGTAAAAACGGACTAATAGACTGTAATTTAAATGTACCTAAATATTAAGTTTCTACAATCTGTTAAGATTTTTTTTGGAAATAAATTGAAATTGAAATTGAATTTACCCCGTAAATTTGTAGCACCCGACGTTCAGTCTAACCTACAACGGCGCGGCGGCGACAACGGCGGCTGCAATGTCACCGAAACGTCGGGTGCTACAAATTCCACGCGGTAAATTCGTTTCTATCCTATTTATAAGGTTCTGAGTTATTTGATGGTTTTGTGTCGTCATTAAAACGGTACTTCGCGATTTTTGAAGTGTCATTGGCGTGATTTTTGTAGGTATTCGTGTGCACTGTTCACGATTAAAACGGGTTCTATTATCGCATGGTTCGCGACCCCGTCGATTATTACTTTCCCAAAAAATACGACGTGTTACACTAAATATGTAAAATGTTACACTAATTATGAAAATAGGGAAAGTCTTGTTTTCGATCAAAATTTAGATTTCGAATTTCCACCGGATCTCCGTGTTTTGTAAATGGTTTATTGTAAGATATAGCTATTAGCAATAAGTCCGCCGTTTGTGCGTAAATTGTCTTTTTTTTATAATACCAGTGTGATATTCATTAAGTAATGCTTTTATAGCACTACCAAGTTAGTCTTTTCTATTCTTTATTCTGTGTTTTGAGAGCCTGGGAATCCAAAAAAGTTATTTCTGTAAAATGTCTGTACTCTGTACACACTGCATCCCAGATGGACAAAATTACGCGACCAAGAAGGACAAAATCACTTACAAAATTACGCAAAAATGTTCCTAATGCCGGATTCGGCAATCGTTTGTAAATGTTACGCCCTCGAGGGCGTGCTGCCGCACCACGGGAGATAGAACGACCAATCGTTAAAACTTCCTGAGGTGACGGGTTCGCCCGTTGTAATTGACAACTCTATTTTTCTATAGATTCAGGTGTTAGAATCCTATGAATGATGCCTCTAATTTTGTTTAAAGTAATTTCTTAATATCTGTAGTAATAATTACACTTTTAAAATGATTGGTGGAAAATGAAGAATTTCATCCTAAGCAACGCGATTATTATAACCGAAATTAAAGGGCTCTATCACCCCAAGACTTCCCCGGTTATGTAGCCAAGGACTGATTAAATCTGAATAATAAAATCATAAATAAAATTAATGAGCGCCCTTCCTCGGTCGGCGGAAGAACCCGGTTGGGTTCCATTGCGACGCCGCAGGTGGCGCGGTTCGTTTGTCTCCTAAATGCGTGTTTGGGCTAAGCGCCAACAGCTGCCAACAGTTAATATATAACTAAAATATATGTCGGAATTTAAATATTATTATTCTAACTTGTATATGAGATATTCCGACCTAAATTCCACCATGTAATTTAGACCAACAAGGTATATATGTACCAAATTTCAAGTCTCTAAGTCCGGTATTTCGAGGATGATATATGACTAGTGCTCCCCCTGGTGGATCGATTTCAACTCTTGCCATGACCAAATGATGTCTGCATACCAAATTTCAGCTCAATCGGATTGAGCGCTTGGGCGCTATCGTGGGGAATACACACGCACAGATAGGCAGACAGACACACAGACACATCTCAATATGGAAATGGTCTTAATCGTCTCAAGGAGGCTCAAAATGAATATTTCCGAGTTCATCTCGAAAAAAATGCGCGTTCACAATACTATCCTCCCTGGTCGGTTGGTGGTTCGGTAATGTTCGATAATTTCGGTAATTACGGTCGGTAATTTTGTATACATACCCCCCAGGATATTTAATATGCTTGACAAAGTTTTAAAGATGTATATGCCTAAGTCCTATTTTAAAGTCAAAAATGACGCCCGGCAAAATATACATAAATTAATATACCCAGACAGTTTCAATCATTAAATTTTATCCTTGACAATTCTTATTATTATTATTTTTATTATTTTCGCTGACTTTTTTATTACTATTACTTATTCATTAATTTTGGTCATTATTGTTTATTTATTTTATTTTATTTACAACGATTATTTATTTTCTTTATTCTATTTTTTAATATTTCTGGTTTTGTTTTTTAGTTTTTATTTGTAACTAGATGACCCGGTGAACTTCGTACCACCTCAAATTGATTTGATTGTAACTCTTCATAAGCGTTTATTGATCCTAATCAACCTTCCAAATCCAATTGAACTCTATAATATGGCCGAATCATGTACTGGTTGAGTTTCGTTAAGTCGTTTGTAATTAAAATAAATTCAATGTATTTAATTTACATGATGAAATATAAATGCTTTTTCGACTTTTCCGACTTTTCGACTTTTTCGGCTTTTTCGACTTTTCCGACTTTTTCGACTTTCTCGACTTTTTTGCATTTTTCGACTTTTCGGACTTTTTTTACTTTTTCGACTTTTCCGACTTTTTTTACTTTTTCGACTTTTCCGACTTTTTCGACTTTTTTGACTCTTGACTTTTTTGACTTTTTCGACTTTTCCACTTTTTGAAATTTTACACAATCGCACGGAATGGATAGCTCGGATCAAACAATAGGATCGCCGCGAACGCCATCTATTGAAAGTGGCCCATTTCCCAAAATGACCAATTTCGGTTTTTTCGATTTTCAGTTGTTTCTTTTAATTATTCCTAATTTTTTTTAAACCACCCCTGAATCAAGGCAAACGAAAGAAAAAAAATATAATTCAAATCGGTCGAGTCATTTTCGAGATCTTGCGAGACTAACGCACGGCGATTCATTTTTATATATAAGAAGAAGATGGTGAGGGTATTGTATATTTATATGTTTTTTTTCTTTTCTTTTTTTAAATACAATACAAATATAGAGAGCTCGCTGCCCTGGAACAAGTCCTGGCACTTAGTTGGGCAGCAGCAGCACTTACATGCTAATGCTCATGTCGGCCGTGTTCAATTGTTATTTTTATTAAATATTGATATGAATATTAGCGATGCATATTTATTGTAAATGCGTTGTTAAATTAAAAAAAATAAATAAATGTAAAATCAGTTAAATTGAAAAGACGAAAACCAAAGAGTTTGCAAAACGAATGCAAAAGAATTATCGCAATTATTATAGCGATTGTATGTCTCTTCAACAAGACGAATAGAAGGTTATCAACCAGTTTCGGCCGTATTTTCACGAGTCGAGCGGCGTGAATCGTAGCGGGGGTTCAGCGTTGTACGTGGCGCTATCGGCGCAATGTCACTGTGTTATCGTAATGAGGGGCTGTTTTTATCATGTCACTGAGCCGTATCAGGGACAAGCGGCGGCATCAGTCACTGGAATATTTATTAGCGCCTCAGTCGCATCCAATCATAGCCCGCGAGCAGACGCTTGGAAAATTCGCAATGCCCGATTCTCTCGAAGATTTGTATCCGGTGACGCCGTCCGTGACGCCCGGGGAGCTGCGGCTGCGTTCCAACTCTGCGTCTAGGAAAATCGTGCACTTTGACACTTCCGATCCTCGCGCGCACTTAATCCCCGCCGCGACCAGCGCGCGTCCCATCACCAGGAACGACAGGAGCGAGAACGACCTGGAAGGATTCGCCGAGGCTATGATGCCTTTTCCGAGCGGCTGGTTTGACGAGAGACCCCTGCATCAAAGGTATGCAAAACATGAAACATTATCGCGAAATCGCTGTAGACAACGTTCTTTCAAAGATCATTGGCGCTAGGTATATACGAGAAAAGAACGATTTGTTTAGGCCGGTAATACACGTCAGATTTTTTCTATGCCATAGTCGTATCCGATAGTCTGATCATACTATCGGAAGGCACTCATGCCATACATTTGTTTGAACCATTAGGGGTAATTGATTCGTTAATTAGACGTAATTGATTGATGAATGACGTGACTCCCTGGTATAAAACTACAAAATTAGGCATTATTGGTAAATATTAAAAAAAATATTTGCATATTTCTGCGGTTTACGATCCCCTCCCAGCCCGCGACGCGATGCGTTGACAAGCATGCTTGATCGTCTAGAGAGCCCCATAGACGTCCAATCCGATAGTCAGATCCAGACTATCCTGACATCCAGACTATGTTCAGACAACTAGAGCTGTCAACTACAACGGGTGAATCTGTCACCTAAGGAAGTTTTAAAGATATTAGATCGTTCTGTCTCCCGTGAGGTGAGCACAGAAGACTTGGGACGAAAAACAATTTACTGTCTAGTTACGCCACCTGCCCGACATAGGCCAACGCCTTACGGCGAGGCACCGAGAAAGGCACTCAACGAGCAGCCTCGCCCCCTCCCTACCAGTTTGGAAGGATATCACCATCTGGAATTAACCTTCAGGATACCTCCTGCCTTCCGACTGGTTATAGGATCGAGGACGATTGCGCGGTCCCCTCCCTTATGAAGCGGTGATACGGTGTACCGAATCTATCGTGGACCACGGCATCCTTTGCCCGGTTTCTTATATAATATTAACGAATTATAATTAGATTACTGACAATTTCCATCTCGATTTTTTTTATTTAACTTGACATTTGTACCATTTTATTGATTATTATATTATTACTATTATTTCTAATTGTCTCCCATAATCAATTATAATTCTTACTTACAGGACCATTTAATTTTAATAGTATAATTTCATGACTATCTGTAGTTATAAATATCTAATATAACTCAATTATGTGGTGAGTCTCTAATGAAATATTTAGTATACATTTTAAAGTTATTTTAACATTAAGCGGCTATATAAAATGTCTAAACAACTATGTAAAGTTTTTTGAAGACAATAAATGCGATTTGATTTGATTTGATTTGATTCACCCGGGATCGGGTGGTTGAATAGTCGTTTCAAAAGCAGTTGCCATAAGGTTATCAACTACGCCCGCTCTGTAAGAAACATTACTGTTCCAGACTCCCCCGGCTGTTTTTCGGAATGCACAATCGATTGGCTGACGCCGCTCGGTGCGCAAACCGTTCTCCTAGGGGAGACTGGCCCGCAGGCCAGCGTCCTACCCTGGCTCTCACTTCTGCGTGGTGGTCGCCGGATGGGTGTTGACCCGTGCGTTTGATCGACCCTATATTCGTACAACTAGGTCTTAGTGGCCAGACTGCAACAGGGCTCATCAGCTCCCTGGTTTTTCAAACAGGTGTATGGCAAGAGCACCTTCCGATAGTTTGATCAGACTATCGGATCCGACTATCGTAAATAAATATCGGACGTGTATTACCGGCCTTATACAAGACGTCATAGACGAGACGGCTTTATTACTTTTTAAACATATTGGATTTTCTTATAATATTTAATATACAATTTTATTTAGACTTATATATACTTTATAATTCTTATTATAGTAAAAAGGTGTACATTTTTTGTGATTAATAAAAGAAAATAAAGTTTGCGAAACGGTATAATATTGGAAAATGTGTGTACTATTACTAGCCGAATGTCACCCAGTCTTGCTCGGGATCCCCCCCCCCCTCCCCTCCCCCTCTTACCTCCGCCCCCATTCCACTAGAATATTTTGGATAATTTTAGAACATTCTGAAGCATTCTCGGCCTTCTAATAAGAAAACAATGTGTTCACATTTTCACCACCCCTCCCACCGGCCTATGGAAGTCTCTTATTATTGATGGGAGACTAAGGGCTACGTCACCACAAAAGTTAGTAGGTGACAGTGAGTGGTTGTGGAGAAAAATGAATTTACCTACACGAACTCATATAGGCACGTATTATTAGTACGCGAACTCATTTACATGTCATTGGTACACGAACTCATTTACATATTATTAGTACACGAACTCATTTACATATTATTACACGAACTCATTTACATATTATTGGTACACGAACTCATTTACATATTATTAGTACACAAACTCATTTACATATTACATATTATGGATAGATATGTACCTACCTAATGATCGGTTATAATATATTTTAACAAAAAAATAACTAATGTCATCTGCCTTTTACTGCGTTTTAGTGCTTAGTTTGGTAATCACAGTTTTCTGGTTGGCTTTGTTGCACCATACCACCGAGACGTATGAGATTAAGGGCCCCACAATGGCAGTGTATAGCCAGTGGGAGATCTTGGCATTAAGGCCCCAGTTTTTCCCTGCCAGTCTTCTGCTTATACCCAAAGCACTTTTAGCTTTTTGAATTGTTTTATCTAGGTGGCTTTCCAGGTGAGTCTCTGGTCGAGCGTGACTCACGGATACTTTAATTCCTTGGAGAAAAGGATCTGGCTGTGGTTTAGATTTTGACATTTTCAGTCCACTTAGTTAACGTTTGTTAGTAAATGGCACGAGGATGGTCTTATCGGCGTTGACCGATAATTCGTTCTCTGCACCAATTGCCAACCATTGTTAATGCTTTTTGCATCACGTGTGAGATCGTGTTTTGGCAGAAGCCCCGGACAATGACTACTAGGTCATCAGCATAGCCCTGTGTGTCTATCCTGGCCTCTGCCATACTATGCAGGAGTTGATCTATTGCAAGAGTCCATAGTAGGGGCGAGAGTACGCCTCCATGCGGACAGCCTTTTGTGGTGGTGACTTCAAGGTTCTTTTCGTGAAGGTTGCTTTCGTGAAGCTACATTGGTCGTGCGGTTTGAGAGCATTGCTTTCACCCATCTGGTTGTGGTGGAGTCAGCTTGTTTCGACTTTAGCCCCTTTACCAGTGATTCAATTGGGGTTTTGTCGAAGGCACCCTCAATGTCTAGAAATGCGCATAATACGATTTGTTTGTCTACCAACGCCTTTTCCACTCCATCTACTATGTAGCTCAAAGCGGTTTCCGTGGATTTGCGTCTGCGGTAGGCGTGTTGGTTACAGTTAATAGAGTTGACCGTTAAGATTTTTTCCCTGATATAGCAATCCAGTATCTTTTCCATTCTAACAATTTTTATTTATTTATTTGTTTTATTTTTATTCAGTAACACATCTAGTAAACGATTAATGTCATATTTGTAAGTAAGATGTTAGCAAGAAATTGATGCGACATTATTTTTAATGTTTGACACAGTCGCCTAACTAGGCCTAGGCCTGTTCTAAGGCAGACTTTTAATGACTATATTAAGTGTGCACTGTTAACTTAAACTATAGTTAGTACTTATTTTTAAATCGACATATATGAAACTACAAATATTTACGCATATACAAATATAGATAGATACTCATATACATCTATAGAAAAAATATATATCCATATATGCACATATACACATACATATATGTATACGAAAATACTAATAAAACCAAAATAAATAAAAATTTAAACTAAAATAATATACATATATAAATCAATTACATATTGATATAACGCTTACATACCTATAATAGTCATTTAAAATTATCATGGTAAAAACTAAATACTAAGTACTAAATACTATCATTCAAAATACAACAGTCAGCATAATCCCTAAACCGTCCCTACCCACCTCCAACAACCAATCGGCTAGTGATTTTTTAAAAGTGGATGTGTTCTCACTACTTTTAATTGCTTCGGGAAGATTGTTGTACATTCTAGGGCCAATGAACGTGAAATGGCCATGAATGAACGTGAAATACCACACACTTCTAAATCGGCTCAAGCATTTAAAAGTTATGGTGGAATTAAGAAACGGAAAACATACATAGATGAACCCTGAACACATTACGCTCCTTTTTGGTCGGGCACTCGTCTAAAATAACTGGATTTACCCACTGTTTACTTCCACGACGTCCCGCGATAACATCTCCCGAAAATTTCCGCAGTTTCCGTGACGGATGCCGCACGATAAAGCTCCGCCGTTCTCGAACCAATATAGCGCAAGTTAATCGTTTCTGCGTTCTTTTAATTTTTCTTTGTGTTGTGATAAATGGCACCAGTTTGCAGGTGATTGTTGCTACCAGTGCCGCATTATCGAATAGGCCAAGTAGACACCGGCCTATGGGCCCCACGCCGTTTAGGGCCCCGCTACAAGGGACCATTACAATCATATTGTATTTAATTGTTTATAATAGACAAAAACATTGAATTGAAATTCTAAGGAGTAAATATTTATCAGTTTCTGGTCCGACTAAATGTATAATTGTTATAAATTATAGACATTTTGCCGCTGCCAGCCTGTGCAACCGTAGTTGTTTATATGCGCGTCTTTGCTACGGGAGATGAGTTGTCAGAAATATTTTACGGTCCACTTTGCCGGTGTGATCGTGTCTTGTTTATATACATGTCTAACCTAAACTATATTGTCGTCACAATGTTTGACACCCCACTTTTCCCAATTCTAATTATGTGCGATAGTGTTTGGTTGACATGCGCGCGTCTTTGCTGTGAGAAGCGTTTATTAGCATTCAGAGTTGTCGAGGGGGGCCGAGATTTGTACATGGGGCCCCGAGATTTTCCTCTAATTTTCCGTTAATTTGGCAACCACGACGTGGCAACCGGGCCAATAGTTCCATAGCTTCTCGTCTCGAAAGCTATGGTTTGGTTACTATTACAACAATAACATTAACAATTATACAGTACCGTGTGAATTAATACAAAGAGTATTTTTCTTCGAAAAGTGCTTTACTGGAAATAAACATACAAAAACAGTACTGTTAGGTATAGATTGTTAGTTTTAATATAGAACGTGGTCTCCTTTTGCGTTGATCTTTTACTCTTGTAGGCAAAGAATTAACCAGGTTTTGACAGCTTTCTTTCAGTACATCATTGAGAAACCAGCACTGATCATCTTGATTTTCTTAGTACAATCCATCTTGAAGAGCCATTTTTTGCAAATGTCCCAGAGGTTTTCGATCGGGATAAGGATATTTATAATGGTTGGTGTAGGGGTCTTAAAATTAACTAAATCTTTTATGAAGAGGGGTAGTTGTTTTTTTATGGGGCAGTTAAAGAAAAGGTGGTTCAGTAGGTAGAACGAGAAGCCTCAGTCGTATTTCAAAGTGTAATATTTTAATCCGATGCAAGTGAGTAGTGGGCAAGTGCACCAGTGTCCCAACCTCTTCTGTGATTCAGTCGACGGTCCTTGTCCAATGACCGTGACGTCTTCCGCCAGTCAATCGTCCTTTAGCGGGGATTCACGTGAGCTGGGCCCATTAAACCAGCTCTCTAGGTTTGGCGTCGCAGAGCTGCGTGCCATGCAACAGGTATCTCTTGAGGAGCCCGATGGGTACAGGTGCCTTATGGTGATCGGCTATGCAGACACACACTTGGGAGTGTCAACTACAACGAGCGAACCCGTCACCCTAGGAAGTTTTAGCGATATTGATTGTTCTGCCTCCCGTGAGGTGAGCGTAGAAGACTTTGGGACGAAACAATCCACTGTCTAGTTACGCCACTCGCCCGTAAGAAGCCAACGCCTTACCGCGAGACACCGGTTATGCACCCAGCGGGCGGCCTCGCGTCCTTACTACCAGTTTCGGCCAGATTTCTCCGGCCTCCCGACTGGTATGGGTTCGAGGTCGCTTGCGCGGTCCTCTTCCTTACGTAGCGGTGATTCGGTATCTACCGAATCTATCGCGGACTACGGTGTCCGGCCACCCTATCACTCGGGCTAGGGTGGCCGAATCGGTCGTTTCAAGAGCGGTTGCTTAAGGTTAACAACCGCGATTCCCAGGGGAACTGGCTCGCTGGCACAGACTCCTACCCGGGCTCGAACTTCTGCGTGGAGGCTACCGGATTATTTATTATTTTTATATATTAATTTATTTAACAAATCAACAATACAGTATACACCAATTCGTTGAGATGTAATATAAACAAAAATATAAAAAAAAAAACATTTATTTTAAGTACATATGTACTCATATTTTAAATAGGCATTAAATATGGAAAAAGAAGCATTAAAAATAGTAAAAGTAACAGAATACATAAAAAAAGAAAACAATTGATCTTAATCTAACATAAACAGGTAGCGCAATGCCCATACCTTGAAAAGATGTGGGCTTGCTGTAAAAATGTCTTGGTCTGACGCTGCCGAAAATAGGGCATGTATGTGTCGCAAGGCACGTGTAAGAAGACTCCATCGACTGAAGTTTGTTCGCGAGGACGGCTCCGCAAATAGAGTATGTGACCGAGCTCGATTATAATTCGGAACAAAGAGACAAACCTTCGCTAGCATTATAGGATTATCACTTTGCCTCGGACCAGCTTGGGTGCTGACCTGTGAGTTGTGCCGACACTAACACATGGGTCATAATGGCCCAACTGCACTTGGCCCATTAGCTCTCAATGCAGACAGACATCTTGCGGTGTCGACTACAACGGGCGAGCCCGTCACCACAGGACGTTTTAACGATTAGTCGTTCTGTCGCCCTGCAGTGAACGTAGAAGACTTTGGACAGTCCAGCTACGTCACAACCCGTGAGAGTCCAACGCCTTACCGCGAGTGAGCCAGGAATAAACCCGGCGGGCTCGAGATACTCGCGCCCTCAATTCCAATTGTGACCAGATTTCTCCGGTCTCTCGATTGGTTCCGAGTTCGAGGTCGCTTGCGCGGTCCTCTCCCTTACGAAGCGGTGAAACGGAGTGCACCGAATCTGTCGCGGACCAAGGCGTCCTTTGCCCGACTCTGAACCGGGATCGGATGGCCAATGGTCATTTCAAGCGCAGTCGCCGTAAGGTAGACAACTACCCCCGCTCTATAGGAAACAATAGATAAGATAACAATAGATAGATAAGATAGTCATCAAAAACTTTTTAATATTTTTGATGACTATCTTAATTTACATATATTTTTCTATTTCGCAATTTTAATCTTAAATTATTCTACTGACTATTACAACCATTCTGTTATTTTTAAAAATGTCGTAGCTTTATTAGCGGACTATATAAGCAATATCGTAATTTTTCTAATGAGCAAGTATAGAAATAGCCTATTTTTATTTCGTTATTTCTACTACATACAGTTAAACGTATTTTGCAATATGGCATTTTTATTCCTGTATTACACTGGCATTATGACGCTCCTGAAAAATTATGCATGTCTTTACCACGGGCGCGATTAAACTAGGTGAATTAATAGAACTTGAACCCCGGCCTACCCTGCAGTTACCTACTTGGGATTGTAAAAAAGTGCTATTGCAGTCCGGTATAAAATTACTCAGCTTGAACATTAGAAGTATAAATAAAAACTTCGATAAATTAATTGGGTTATTGTCTTCGCTGGATACGGAATTTGATTTAATAATCTTGACAGAATGTTGGATAAAAAATAAGATTCCATCTCAGCAACTAGATAACTATAACACCTACTATACTATAAATAACAACAGCCAAAATGATGGTGTCATAGTTTTCTCGAATAAATCCAGAAATATAAAAATCGAAGAAGTAATAATGCCAACGGCAAATTGTTTAAAAGCTATTATGAATAACTCAATTACCATACTAGCAATTTACAGATCCCCTTCTAACCCAATAAAACCTTTCATAGAGTCACTTTCAGATTTAATAGAGGTGAATGGGGGTAGAGACTGTGTGATTGCTGGCGACATGAACGGCAATATCCTAGAATCGAATACTATTACCAATGACTACCTGAGTATGCTTGCGGAATTTGGAATGAAATCAACAATCAATATGCCTACTCGCAAAACCGCGTGCCTTGATCATATATTTACCTCTATTAAAGCTGATACAATAGGAATTGTTTGCCTTAGTGAGCTTACGGATCACTTTGCCACTATATATTTATCTAGAAATAACAGTAATGTTCAAAATTGCAACGTTAAATCAAGAGTTAATATTATTGACTATAAAAGCATATGCAAAGAAGTTGAAGGAATCGATTGGAGTCCATTACTCTCCATTACTGATACTAATGAAGCTACTGACTATTTTATAAATATTTTAAAAAGAATAATTGTAAAAAATACCGAAGAGAAATATGTCCCCCATTCCCAAAGGAAAATTAAGCCATGGATGACTCCAGCACTACTTAAAAGTATAAGACGTAGAGATAAACTTCATGTAGCCCTTAAATTAGATCCTTCAAATAGTATTCTAAATCACGAGTATATCAGAATTCGAAATACCTGTAAAAACATTATAAATAAAACAAAAAACATGTATTACACTAAGGAATTTTCGGAAAATGCTGGTAATTCAAAGATAACTTGGAATCTTATTAATGAATTAACTGACAGAAGGAAAACAAATTACACAAATATAAAAGAAGTAAATATTGATGGGAAACTGACGTCCATTGGTACATGTAATACTAAAGATGTTGCAAACTATTTTAATGATTATTTTTCAAATATAGGATACAAGCTAGCCAGGAAAACACTGGATAACCTTGAAACTACAGAATCAAAATTGTCATGTAACCTAAAGAATGTAAAATATCTACACGAGACTATATTTCTGAGGCCCACCGATAGCAGTGAAATTGAAACAATCATTAAAAGTCTAAAAAATAAGACGTCTACTGGGGAAGATGGTATTTCTGCTAAAATTTTTAAAGAATGCAGCAAAAATCTGATAAACCCGATTAGATATATTATTAATATAAGTATATCTTCTGGAGTGTTCCCCCGTTGCCTAAAAAAAGCTGAAATTACTCCAGTATTTAAGGGCGGTTTAGCTAGTGATGTTAACTGTTATCGGCCAATCAGCATATTGAATACATTGTCGAAAATTCTGGAAACGGCGGTCAAATCGAGGTTGATGTCTTTTCTAAATAAACATAACCTATTATCTCCTACGCAATACGGATTTCGTCCTGACAGGTCTACGCAGGATGCTATTGCGTTTCTATCCGATAACATAGTAAATAGTCTGGATGAAGGAGACAAGTGCCTTGTAGTATTCCTGGACCTTTGCAAGGCTTTCGACACAGTATCGCACAAAATTTTATTAAGTAAATTAGAAAAAAATGGCATTCGTGGGAAAGCATTGCGATGGTTCACCGACTACTTGTTTAATAGAACACAAGTTACGAAACTAAATGGAGCACAGAGCGTCGAAGGTCGTATACGTTACGGAGTACCACAAGGAAGTGTCCTAGGCCCGATTTTATTTTTAGTATTGTAACAAAAACTGCTTTTTTCATGACATTTCTTTCGCGATTCATGCTTTTCCGTGTGCAGATCCATGTAATTACATGTTTCGGTGTCATTTGCACACGTTTTCTGGCGTCTGTACTATTTTTCCGAAGTTTTCTGCTTCATTTTCGTAACGTCGTAATTAAGTCACAACTTGACTTAAAAGTCGACTGTAAAAGTCGTAAAAACCGTTTTCTGACGTTTAAGAAGGTGTCGAACGCTACGGTTACGGCAATGACGTCTCTATTCTCTTTGGTTCAGCCGGAAACGTCAAAAAGGTGACATCACTGTTCTTTCGGGGTCGTACAGTTTTGCGCCTATCAAAAATGGCATTCTTTTGTGGTTTTGGAGTTTGGAAGCGCAGGCGTAAGAGGGGCTGAGGATCGGCGTCGCTGCCGACGAGTATAGCGCGGCGCAGTTTTTCAATTCATGTAGTTCTTTTCTGACGGGCGGGCGAGCACCTCTATTATTTTTATACGAATTATCTTTAATCCACCTGCAAAGCCTCAACTGCCGTAGCGTGGCGGCCTGCTTCTCGGAGCATTTTTTTTGGAGATCGGAGATTCAAATTCCGGACCTACCTACTGTCAACTTTTAGAAGATATCCATATACTGCTGTGCTGTGAAGTGATTTATACATCGTGTGCCTTGCACCTTCTTCGTTTTGCTGTGCCCGCGGAGAAGCGGATTAAAGAACTCTGAAAAGAAGCAACGTGTTCTCATTTCTTTTTTTTTACAGCTGAAGGAAGAATTGCTACCTACGGGCTAAACCAGTGACAAACCTGTGAGACTTACCCACCCTGTTAAATCTTGTGCTTAATTTTTTTGTATCGAGTTCTGGTTTTTTTTTTAGTTTCAGCTTTAACCTATAAAAAGCTGTGGCGTCCAATATTTTTTGAAATTTAGTTTTTTGATGTGTATTTGCTTTGGCATTAATTTATCCTTCCTGCACTCGATTTCTGTTCGTGGTTATTCCACGATTAGGTATAATCAGGTCTAACCTGGCGTTACATACTAACGTTGCAGTTATAAACTGTCGCCCAGCGTGGAGCCTTAGAACTGGTTTTAGCCTAAGTAGTAATTCTTTCTTTAGTTTTTGAGACACGTCTGCGTTTACTTAAATGTTTTCTTTAATGTTTAACCTGTAACATTTCTTGTAACTTGAATTTAACATTTTAAGCGGTTACCGCGAAAAAGTTCTATTGTATACAGACTTGCCGTTTCTTTTTCACATAGTTTTTTAAAGATATTGTATATAATATCTAGTATCATTGTACAGTAGCTCGAGGTACAGTATAGCGGTTTTCTTTGTAATTTTTTGTTTTTAATTTGTAATCCGACACGGTTGTCGGGAAATAGCCTCGTCAGCAAGATAGAGGCTTGCCGTGTTCGAAGATTGTTATAGACTGTTTATTAAATTGTTTTTTTTTGTAAATTTCAGGTCCGAGGATTGAATACTCCGCTCCATTGGTTAAAGGTGTCAGGTGAATAGAGGTGCTCGTCAGCAATCGTTGAGGTCAGATCGTTCTAGTTATTTATTTTCTAAATTTATTTTTTATTTAAAAAAAAAATATTTCGTTTTTCGTTTTTTTTTTGTTTTTTTATTGAGCAGAACAATTTTTTATATTTGATTTTTTTACCATAAATAAAAATTTTTTTTTGGTGAATTATTTTTTTGTGAATAATTTTTTAGTTTTTTTTTAAAAAAAAAAAAATTTTTTTTAAAACTTTTAAATTTTCTGCTTGTTTATATTTTTAATACGCAAGTAGTTGAGATGGCTTCCCCCGTGCTTGTGTATTATTCTGCCTCACACTTAGTTAAAAAAGAATTGGATTACGAATTCAAAATTCGGGAGGTTACCCCGACGCTTGTGGAGTCGATGCGCCGACAGTTTAGTTCGCTGCTTAAACAGTTTCCGGCAGATTCAATCACGTCGACGGATCTGGATCCCGAGCAAGAGTTTAACGAATGTTCCATTCGACTCTTGTGTCTCCAAGAATTTGTTGAGGATTTGGTAGAGAACAATACTCGACCTTTGTTTAAACGCGTTTGTACAAAAACAACGCATCTTTTTTATAGAGTATCACGTATAATGTCTGGGGTTGTACCGACAGCTTCGTTTGAACGTCTTCAGGCGGAGATTTTAGAGATCGTGAAGGTGCTGGAGGAGTGTTCAGATATTGTGAGAGCTCCTAGTCCAAATTTACTGCCGTCTACTTCTGTACAGGTAGAGGTGCCTGTGCCGGTACATCCTTTAGGGGTGACATCGGTTTCATCAAATAATCTTTTTGTTCCGTTAGCCGTTCCAAATGTTTCGAGTGTACCTAATGCGGGTAATTCGGTTTCCGAACCCGAGGTTTTTGTTAGGAATCCGGTCGCTGTCAGCAGGCCGTATGATTTTACTAATGAACAGGTGTTAAGGCCTTTGAGTTTAGGGTTTGTGTTTGATGGAAAGTCATGCGTCGTAGAATTCCTGGAACGCCTTGAGGAAAATCGTTTGGCACGAAATATTTCTGATGCACGGTTGCTGAAATCGGCGTGCGAGTTGTTTCAACATCACGCGCTCGCTTGGTATAGGACGGTTGCTTCCAGGATTGACAATTGGCCACAGTTGGCCAAAGAACTTCGCCAAAATTTTGGCAGTCAAACCTTCGACCGCGATATGTTGAAACGGGCTCGCGCTCGAATTCAGAGACCGGATGAACCTCTTCATCTTTTTATTACTGAAGTATTGGGCTATTTTAATAAATTATCCAGGCCCTTGCCGGAGGCGGAGCAGCTGACAATCCTAGTACCCAATTTAAAACCTTACCTGCAACAATGTTTCGCGTACATCCCTGTTCATTCCATACAAGAACTGCTTCATGTGGGGAAACAGCAGGAACTCACGCATGTGGCTATAAATGAGTATAATGCTAACCTGCAGGCACTTTCAAAAGCCAAGCCTTCTGCGTCTAGAGCAGTTCACTCTGTCGATTGTACTGGTTCCGGTAATAATGGTACGGACGTTCCTCTTGAGGAACATCTTCATCAGTGCACAGTGTCCGCTGTTGATTCTTTATCCACTCGTACTCAAGAATCCCATAGAGGTTCGAGCAATCGGGGTGGTTTTCACCGAGGTGGTTACTCCCGAGGCAAACCGCATAATGCGGGTGGTCCTCGAGGAGCGTATAGTGGTTACCAGAGGGGTTCACATCACGGGCACTCCAAGTACTGTTACCGTTGCGGTAAATTTAATTTTACCGTGACAACTTGTCCGGATTGTTCCAAAGGAAATAATTCTCCCAATTCTACTTCGGCCGATTCAAAAAACTCGAGAACCGAGACAGAGTGAATGCGTTTGTTCACTCTGTCTCTGCCTTGTTCGAAAAGGAAAAAGACAACCGTCGTCCATTTTTAGATGTTGCGTTGGGTGATATTGCGGTTTGTGGCTTGCTTGACACTGGTTCGAGCGTCACAATTTTGGGTGCCGACTCACATCGACATTTAATTGAGATCGGGTATACCCTGCACAAGACTTCGTCTTGGACTTTAAGCACCGCAAATTCTAGTACGGTTAGGACGATCGGTTATATGTCTTTGCCTTTCAAATTTAATAATCGTTGTCAAGTGATCCGAGCGGTTGTGGCTCCGGATATTGGCACTTCTCTTATATTAGGCATGGACTTTGTCCGACAATTTGATTTGGCTCCGGAAATTGTGAAGTTCGTTAGGTTTGAGGATAGTGATGTTAGTTGGCATTCAGTCAGCGAAGTGAGGGTTTTGCATCCTTTCGCTTCTCTGACTGAGAATCAGCAGTCCTTAGCAAACAAAATGATCGATGGTTTTCAAAAAGTTTCGACAGACGTTAAGGGTCTTGGTCGAACTAATTTAATATCACAGGTTATCGACACGGGTAATCATCCACCGGTGAAACAGCGGTATTATCCCATGTCTCCCGCTCGTTTAGCATTGTTAAATGAGGAAGTTGATCGTATGCTAGAGTTAGGAGTTATTAAACCTAGCAAAGGGGGTTGGAATAACCCAACAATTTTTGTTCCGAAGTCCGATGGGACTTTAAGATTTTGTCTGGATAGTAGGAAGCTCAACTCGATAACGAAGCCGGATGCGTACCCTCTTCCGAGAATTACTACCATCCTGGACAGTTTACGAGACGCTAACTACTTGTCTTCCATCGACTTGTCGGCCGCCTTTTGGCAAATCCCCTTAGATCCGGCCTCTCAGGAAAAGTGCAGTTTTACGGTTCCTGGACGTGGTTTCTTTGCTATGCAAGTCTGTCCGTTCGGCATGCGCAATTCGCCTGCCTGCATGCAACGGCTCGCTGATCAGTTGTTCGACCCGTCGTTCGATAACAAAGTATTTTGTTACCTAGATGATATCGTTATTGTCTCTTCAACTTTCGAAGAGCATATTTCATTGTTAAACCGAGTGTTAGATCGTCTCGTTTATGCGAACCTAACGATTAATTTCAAAAAGTGTCAATTTTTTCGTCGAGAACTTAAGTACCTAGGGTATGTAGTAGACTCTCATGGTCTACATACCGATCCCGAAAAGGTACAATGTATATTAGACTTTCCGACTCCTAGTTCGCCTAAGTTGGTTAAAACTTTCCTTGGGATGGCCGGTTGGTATCGTCGGTTTATCCGAAATTTCTCCTGTATTGCTGCTCCTCTGTCACGTTTGACCAGTACCCGCAAAGGTGCTCCCGCATTTTCGTGGTCACCAGAAGCGGAAGAGGCCTTTCAAAAATTGAAGTCAGCTCTAATTTCTAGTCCGATACTAGCTTGTCCGGACTATACAAAGCCATTTGCGTTACACTGCGACGCATCGTTGTACGGTTTAGGCGGCGTACTTACCCAGACAGTGGATGGCGTAGAACATCCCATCGCTTTCACGAGTAGGACTCTCTTACCCGCTGAAACGCGATACTCTGCTACCGAACGGGAGGCCCTAAGCGTGATTCATGCAATCGAGCATTTTCGCGGCTACTTAGAGGGCGGCCCCAAAGTCAAAATCTTCACGGATCATGCCAGTCTTCTGTGGTTTTTGAGTCTGAAGAACCCAACTGGCCGTTTGGCCAGATGGGGTATTCGGCTGTCCGCCTTTGACTTTGAGATCGTCCATAAGAAAGGCGTCGAAAATGTGGTTCCTGATGCGTTATCGCGTTTGCTGCCCGTTTCATCTGTTTCTGTGGTCGCCGATCCTTGGTACAACGATTTGTTCCAAGCGGTATCTAATAACCCTGCCGCTTACCCTAATTACCAGATTAAGGACGCGGAGTTGTATCGCTACACGAAGGGAAAGTACCAGCTCACCAGCGCTTATGACTGGAAGTTAGTGGTACCCTTACCTCTCCGAGAGAAGCTTATACACGATAACCATGCGTCCGATCTGTCTATGCATTTTGGGGTTTTTAAAACGCATCGTCGCCTAGCAATGCGCTATTTTTGGCCGAATTTGCACGGAGATGTGGTCAAATTCATTTCCCAATGTGAAACTTGCCAACAGTATAAACACCCAAATATTTCTCCTTTGGGTCAGTTAGGCAATCCAAAGTCTTGTTCTTTCCCTTTCCAGATGGTCTCCGTCGATTTGTTGGGTCCCTATCCGATGACGAGAGATCGGAATATTCACATACTAGTAGTTACTTGTTGTTTCAGTAAATACTGTTTGCTTTTCCCTTTAAAGAGGGCTACTAGCAAAATCGTGAGTCGTATCATGGAGCATGAGGTTTTCCTGCGTTTTGGTGTCCCTCAGTATGTTATTTCCGACAACGGAAAACAATTTATTGGAAAAGAGTTTACCGAACTAATGTCCAAGTATCGGATACCTAAGGTTTACCTAAATCCAAAGTATTGCCCTCAGGTCAATCCAACTGAGAGGCAGAATCGAGGAGTTGTCACGGCGTTGGCGTTGTCTGTAAAAAACGACCATCGCTCTTGGGACCTCCACCTTTCTGCCATTCAGATGGCGATCAATTCGGCCGTTTCGGAGGCTACGGGTTTCAGTCCTTTCTTCTTGGTTCATGGTCGAGAACCTATCTTAGACGGTTCGTTTTATACTCAATCTCCTGAGTCCCAAGCTGAGGTCCTTTTTGGCAGTCGTTTGTCCTACGCTCAAGATCTGAGCGAACTTTCCGGTGTTTTTCATACCGTGAGGAAGAAACTTGATAATGCGCATGCTCACAATAAAACGTATTATGACCGTAAACACCGTCCTGCGGAGTTTGAGGTGGGCGATACGGTTTACAAGAAAACGTACTTCTTGAGCAATGCGGGGAATTATTTTATTTCAAAGTTTGCCCCACGTTATGAAAAATGTCGGATAGTCAAGAAACTGTCGGCTCTGGTATACGAGTTGGTTAATGCTCAGGGAAAGAATATTGGCTCTTGGCATATTAAGGATTTCAAATTAAATCCTAAAGGGTCTAAGTAATTTGTGTAATTTTTATGTCTCTCGTTAACATTCTTCGGAAAGTTGTCTTTATGAGTTCGACTAGATCGACTTTAAAAATGTATTCCTTACAAAGGTGTAGTACCGAGTGGTTACTATCACTGAAACCATTTCGTTTGAGATCAGTCTTGCTAGTAAACCTGTCTAGCAACACTGTAGATTGAATTTATGTCATGAGAGGGAAGTATGCAAGGTGATGGTATGAAAGGTAGTATTGGACATTTTTCAAATACCGGAGGAGGTATTAGTTCTGTCGTGGTCTAACAATATAGTCATCGGTTTCTTTTGTCCACAGCCAGTATTTGGTTTGATTATTGGACGTTGTTGGTGTTCCTTCAGTAGGAGGGGTGGTTTATTACGGTTGTTTAGGACACCAGGTTTTGTGGTTTTTCTTTTACATGGGCTTTGTGCTTCCATGGTAAGCAGTAGTTTTGTTGTTGAAGTAGTTTTGTGTTCTCTACGGGAAAGTGGAGAGTTTTCAAATGGCAGTTGACCTCTGCAGAACTTACCTACCAGGGTTTCCACTTTAGTTAACGGGAAGATTTTGTTTATTTATTTGTATGTTTTTGTAGACTTGTTTACCCTTATTGAAGGTAGCTTGGTCATTTGGTTTAGAAGAGTATATTTTTTTTCCTGTCTTATACACTGTTATAGACGTTGTGGCGTTTTTGTTAACCCTTGAGAGTGGAGCTAGAATCGGGACGATTCATTTGAAATCGTTCGTTGGCTCTTCCGATTTCTTTTTGGAAGGGGGGCTGTAACAAAAACTGCTTTTTTCATGACATTTCTTTCGCGATTCATGCTTTTCCGTGTGCAGATCCATGTAATTACATGTTTCGGTGTCATTTGCACACGTTTTCTGGCGTCTGTACTATTTTTCCGAAGTTTTCTGCTTCATTTTCGTAACGTCGTAATTAAGTCACAACTTGACTTAAAAGTCGACTGTAAAAGTCGTAAAAACCGTTTTCTGACGTTTAAGAAGGTGTCGAACGCTACGGTTACGGCAATGACGTCTCTATTCTCTTTGGTTCAGCCGGAAACGTCAAAAAGGTGACATCACTGTTCTTTCGGGGTCGTACAGTTTTGCGCCTATCAAAAATGGCATTCTTTTGTGGTTTTGGAGTTTGGAAGCGCAGGCGTAAGAGGGGCTGAGGATCGGCGTCGCTGCCGACGAGTATAGCGCGGCGCAGTTTTTCAATTCATGTAGTTCTTTTCTGACGGGCGGGCGAGCACCTCTATTATTTTTATACGAATTATCTTTAATCCACCTGCAAAGCCTCAACTGCCGTAGCGTGGCGGCCTGCTTCTCGGAGCATTTTTTTTGGAGATCGGAGATTCAAATTCCGGACCTACCTACTGTCAACTTTTAGAAGATATCCATATACTGCTGTGCTGTGAAGTGATTTATACATCGTGTGCCTTGCACCTTCTTCGTTTTGCTGTGCCCGCGGAGAAGCGGATTAAAGAACTCTGAAAAGAAGCAACGTGTTCTCATTTCTTTTTTTTTACAGCTGAAGGAAGAATTGCTACCTACGGGCTAAACCAGTGACAAACCTGTGAGACTTACCCACCCTGTTAAATCTTGTGCTTAATTTTTTTGTATCGAGTTCTGGTTTTTTTTTTAGTTTCAGCTTTAACCTATAAAAAGCTGTGGCGTCCAATATTTTTTGAAATTTAGTTTTTTGATGTGTATTTGCTTTGGCATTAATTTATCCTTCCTGCACTCGATTTCTGTTCGTGGTTATTCCACGATTAGGTATAATCAGGTCTAACCTGGCGTTACATACTAACGTTGCAGTTATAGTATACATAAATGACCTCTCCAACATTACATTAAAAGGAGGTAAAACAGTTCTATTTGCTGATGATACTGCCTTAATTTTCCGAGGGAAGACCTGGTCGACGGTTTACGAAAACGCAGAACTTGGTCTAAACAATATTTATATTTGGCTCCAGAATAATCTATTAACATTAAATAGCGAAAAAACAAACTATGTTACCTTTTCTATTACTGGCAAGCAGGACTTTATGCACACAGGTATAAAAATTCATACATGTACCCCAAAACCTCAAAATCATTTATTATTTAATATGCAATGTAACTGCACAACTATACAACATAAAACTCAAGCTAAATATCTCGGTCTCGTATTTGATAACACCCTTAAATGGGATGCTCATGTAAACGATGTGGCGACTAAAGTAAGGAGACTTATATACGTGTTTAAGTTACTTCGGAACGTGTTAGACTTAAAATCTCTCAAAAATGTCTACCATGCCCTTGCAAATAGTCTAATTTCATACGGTATCCTAGGTTGGGGAGGGTCTACACGTAATGTTTTAAATCCGCTTATGACAGCGCAGAAGGCGCTTCTTCGGGTTATTGCCAAAAAGCCTCGAAGGTACCCCTCAAATGACTTGTTTGCAGAGCTGAAGATATTAGACATCAGGCAGGTATTTGCAAAGACAGTCTTTCTTAACTACATAAAAAGTAAAGATATTCACGTTAAAGCTGAGCATAAAATTTCTACGAGGAGCGCCACAACCTGTAAACACATTGTACAGAAAACCCGAACATCCTTCGCCCAAAGACACTTTGGCTTTGTAGGGCCAAAAATTTATAACCATCTAAAAGAATCGATAAAAACATGCCAAAACACTAAGTCAATCCAATTAAAATCTAAAATTACACAACATGTACTTCAACTTGGTAGAAATGAGGTGGAAAAGGCTATAAGTCATATTTTAAAGTAAAGGTATGCATATTATTGTCATACATTGCACTACACTTTATATTTTAATACTATTTATTTATTTGTTTTACAAAGTTCATATTACGACATTTTATATTAATATTTATTTCCATGACCATGCTATATCAATATTTTAAATATAATTATAAGTTTAATTTGCATTCGCTTATCTATTTTCTATTTTATCATATTTTGTATTTTTCATTTTAATATTATGAGCCCATGAATAAATCTTTGCCATACATAGAGTTTTCCTTGGTACGGGCTATGGCCTAGTTAGGCAGATTCTGCAACTAATACAATTGTAAATTTATATTTTTGAATGAATAAAATTATTATTATTATTATTATACAGTTCCCAGACTCCCCCGATTGTTAGTCGGAGAGCACAATCGATTCGCTTGCGCCGCTCGGTGCGCAGACCGTCCAGGAGCGCCAGAGGATTGATTCCCAGGGGAGACTGGTTGACCCAGTGTCCTATCCAGGCTCGCACCCCATGCGTGGAGGCCATCGGATGGGTGTTGACCCGTGAGTGTGACCGACCCTGAACACATGGGTCATTGTGGCCACCTCATCATGGGCCCATTAGCTCCCAAATGCAGACAGACAGACATACGTCTTCTACGGCGAATGACTTCTGTGCTGCGATATACACGCTGACTCTCTGCTAATCTAGAAGACTGCGCGGGGACGGCTTCCGAAGTTCTGGCGGCCTGTTGTGCAGCCAGCCAGCCTCATTCGGATCAAGGGAGTAACTTATTTGCGTTTAAATGTGTTTTTTGTATGATACCAGGGCTCCGCTGATATTCGCGGATTTATGTTTAGTTTCTGCGTTATCAGGGCAGTGAGCGCCGCGAGTCACATTATCACTCACCGGGGGCAATTTTTATCTCAATTCGTCTTCTGTTCGTGACGTCACATGTCACTCTCTCCATTATCACGAGCGCTCGCTTGCGTCGCGCGCCGCTCAGTCGTGTTTGTGCCGCTGCAGTCCGTGCGCGCGTATTTCGATATTTGCATAATTAAATATGCCCGATTCTCTCGAAGACTTGTACCCGGTAACGCCGCATGTGACGCCGGGCGAGCTACGCCTGCGATCCAACTCTACGAACAAAAAGCAGAACGTTCGCTTCGACCCTGCTGAAACTCCGTCTCATGACGTGTCTAACGGCAGTGCTATAAGAACGAGGAAGAAAAGCGAGAATGACTTAGAAGGTTTTGCCGAGGCTCTGGCGCCTTTTCAGAGCGGCTGGTTCGACGAGAGACCACTCAATCAGAGGTAGGATATTGTTGAGTAAATATGTAACACAACATATGACAAGTAAATATATTTTTAAATAATTAAAAAAACACGACGGGGGTGTAATAAATATAAGTTATACACACATATACACTACCGCTCAAAATTATTTGGGCACCCACTTTTTGTTGTACTGATTATATAAAAGCGTATTTGAAAAGCCTGTTTTTAATCACATTTGAGTACTTCCCCGAAGTGTATTTATATCGGTCATAAATGAAATTTCTCAAGCGTCAATCACCTAGTATGCCATAATCCCTATAATAAAGGTATCGGACAATAATGAAAGTTCATTTAACAATTCTGGGAAAAAATATTCCTTTATAATTGTAGGTAGCCCTAAATATATTTCCTAATTTAAGTTGTTTTAGGCAAACCGCCAAAATAAGCGAATAAATCTCTTCGTTTCAGAAGAGAAGTGCTGACAAAGAACTATACTCGTATCGAGGTAAAACCGATAACGCTAGCTTATTAGCTAAGGTGGATCTTTTCGTGCCTCGTCGTAATTATCTCCGTGCTCGATCGCACCATCTTTTCGCAGAGTTGTTCTCGCGCACTAGCCTTACGAGGTGGAACTTGTAGGCGCGTGCTTTTCGGCGATTAAATTCCATCAACTTAATGCTACTAGATTTAGATATTTTGACAGCCATCCCTCATCTGTTTAAATTTCAGGCAATTAATTATTTATTCGCACATGATACTTAGCATTTTACTCGATATTTTATTTCTATAGTTAGGTACTTTATTTATTTTACGTTTCAATGCATTGGTTTTCCTGTAATGTTGATTAGCAAGAAGTGAATAAACAAATAAATAACAAATAAATAAATAGCTATACAAGTCAAATATTTTTGTTCATTGTAAATTTTTATTTATTTATTTAAGAATTAATTACTATAAAACATTGATTTGCTTACAAAAATAACAGGAACCGAATGGCAAAATCTTAACCTTTTGCTTATTTGATTCTGTCACGCAGCTGGGACTAGCCCGTTCTGGGGTGGACAAGAGAACAAATAGGTACACTGCGTAGATATACTGAACTTCAAATGACAGTAATAGCACATCTAATTTTATATTTTATTTTTCCAACGGTTTCTATGACTTAACTGAACCAATAACCACTTTTTTGGTACTATTGTTCTCAAGATACAATATTTGAGTTATTTGAATTTTCTTCGTGATTTAGTGGCTCTCGAGAATGTCCGTGTCCATGACATTCCCGTGAATTCAACGCATGAAACTATAACTCCGTATTCACACATCTGCCCAACAAGCCGAATATGAGAATATTCAGTTATTCTGCTCGTAAACTGTTTTCTTCGACAAAGTCTGACGAGCAGACGACGAGCAAAATTTTCATCAGTAAGTTAATAATCTATTTTATAATTTGATTTGTTGGCCACATTGTGTTTCCCCGGCAAGTTAAAGGTAAGTTAACATACTAGAATAGACCACGCAACCAGTCTTAGAAATCGATACAGGAATAGAAAGAGAAACCAGACTTTAATTACTGCACTGATCATCTTGGTTTTCGTTGTACAGGTTGCAGCAGCTAACTATGCTGATCTGAAAGGTAAATTTAAAGAAAAGGAGTAGAGAGATCTTTTTATTTTTTTTCCTCGTGTAACACATTATTTGAAGTTTTTTATCATTCAGTTGAAGATTGTATCAATTAAGTGACGGCTCCATTGTCAATAAACTAAGCAAGCTGATTTCATAAATTTCGCTCAACCTTTTCAAGCATTTCGATGGGTATATCATTGATGGCTTGGCGTATGTTGTCCTTAAGTTGAGCCAGGGTCCCTGAACAGTCAGTATAGACAAGGGATTTGAGATATCCCCATAAAAATAAATCACAAGGAGCCAAGTCTGGTGACCGAGCAGGCCGCGGAAGGTCGCCTCTCAAGGAGATGAGGCGGTCGGGGAAGTGTTCCCTCAAAAGATCCATTGAACGTCAAGCAGTGTGTGCCGTGGCTTTATCCTGCTAAAACCACACATCCCCTAGATCCAGTTGATCAAGGTTGGGAGAAAAAAAATCCTCAATCATTTCGCTGTCGCGAGATGAAGTCACCGTAACAGTGCGTTCGTTTTCTTCGAAAAAGTGAGGGCCAATTATCCCCACTCTCGAAATCGCACACCTTTTTTTTTATTTGTTGTGTGGGGCTTTTCTAAGGTCTTTATGAGCCTTGTAACACTGCGACCATTGCTGATCTATTGTGTTCGCCACCTACTATAGTTCTGCGCTAAGCCTCGTGTCATTTAAGAACCGCAACAGGCTTTTGGCGCCAGATTGTTTTACCTCCTCAGGTTGGAGGTAATGACCACCCAAGTGGGTGTATCTTTTGCGCATCAGCGGGCCACATTCGCACATGAGGTGCAGGGAAGTTTCCTCTGCCCCTTGGCAGAACCTGCACATTTTTGTGTCTCGGAGCTTGAGGTTGAACATCTGTTTGTTTAAGCCACAATGCCCCGTGAGCGCCCTCACCAGTATGCGTAGATTGTTCCTATTTAGCGATTAGGCCTCACGGGCCGTCTTAGGGTCGTAGGCCTTAATTAGCGCTTTGGATTGATTCAACCCTGGCGTGCTGTTCCAGTGGTTGACGGATTGTTCTAAACATATTTGTTTGAGAATTAGGTTTGCAAGGCTTTTTGGCACGCTACAGCAAGGTTCAGGACCGTATAACGTTCCCTTTGCTCCCGTCTTAGCAAGTTCGTCGGCTTTTTTTTTGCATGGCCGGGAACCCATATCGCACACCTTACAGTCACATCTGTCTACCCATGAAACAATCGATTAAGGCCGGGAACCCGACCTCGAGGTCTAATATTATTGATTTGAGTGCGCAAGGCACGTTGAGTGGCGATAATAGAGTGGCCGTTCGAAAAGAACGCTTCGACGGCAAACGTGCACTGCTCTTCGGTCCACTGCATGGCGGTTACTGACGAGTAACCGCCGTTACTGGCGATGGCAAACGAAACTTTAGGACCTCCCCTTTCGAACGAGACCAACCCCCAACCTTCTACGACCCAATCTCAATGCTTGGCGCTTAATACAAATCAGCAAAGTTAGCTGCAGCACCCTGTACAATCCACCTTGAAGAGCCGTTTTTTGCAAATGACCCAGAGGTTTTTGATCAGGGGAGTTTCTGGGCCATTCAAGTACAGTAATTTGGTTTTGTGTGAAAAACTGTTTCACTTTTTTTTCGATGAATGGCATGGGGCGAGATCCCATTGCAAAATTCCCTCGTTCGAAGGATAGCTCCCGCATCATATGGTTTGATAAGATGTCCATATATTGGTCATCATATTAACAGTTTTTTTGCTCGATTCATAAGTATGGACGAAACAGGTGGTGAACGGTTTCGTGCAGCTTTGGCCACAAGATCCATTTTGTTCTCGGATCGGCTCAACTCACGATTCAGCTCCTATTCAGAAGCCTCCTCGAGTAGAAGGCTACCCCGGGTAAGACTCCCGTGTCTTAGGCCTTAGAGCTGGTGGACTGGTTTCTCCCGGCGGGATTGCATCCCGGCGACACTGGACGATTTGCGCACCGGTCGGCGAAACCAATCGGCTGTGCATTCTGACTAATTTCTGAAGGGGTCTGGAGACTATGGAAATATAGTGTTACCTAAGCAGCGGGGGTGGTTGTTGACTTGTTGTCATGCCACTCTTAAAATGACCTTGGGCCATTCGACCCCCTGTGGCACTACGGGCAAAGAACGCCCAGGTCCGCGATAAATTCAAACTGAATTACCGCTGTTTTACAACAAGTAGAGGCTGCGCAAGCGACTTCGGACCCGAAACCAGTCGGGAGGACAGAGATATCCTGAAGGTTAACTCCAGACGGAGATATGCTGCCAAAACTGGTAGTTAGGGGGTGAGGCTGCCCGCTGGTTACCTTTCCCGGTGCCTCGCCGTAAGGCGTTGGACTCTAACGGGTTGCTGGTGAACAAGATAGTAGATTGTCTTGTCCTCAAGTCTTCTAAGCTCATCCCACGGCTGAAAGAACGATCCATATTGTCAGCCTGGGGTGACGGGTTCGCCCGTTGTAGTCGACACCGCCATCCTATGGACGAAACATGACCTCACCGTTACGATTCTGAAACAAAACAGAAGTCCATGACCTGAAAACGACCGTCATATCCAACTCCTAAGAATTCAAGGCCATTCCATCCGCTTTTGAGATTACGGGCTTTCTTTTCTGCGCCATCGAAGGGGTCGTGATGATTGAATACCTTGATCATAAAGCTGCTTTAACGGGGGCTGTATATGCTGAACAATTAAAAAAAATGCGACACGAAATACGTGAAAAACGAAGAGGAAAACTCGTTAAAATTGTTTTGTTTCAGCGAGATAACGACCCAGCACAATAGTCCAGAGTTGCGATGGCTGAATGTCCTCCATACTCATTAAGTGATTTCTATCTATTTCCGATATTAAAGAAATATCAGAGAGGACGAAAATTTGAAGATGATGACGCGTTAGTTTAGTCGATCGGGATGAAGTTTTTTAGGAAGTGTGTTTTATGTTAAGAAAAATGATATTTATTTATTTATTTCCCAAAACCTAATTGTAATAATTAACCTTACAGATGATTCTAAATCGTTAATTATGTTCCTAAGCTATTATTCTAGATTATAACTATTATTCTACTATAGACTATTATTATAATTCTACTAGTTATAATATTATTATTACTCTACTCCATTACTATTACTATAATTATTATTCTAATATATAGACTATTATTCTAGACAGCAAACGAGACAGAGAAATACATTAGAGCGTAATATTAAACGATTATACCTACTTACATATATCTAATGATTTTCTAACTTTTCTTATTATACTAGTTACTACTTTTTAACAATTTTAATACTGCATACTACATATTTATCTAATTACTTGATTGCTAAGAAATGCCATTACCGTACTTTGCAGTTGTGCTAAGTTCACCGTCCAAATATTCAATTCTGGCTCAGCCGAGCATAGTGCACATATCAAGTATTGAAACATAATAAGTGACTGTCGAAAAATAAAGGAACATCCGATAAAAGTTGTATTCATTATCTCATTATCACTTTTTTTTAAACGTAGTATAATAAAAATAACAGAAGAAACTAAGCAGTATTTTTTAACGATAACGCTGTCATTTTAAGTCTCAGCGAAGGATATCTGCAAATTTTAATTACATTTTTTGTCATTAATTTAACAGCTATGTAATGGCCGTGTAATGGCAGCTATGTAATTACATTGTTATATCTTGACCTCCCTTTTTAAAACAGTACAAAAAAACTTTTTCTCTTCTCGACTGTATTTTTTTAAAATTCGTCACACCTTGCTTGCGAGAAAAAAACGTTAGCTTTGCAAACAACACGTACATTAAACATTCTTATCTGTAAAACAGACATTGATACTAATTTTTAGGGTACTGTCACAGATTCGTCAGTTAGCACGTCTTAATTCTCACGTACTAATGTAGAAGTTTCCTAGAAGAAGAATTCCTACTCCTCTAGTCGCATTCCTCATGTATGTATAGCTGTTTATAATGCAAACCGCGCTCTCTAGAACTGTATTCAAGTTTTACTCCCCACGCAACATATTTGTATAATGTGTGAAGCTAGCAAGACAGTCAATATAATATGTGCATCAAACTATAAGCAAAGAAAATAGAACAAAGTGATGACTAATTTTGTCGTTCGACGTTTCTACTGAACCATCTATTCGACCACATTTCTTTAGAATGCTTTCTAATAATTATATTTTTTATTTACACAAATATTTTCCATGCAAATGGAACGATTTCTTTATCATACTTCATTGCCTTGTATTGTATATTACTTAGTCTTTAATATAACTTTTTTTTGTTCATACGAATATTGCTTATGTATTTTCTATTATATATTAGTGCAGCGGTAGGCAACGTTTGCAAACCCGCAACCCAAAAAAAAAGAATTTGATTTTCAGTGACACCAGGTTAGAAGTAGGGTCTGTCTTGCGTAATATTTCATTTTATATTATTCCAAAAGATCAACAGTCAATTACATAATGAGGTATTTGTTTGTTTCTTTGTTTGAAATGCTTTATTGCACACCAAAAAGAGTACAATGTGGTGGTCCTATCGTCAGGTGGTAATATCTTCCGGCCATAAAGCCAGGGTTATTGTGACTAAAGGTTTATGTGGGCAAATTGATTTATAAAAGGAGTCATAAATGAATACACTTAAATAATAACTAGGGTTGTCGACTACAGCGGGCGAGCCCGTCACCTCAGGAAGTTTTAACGATTGGTCGTTCTATCTCCATGAAGTGAACGCAGAAGACTTGGACAAAACAGTCCACCGTTAAGCTCCGCCACAAACCCGTAAGAGGCCAACGCCTTAACCGCGAGATAGCCAAGAGTGTTACCCAGTGGGCTTACACTCACGCCGTTACTTCCAATTGCGACCAGATTACTCAAGTCTCTCGATTGGTTACGAGTGTGAGGTCGCTTGCGCGGTCCTCTCCCTTACGAAGCGGTGACACGGTGTATACCGAATCTATCGCGGACCACGGCATCCTTTGCCCGGCTGTTCACCCAGGATCGGGTAGCCGATGGTCGTTTCAAGAGCAGTCGCCGTAAGGTCCGCAACCACACCCGCTCTATAGGAAACTGTACTGCTTCGAGACTCCCCCGACTGTTAGTCAAAGTGCGCAATCGATTGGCTTATGCCGCACGGTGCGCAGACCGTCCAGGAGCGCCATAAGGTTGATTCCCAGGGGAAACTAACCATAAGGCCAGAGTCCTACCCAGGCTCGCACTTCATGCGTGGAGGCCAACACACTTAAGTAATAGTCATAAAGAATATAAAACAGTGATTAGTAAAGTATGTCAACTCGATATCGAAGGGAAGAATGTAATATAGGACAAGCAAAGAAGGCGGGAGGGGAGAGGGTATTCATGAGTTGATTAAATGTCTCTTTAGAGATTTTTTAAACCCACTCAGGTTTTCAAGTTGTCTTATGGGCAAAGGCACGAAATTCCAGAGTCGTGCCGCCTGCACTGCAAAAGACCTGGATTAATACTGAGGTATAGCCAGTAATAGATTTTCTTTAGAGCGCAATGGATTTATCATACATCCATGGATTATTTATGGTTCATAGTCATGTCACGTTCACGTCATACATACACCCAGCTATGCTTTGTCTTGCCTTGGCAAAAAAGTGCTAGATCCTCGTATTTAAGTTTAAGTGAATGTGATTTTTGTGTTTTTTTTTTACGTACGGGTTTTAGCACCCAAATCCAAAGAAAAGTGATGGTGCAAAATGTGACTGTTATTTTCGAAATGGCCGATTCATTTTGGCATCGCGACGTACCACTTGGTTGCGTACCACTGTCTTCGTGGCTAGCTATGTCACAGTGCGGCTATGTTAAGCCCAGTAAAACATATGATTGAGGTTTGCAAGGGAATATTGATCGGCCAACCTTCAGATAGTTATAAAGATACCATCGCATCGTCATAGAAATTGATTTGACTCGACGCAATAAGGAAGTAAATGGGAAACTCAAAAGAGTTTCATTGGTCATTATTTCATGTTTTTTTATGATAATAATATAAAGTATTACGCAAACTATAATACGTGTTACAAATATCATAAACGACGTAGACTGAGAAAAATATAACGATATAATACACGGAAATACTTAAGTTTATGTGGTCTAGACTGCGGTCCATACGTATGAATTAATATGACGAGAAACTGAGTTGAAAATCATCTATAATTTTCTTCGCATTGGGCCATTGTTACTAAGAATAAGTTAATAGTTTAAAAAAAACACTAAAACCACGCTTTTTTGCTATGATACGATATTCACATACACACGGCTATGATACGATATTCCATCATGAAATGCCAGTGCCTATCTTCTGGCTTCATCATCAGACCTTGAAACCTAATCGTGGTCAAAGTTCATTCCAAGACTTTTCTAACAAGTCCAAACACAGCTATGATACGACGTTCCATCATGAAGTTCTAGTTCATATCTTCCGACTCCATCATCAGATCAGTTCCACAGTACCATATTATTGTATTGTCATCAGAACTACATACAGCTGCCAATTTTCAGGACGCTACGATCCTTGGAAGATGGTTAAATTAGTTATCTTAGATTCCATTACATAGTTAGTTACATACAGGTCGACCTAATGAAAGCTTGTTAAAAAAAGACAATATTTTAAAGTCGAACTAAAAATGATTTTTCTTAGTAACTACCGCCTAAGTCAAAACAAGTTACACATGGTTTTTAACTATTTTTTTATTCATTTATTTATTTTTAACAATATAGGAATTACTTTTACACAATGATTTTGCGTCATTCCTAACAAAACAGTGCCTGTTCCAAGGAAAATGCCATTTTTTGTGATGTAAATTTAAGTTTAAAATTTAGTTTTAGGAAAAATAGGTTAATACATTGTTATAGTGAATTAAAAGAAATAAAATAAAATAAACAAAATAATCATTCAAAAATCATTAAATAATAAGAGTAGTACAAAATATTTTTTTTTTGGAGAATAATGTCTCCTCTAAACAAAAAACTCACAACGTAAAAATTCGAAAAAGAAAAATAATTCTTTTTGTGTTCAGTTTAATGCAAGTACATAATCACCCCTAGAAAAATTGTCGTAACCGTCCCAAACAGAACATATAGTGAGAAATAAAGTAATCGACTTAAAACTAAAAAGATAGAGAAAAATATAATATTAAAACATAGTCAAAACAAAAAAATATACAAACAGAACTCGTGCTAATGAAAGTTCAATGTTAAAAATATAATCAACCTAGAGGCACTGAGTAAGGGCACTAGGAAAGGTATCCAGCGGGTAGCCTCGCCCCCTGACTACCAGTTTGGGAGGATATCTCCATCTCTAATTAACCTTCAGGATACCTCCTGCCTCCTGACTGGTTACATGATCGAGGTCGCTTGCGCGGTCCTCTCTGTTACTTAGCGGTGACCACGGCATCCTTTACCCGGCTAATTCACCCGGGCTCGGGTGGCCGAATGGTCGTTTCAAGAACAATTGCCGTAAGGTTGACAACTACCCCCGCTCTATAGGAAACATTACTGTTTCCAGACTCCCCCGGCTGTTAGTCGGAATGCACAATCAATTGGCTGACACCGCACGGTGTGCAAACCGTCCAGGAGCGCCCGAAGGTTGAATTAATAGTCGCTCTCTTTGCTGCTTCTGTAATTTTGATGAATTTCGATTAATAATTCATTGTGCAATCAGATCAATACCGATAAAATGTCATAGCCATATCGAATAGTGACTACGATAAGGAACGATGAAAATTCACTGTCATGATTTTCGTGAAATCTCGCAGTTGCAGATCCACCCGATAAATAAAGCAGATTCGCGTCCGGAAATAGACTAGCTACAGTGAATATGCCATATTTCAACGTTGTTATTGCAGTTTCCGACATTGTAGGAATATGAACGCGAGGTCGCACATCGCATACCGATTCATGCGACAGGTACGACGTCCCTATAACTCTTTTAGAATACCAGCTGCAAAATACAGGGTGAGTTTTTAATTAGTGACATCCCTGTAGTGGTCGAATCAGTACGACGAACTATGCAACTTTTAATAGAAATTTTTGGAAAAACAAAAAAAAATGTTTTTTTTTCTATTAGTGATTTTTATTTATTATTATTAGTTTAAAAAGCTATGAGCTCGATGCGCCATCTAGTGTTAGGTAAAATATCGCTAATATTGTTTATTAGCGATATTTTACCTACCGCTAGATGGCGCAGCGCGATCAACGCTTCTCAAACTTTTCTTCAAAAGATAAGATTTACAAATTTAACTAAAATGAAAAGTATTTTTTTTTTTCGTTTTTTCCATATTTTTTTATTAAAAGCTGCTTATTTCGTCGTACTGATTCACCCCCTGCAAGGATGTCACTAATTTAAAACTCACGCTGTATATCCAGTGCTATCTAACTTTATTCAATGGCGGTACGGGATCATTATTTTCAAAATCAAAGCGCCATGAATGTATTTTGTACTTAGAAGATCGAAGAATAGGTGGCAATTTCTAAAGATCAAATTTGACGATCTCGGCTTCTAAATCAATGACCAGTTTTTTTTTTTTTATAATTGTAATGTTGTACGCGGTAAGATTATTGTAATTTTGGTAGCTAATCTGATTTTATTTTTTAGGTAAAATAAGACAATTATATTATTATATTTAGGTAACATAAGACAAAAAATAAATAACCTTAACCCTAATGTTACTAGCGTTTGATATATGGATCAATAGAGAAATATAAATATTATAAACAGCTAGGGTAGTATTGGATAACATTCTTTATGTTAAATGTTAAGGGCTCTCTAGATGATCAAGAGATGATAGATGCTTGACAAGCATTTACGTGCTAGACAAACATGGTAGAAGTGGCTTAATAACACATTAAATATGCTTGTCAAGCATGTTTACACTTATTTGTCAGCGCAGTGCCGCACGGTGGGTCGAAACTGTACTTTGAGGGACTTGGGAACCAAATTTCTTTGTTCTTTGTGCCAAAGGATAGACTAAGACTAGATCTAAATCGGTTCAAGCGTTTAGAAGTTATGGTCGAATAAAGAAAACATACATAGATGAACCCTGAACACATTACACTTCTTTTTTGTTAGGCAACTGGAGTTGTTAACTACAACGGGCGAACCCGTCACCTCAGGAAGTTTTAACGATTAGTCGTTCTATCTCCCTGAAGTCAGTGCAGAAAACTTGGACAAAACAGTCCACCGTCAAGCTCCGTCACATGCCCGTAAGAGGCCAACGCCTTAACCGCAAGATAGCCAGGCATGTTACCTACCGGGCTTACACTCACGCCCTTACTTCCAATTGCGACCAGATTACTCCAGTCTCTCGATTGGTTACGGTCTCGATTTTTTGTTAGGCAGTCGTGTAAAAGTAGGAAGTATCTCTGAATCTTCCCTCTCACTCACTTTACACCACTCGGAAGAACAACTGAACGCAACTAAATGCCCACTTACTTGTTCATTATATGTATGTACCTATATATTTACATATATTGCGGCTACTATATTAATGTAGATTATAATAGTGTTTAATATGCATAATCAAACAAATATAGAAGTGTCACCCAGTGTTCAACACTCTACACCCCCGGACCTTGAGCAACCCCGCACTGCGAATTGGCTTTATGCCAAGTGGGAGTATGTGGGACTGTCCTACTTTTTCGTTGATATATTGGGTAAAAACTAAAACAAAAAATACGAGGGATTAAAGGAGTGACGTTATGGAAATTGGTATTAAAATCTTCTTCTATACTCTCAAATCTTTAAATCTTCAAGCCTCAGTCTTCAAATCTCTGTTTCACCTCTTTAAAGACCTTCGTGCATACAGGAAATAATCAACTCCTTCCTAGAAAAAATATCTAAAACCGCGACTTCCGCATCTTAAATTCTATGGCTTCGATGGGGGAGTGAATGGATGGTAAGGCAAGACAGCTGTCCTAAACCTAACACAGCCGGTCGTTAGTCCGGAGTCCACAGCTCACCCCCAGAAGTGTAATAATAGTATTATGATGGGCCCGACTCCGGTCGCTGAATTCCATGGCAGCTTCGTTTGTATTTTATTATTTACTAGCTGCGCCCAGCGGTTTCACCCGCGTGGTGATGGAAAATTGTGATAATGATGATAGAAAACCATATATCTTTATAAATTATAGCCTATGTGTTATTCTGATGTGTAAGCTATATTATTGTAAAGTTTCATCAAAATCCATTCAGTAGTTTTTGCGTGAAAGAGTAACAAACATCCATACATACATACAAACTTTCGCGTTTATAATATTAGTAGGATTTATACCCTTACAATTCAATGACCCTCGTGTAATAATAATTACATTTTATTAAGAAATATAACAAAATTAAATGCATTAAAGTTCTTCATTATGAGGTCAGTTTATGCAACAATAATTATGCAATAATACAAACGGAAGCATCCGTTATATAACTTCAATATTTAATATCTACAAGCTTCTACGCAATTCTAAATTTATACATTTTTTATAATTATTATCGATTGTCATTATGGAAGAATACTTATTCGAGATAACCCTACGACCGAGTGTTGATTTCAGTTGGTTTTTGCGTCATCATTTTGCTGTCGTGTCAAAGAACTATTTATTTATTGCCTTTGCTGATCACCACAAAATATAAAGAAAACCGGCCAATAACGTAATAGTACAAGAGGCAGCGTAAAAAAAGTGCAAGAGTTTTGTAAAAGCTGATACTTTTAGATTAGACAGTATTTTGGCCATTGAATGCTAGGGTAGTCAGCAGGCGTGACTTCGGAACACCTGGCGCTGGCGTATTTTTATTTTTATTTTGTTGAGTGGGGCTTTTCTAAGGTCTTTATGAGCCTTGTAACACTGCAACTTGGGTTGTCGACTACAGCGGGCGAGCCCGTCACCACAGGAAGTTTTAACGATTAGTCGTTCTATCTCCCTGCAGTGAGCGTAGGAGACTTGGGACAAAACAGTCCACCATCTAGCTACGCCACAACCCGTAAGAGACCAACGCCTTAACCGCGAGATAGCCAGTAATGTTACCTGGCAGGCCAACACTCGCGCCCTTACTTCCAATTGTCACCAGATTTCTCCCGTCTCTCGATTGGTTCCGAGTTCGAGGTCGCTTGCGCTGTCCTCTCCCTTACGAAGCGGTGAAACGGTGTATACCGAATCTATCACGGACCACGGCGTCCTTTGCCCGGCTCTTCACCCAGGATCGGATGGCCGATGGTCATTTCAAGAGCAGTCGCCGTAAGGTCCGCAACCACCCCCGCTCTATAGGAAACAGTACAGCTTCCAGACTCCCCTGACTGTTAGTCAGAGTGCACAATCGATTGGCTTGCGCCGCACGGTGCTCAGACTGTCCAGGAGCGCCAGAGGTTTGATTCCCAGGGAAAACTGACCAAGGCCAGAGTCCTACCCAGGTTCGCACCTCATGCGTGGAGGCCGTCGGATAGGTGTTGACCCGTGAGTGTGACCGACCCTGAACAGAATAGGTCTTCGTGGCCAACCCAGCATGGGCCAATTAGCTCCCTTGTAGCTCCCCATTAGAACCATTGCTGATCTATTGTGTTCGCGACCTACTATAGTTCTGCGCTAAGCCTTGTGTCATTTAAGAACCGCAGCAGGCTTTTGGCGACAGATTGTTTTACCTCCTCAGGTTGGAGGTAATGACCACCCAAGTGGGTGTATCTTTTACGCATCAGAGGGCCACACTCGCACATGAGGTGCAGGGGAGTTTCCTCTGCTCCTTGGCAGAACCTGCACATTTTTGTGTCTCTGCTTGAGGTTGAACATGTGTTTGTTCAGGCCACAATGCCCCTTGAGCGCCCTCACCAGTATGCGCACATTGTTCCTATTTAGCGACAAAGCCTCACGGGCCGTCTTACGGTCGTAAGCCTTAATTAGCGCTTTGGAATGATTCAACCCTGGCGTGTTGTTCCAGTGGTTGACGGATTGTTCTAAACATATGTGTTTGAGCATTAGGTTTGCAAGGCTTTTTGGTACGCCACAGCAAGGTTCAGGGCCGTATAACTTTCCCTTTGCTCCCGTCTTAGCAAGTTCGTCGGCTTTTTCGCTGTGACGAAAGTGCCGAAAGTGGCGCTGGCGTACTAGGAAAGGTGTAATTTTAATTAGTACCCCCAAAATGTTTTGGAAAAGCTGAAAATTCACCCGTAGATGGTGGATGCAATACAGATCTGAAACGAATAGTCATACTTCTTAACAGTGTCACAAAAATGAAGTCCATTATATTGCGCGACACATTACAGCGTTGCGTAATAATTACTGATAAATACGTACCGGCGTATTTGCGTATTTGCATACCTTTGCGGTATTTAAGCCAAATTTGATTTTTGTCTTGTGGAAAAAATAGTCCAGAGATGAAGCAATATTGAGGAATAATTCGATTCTATATTTCAATAAAAGCAGTGAAATCTATGGTTATTTGATAGTGTTATGTTTTCAAGAAATTCCAAAAAAGGGTTTAAAAAGGGTCATTTAACCCCTCATGACAGCTTTAATGTTAAAGGTTAAAAGAAATGGCGACTCGTTTGGACAACTGCCCTCGCGAAGAAATCCGCCCAGTTATTCGATTTATGCGGGCGAAACATTCGCCAGCAGCTGTAAAGGTTTACGGAGAGACTGTAATTTCTCGTCAGCATGTCGCAGAATGGCGTCGAAAGTACGGCTGGTAGAGAAAAGGTCACCGACGAGGATCGCAGTTGTCGACCCAGCGCGGCAACAACAGATTTGACCGAGTTTGACCGTACCTCGCTGTAACCCTTAAATGCAATTGATGCCAATTGTCTACATACATTTTCACATAATTTTATTCAAAAACCTTATTGTGTCCGCTTTCTAATGCACGTTGATAACCATAGACAATAAATCATTTATTATTTATTTATTTTATTCCAACAAAAGAGAAAAACAGCACTCGGGTCTTAAGTTAATAAATAATAATAACAATATTACGGCCAAAATAGTCTCCTGGTAATATACAGTTAATGTGCTTGATGTGTAATAATATTTATATATTACATATGTTATATTATCATGTTCTCTCGATTTGTGAGTGTGTATGATAGAGTAGGATGAGTGTGTTTATGTGTGTGATTGTGATGTGTGTTTAATGGGTGTGGTAAGTACATCTACGTGTATGTGTCATAGTTGTGTATATATGAGAGTGTGTGATTCTGCACAGGTATGTATCTGTTCAAGCTTTTAAGGTCTGGTCTATTACCGCTCTGATAAACTCGTTTTTGCTCATTTAGAATATGTCTAGTTCCTGAAACGATTCATCGTAGGCTTCCATAATTCGATGCAGAGTTGAATTCCTTGCTTGATTTGTATGGAGTCTGGGTACATTGAATACCCTTGGGTGACGAGTTCGGCGCGATGGGACATTTAAGGCTATTCTGCTTAGAATTTGTGGGCTGTCGATATGATGCGAAAGTATATTGTGGAAGAACGTCATATCAGTCACTTTACGTCGCTGCTGAAGACTCAGCATTTCGAACCTTGCCAAGCCGTCAGAATATGAGGTATATTTAGCGAGAGTTCGATGACACAAGTGCCTTACGAAGGTTTTCTGAATACGCTCTATACGGTCAATGTGTACATTGTACTGCGGTGACCATATAGGTGACGCAAACTCCACTATACTGCGAACGTGGGCGTTATAAAGAGTGAAGAGCACATTAATGTCGGAGAATGGTGTGCATGCTCTCAATACGAAACCGAGAGCTCTGTAAGCTTTTCCCAGCATGTGTTCAATGTGTGTATCCAGCATTAATTTGTTGTCCAGCATTATCCCCAAATCCCGCACTACACTCTTCTCTACTATAATCTCTCCGCCTATCCGCATATGTGAAAGAAAAAAGAATACATTATTTTTGGCCGATAAGTTATATCGTTTTTTGACATTTGAATGTGGTGGTTGATGAAGCTCAATGCGTTACTTGAAAAGATAGTTTCTATTGTCGAGTTCCGTATAAAAAAGTAATTTATCTAATTGTTAAAAAAATACTTCTCATCTATTGTCAGGTCTCATCAATGTTTGATGTTGTATTTTATAATGGTATTAGATATGAGCTAGATTTTTGGAATACTAGAGCTGTCAACTATAACGGGCGAACCCATCCCCTCAGGAAGTTTTAACGATAACAATCGTTCTGTCTCCCGAAAAACAATCCACTGTCTAGTTACGCCACCTTCTCGTCAGAGGCCACTGCCTTACGGTGCTTACGGCGAGGCACCGGTAAAGGTACCGCGAAAAAGGTAGGCGAAACACTTCGTCACAACGTGGCTGAACATGGGAGGACAGGATTTTACAGGGAGGGAATATTCAAACTCATCCCATGAAGCGATAGGTACCTAAACCGATATGGAGACTATGCCTAACAAGTAAACTTAATTAAAAGAATTAAAAAAAACACGACTGTCGTTACAGAAAATAAACTATATAATTATTTTTATTGCGTATTTTTTATAAAATATTTGTATTTTATGTATTTTATCTATATAGATACATGTATATTTCTGGAATTTACTCAATCACACTAAATACGATAAATTTATGAAAATTTATTTGTACATTTGTTCACTTAGTTAATTATTTATTTGACCTTTGGACAGTTATATGTATACTCATGTACATGGATTCAGCTCTATTTTTTAATTTTGTTTGTTTGCCGTGTAAAGACTTTAGTCAACGCTATTGTCGAATTAATATTTATGCTTTAATAGTTTTATATCTAACTATATTAATATATTACTAGCAACTGACGAATTCTAATATGCGATAATTAGCTTTAATTGATAATTCATGCTTTTATTGTATATTCTGAATGAATAAATTGAATACTGAATACTGAATACTGAATTATGGTACCCAATGACACTCGGATAAATTATGATACCCAATGACACTCGGAATGACATAACAGTTCTAACGATACTACACACTTCGAAATCGGGTCAAGCGTTTAGAAGTTACGGTGGAATAAAGAACCGGAAAACATACATAGATGAATTCTGAACACATTACACTCCTTTTTTGTCGGGCATTCGTGTAAAAATAACCTAATGTACGTATACGTAGTATCGGTTGGTTGTATTGATTGTGAAATAAAATGTACACGTTTTATTGCATACTTTGTAACCTTAGTTTTTAATCACCCCTCGTAATAATCTGCGAAACCCTCGGCGCGCAAGTTCAACTCGCACTTGGCCGGTTTATATATATCACCCTATAAAATCTTAATTCGGCTCAGGAAGTCTGGCACTAGCGTATTACATTCAGCTGATCTATGAAGGACGATCTACAGATCAATCGCCCCACCGGCGCAGACGCAGCTTCGTAAACAAGATTGCTATGCTAAGGTCGCGTATCACATACTACGCCGTGTCACTGGTGCAACGTGTGACGACATTATATAGAAATCTGACTACTACGGCAATAATATTTGAGTTGCGCCAGCGATTAATATTATTGTCGGTTAATGACATACGGTAGTTTGCTGATTTGTCCATATCCATTAACTGTCAAGTCTGTTTATTGCCTTTGAATTATAATTTATTCCAATTTGGAATTCTAATTCAAACCGATGTTATTTAAATTCAAAGTGGCCACTTTGGAGCTGTCAGCTGCAACGGGCGAACCCGACACATCAGGCTGTTACAACTCAGCAAGGGCCCATTAACAGGAGTTAATGGGCCTTTGCTGTGTTGGCCACGAAAACCCATTCTGTTCAGGGTTGGTCACACTCACGGGTCATCACCTATCTGACGGCCTCCACGCATGAAGTGCGAGCCTGGGCAGGACTCTGGCCTTATGGTTAGTTTCCCGTGGGAATCAACCTTCTGGCGCTCCTGGACGGTCTGCGCACCGTGCGGTATAAGCCAATCGATTGCGCACTCTGAGTAACAGTCGTGGGAGTCTGGAAGCAGTACTGTTTCCTATAGAGCGGAGGTGGTTGCGGACCTTACGGCGACTGCTCTTGAAACGACCATCGGCTACCCGATCCTGGGTGAACAGCCGGGCAAAGGATGCCGTGGTCCGCGATGGATTCGGTATACACCGTTTCACCGCTTCGTAAGGGAGAGGACCGCGCAAGCGACCTCGAACTCGTAACCAATCGAGAGACTGGAGTAATCTGGTCGCAATTGGAAGTAAGGGCGTGAGTGTAAGCCTGCTGGGTTACACTCCTGGCTATCTCGCGGTTAAGGCGTTGGCCTCTTACGGGTTTGTGGCGGAGCTTGACGGTGGACTGTTTTGTCCAAGTCTACTGCGCTCACTCCAGGGAGATAGATCGACTAATCGTTAAAACTTTCTGAGGTGACGGGCTCGCCCGCTGTAGTCGACAACCCTAGTTGTTATAACGATATAGATCGTTCTTTCAACCGTGAGGTGATTAGACAGAGACTCAAGGACAACACAGTCCACAGTCTAGCTCCGCCAACATGCCCGTAAGAAGACGACGCCTTACCGCGAGGCACTGGAATGTAAACACAGCGGGCCAACATCACGCCCTTACTAGCAGATTTGGCGGGATTTCTCCGTCCCCCGGTCTGGCCACGGTTTCGAGATCGCTTGCGCAGCCTCTACCTGACGTAAGCGGTTATTCAGTTTGAATATTTTGCGGACCGCAACTCGGAATCGGGTGGCCAACGGATCGATTCAAGGGTTAAAAACGTCAGGTGGAAAACTATCATCATAGTAGTCATAGTAAACATACGTCTCCAGACCCCTCTGGTTATTCGCCATTTTTGTAAATTTTTTATTTTTTTGTAAATACCTTTTATTTTTTGAATAAATGGGTTCTCGGGGCGGTATGGGGGGGGGGGTGGTTTACCCTATTTCACCCCCTGCGCGTTTGACCCTTCTGGTACGCGCAGGGTTGTCGTAGCACGACATCCCGGGCAGACAAGACGACCCTCGTCGTTATAACTGCCCGGGCGGTGGGCGGGGTTTGCTGCCCTCACCTATCGCCTTGAAACTCTTTACTGGTTATTCGCCATCTGGGAATTCAACACCTAGCAAACCGGATGGTGCACCAACTGTCCAGGTCCGCCCGAGGTATTCCCCCGAATCCGCGATCTTCTGATCCCAACCGCCTCCGACTGCAGGATTACAGCCGTGACAGAAGCTCACAGCGGCCCTGACAGGGTAAGCCCCTCTTCGAGGAGGCTACCAGATAGGAGTTTAACCGTGAGTTGTGCAGGCCAGATGACATAGATTTTTGGCCAACACCACCCAAGCTGCACGGAACCGTTAGGAACCAAACCTTTTTTTGTTTTTTTGTTTTTTTTTGTATATGGTTTTTATAACAGCTGCAAATAAATAAAATAAATAAATAAATAAATAAATAAATATTTTCCATGTTGGCCAAAAATTTAGATTGAGTTTTGGCAGGTTCGTTAGGTCGGTAGCATCGCATAAGACAATGAACTCATTGAAATACATGTTCAGTCATCTTCTGGCGAATTGCCACACCGAGCATGACCACACCAGGGCCGTAGCCAGGGCCATGCCAGGGTTGACCGAGCCTGTCCTGGACATTTTGAGTTTTGGGTGCGCTTAATTCCAGCAGTAGTAAATAATAATAACGAAACGAAATATTATTGTTATTTAATAGTATATTCCTAATGGTTCGTTGGAAATGTCGACTGCAACGGGCGAACCTGTCAACTCAGGAATTTTTAACGATAACGATCGTTCTGTCTCCTGTGAGGTGAGCGTAAGAAGACTTTGGGCCGATACAAACCTACCGTCCAGCAAAGCCAAGAACGCGCCAGAGTCCAATGCCTTTTTTTATTTGTTGTGTGGGGCTTTTCTAAGGTCTTTATGAGCCTTGTGACACTGCGACCATTGCTGATCTATTGTGTTCGCCACCTACTATAGTTCTGCGCTAAGCCTTGTGTCATTTAAGAACCGCAACAGGCTTTTGGCGCCAGATTGTTTTACCTCCTCAGGTTGGAGGTAATGACCACCCAAGTGGGTGTATCTTTTACGCATCAGCGGGCCACACTCGCACATGAGGTGCAGGGGAGTTTCCTCTGCCCCTTGGCAGAACCTGCACATTTTTGTGTCTCGGAGCTTGAGGTTGAACATTTGTTTGTTCAGGCCACAGTGCCCCGTGAGCGCCCTCACCAGTATGCGTAGATTGTTCCTATTTAGTGATAAGGCCTCACAGGCCCTCTTAGGGTCGTAGGCCTTAATTAGCGCTTTGGATTGATTCAAACCTAGCGTGTTGTTCCAGTGGTTGACGGATTGTTCTAAACATATTTGTTTGAGAATTAGGCTTGCAAGGCATTTTGGCACGCCACAGCAAGGTTCAGGGCCGTGTAACGTTCCCTTTGCTCCCGTCTTAGCAAGTTCATCGACTTTTTAATTTCCCTCGATTCCTGCATGGCCGGGAACCCATCTTAGAATTACCCTGTTCTTTTCGCCCAGGGAATTCAGTAGTGATACGCAGTTTTGCACTAGCTTCTAATTAATAGTATTCGAGGCTAGTGCCATAAGAGCTGCCTTGCTATCCGAGTTGATATAGATACGGTGGTTGGCGTAGTCCAATGCCTTACGGCAAGGCACTAGGAAGTTAACCCAGGGGACCACCTCGCCCCCTGCCCCCTGGCTACCAGTTTTGGCAGGATATCTCCATCTAGAATTAACCTTCAGGATACCTCAGTTCTCCCGACTGGTTACGGGACCGAATTCGCTTGCACGGCCGATACCTGTTGTATCACAGCGGTAATTCGATATGCATTTATCGTGGATGTGGGCTTCCTCTGCCCATCATATAACTCGGGATCAAATGGCCGATAGGTCGTTTTACGAGTGGCGTGATAGCAGGTCAACTTCCACCCCCGCTGCTTAGGAAACAGTTTATTTCCATAGTCTCCCGACTACTTCAGTAATTAGTGTACACAACCGATTGTCCAGTAGCGCCAGGAAGCAATCCCCCAGGGGAACCCGATTCACCAGCCGTTAAGCCTGGGACGCAACAGTCCTGCCCGGGGTAGTCTTCCACACAAGGAGGCTACTGAATAGAAGCTGAATCATAAGTTGGACCGAGCCGAAAACACCGTGGATCTTTTGCCTCAAGCTGCACGAAATGGTTCTATACCTAATGGTTCCATGCAGCTTTGGCCTGTCGGCTCAACTCACCGTTCCGCTTTCATCCGGTAGCCTCGTCAAATAGGAACTTAACCTGGAAGGGCCGCCGTGAACACTGCAACCTGCAGCGAAGACAGTTTGTGCAACGGGGAACACCTCGGACGGAACTTGGCCGTTTGTGCAACGGGCTGTGTTAACCTAGATTGCGCAATCCGGCGAATAACCGGGGGTCTGGAAACGTACGTTTCCTAAGCAGCTAATTCATACATCCTTTTTTATTTAGAGAACAAATACATTTTTTAAAATATTAAAATCTCGCCAAACTGGTATACAGTTTGTTGGCGAGACAAACTCTTATTTTTCTAGTCTTACACTTCAAATTTTTTGATACAAAAAGACATTAATAATATTTAAAACAATGCACAGCAGTATTACTACTGGTCTTACTACAGGTTAAATAAGGCCAGTATTACTACAAGCTTAAATTATAGTAACGTATAACAAATTTACTTATGACCATTAATTTCACTATAAACGTCCAAAAGGTAGCTTTTTAATCTCTTTTTAAACATCTGTTTGCTCACGCTTACACAGTCTTCCTCAGATACAATAGTATTAAAGATTCTTGGAATGAGGTACTTTAACGTCCTTTCACCATAGTAGTTGTTCGCTCTTGGTTCTTCAAATCTTTCATGGACTTTTTCTCTAACATTCCTATTGTACTGTATTGGTATTTTAAATTCTGAATTTCTAAAATGCTCCATTGCTAGTAAGTATGTAATTGTTTCATGGTAGGTAATATATCGCATTTATAGTTCTTTTTACATTGTGTTAAGTCATTTTTATTTACTAAGAGTTTTATTATTCTACGTTGCAAATTAAATATTTTATCTTTATATGTGCGAAAAGTACGACCAAATGATCCTTGAAACGATCCGTTGTCCACCCGATCCCGAGTGACCTTGACGTGCAAAGGGAGCTTAGGTCCGCGTTAAATTCGAACTGAAAAACCGCTTTCGTTAGGTAGAGGCTGCGCAAGCAACTTTGAATTTGTGACCGGACTGTAGCATGGATAAATTCGTCCAAATCTGGTAGTAGGGGCGCGAGGTCGACCAGCTATTAGCAGTTCTCAGTGCCTCGCGTTAAGGCGCTCAATTCTTACAGGCAGTTGGCGTAGCTTGACTGTGGATTGTATCGTCCGCAAATTCTTTACGTTCATTTCATGGGAAACAGAATGGCTTGATGTCGTTATAACTCCCTGAGGTTCGTACGTATTAAATGATACTCCTGATAATTAATAGTATAGTATAATCTAAAGTGTCTACAGGTTGAGTTTTTAATTAGTGACAACTCTGAAGCGGGTGAATCAGTACGAGCAAATAGGCAACTTTAAATTTTAAACAAATAAAACAAACATTTTTTTTATTGAATATTTAAAAAGTACATGTTTTCAAAAATAGATTTAAAAATGTTTAGCGCTTTGCGCCATCTAGCGGTAGGTAAAATATCACGAATAAACAATATTCGCTAGATGTTTAATGAATTTACCTATTGCTAGATGGCGCAGCAAGCTCAGCGCTTGTCAAACTTTTAATTATGAGTCAAGTTTTTCAAATTTATATTATAAACGCCCTACCCATACGAACGTACGTGATACGTCCGCTATATTATCGCCAAACGCAACAAAACGTATCACTTACGTTCGAGTACAATCAATATATATATATATATATATATATATATATATATATATATATATATATATATATATATATATATATATATATATATATATATATATATATATATATATATATATATATATATATATATATATATATATATATATATATATATATATATATATATATATATATATATATATATATATATATATATATATATATATATATATATATATATATATATATATATATATATATATATATATATATATATATATATATATATATATATATATATATATATATATAAAACCTGAAACCCAAAAGCGTACGTGATTATTATTCCTACGATTCTAAATACAAATAATAGACAAAATTTTAACAAAAAAACCGACTCCATTTTTTTATAAGTGCAACAACCATTTCATTATGATACTTAGAACGGGCTATCATAATTGAATGCGTATACAAAATTTTAGGTCTGTGCTGTTGACTGTTGAGGAACTCCGTTGTTAGAAGCTAACCCTGGATGCTGCAGTTCTGTCTTGGTGAAACTTAGAACGGGCTGTCGTAATTGAATGCATATACAAAATTTCGTGTTTGTGCTGTTAACCGTTGAGGAGTCCCTTCGTCGGGAGCCAACCATGGGTGCAGCATCCATGTCATGGTGAAACTTAGAACGGGCTATCTTAGAACGGGCTACTGAATGAGTATACAAAATTTCGTGTCTGTGCTGTTGACCGTTGAGGAGTCCCCTCGCCGGGAGCCACCCTAGGGTGTAGAATCAGGTCATGCTTACCATTAAAAAAATGCATTGTCATCGAAATTGAACCATCATGTACATTTTCAACTTCATATGTCAATATTTTAGGAGTTCCCTCAATTCCTCATGGATATCATGATCAGAACATGATTTTGATTTTTAAAAATGGGACCAAGCTGTAAGTAAGTTTATTATTTTAAATGAAAAGAGAATTTTCCAAATCGGTTCATAAATGGCGGTATGAGGTAACAAAGGATTATGAGGTAACAAACATTAACATAAAATTTAAATAAATTAATTGTTTAAAAAAAACCACTAAAAACACGCTTTTGGGCTATGATACGATATTCACATACACACGGCTATGATACGATATTCCATCATGGAATGCCAGTGCCTATCTTCCGGCTTCATCATCAGACCTTGAAACCTAATCGTGGTCAAAGTTCATTCCAAGACTTTTCTAACAAGTCCAAACACAGCTATGATACGATGTTCCATCATGAAGTTCTAGTTCATATCTTCCGACTCCATCATCAGATCAGTTCGACAGTACCATATTATTGTATTGTCATCAGAACTACATACAGCTGCCAATTTTCATGACGCTACGATCCTTGGAAGATGGTTAAATTAGTTACCTTACATTCCATTACATAGTTACGCAGGTCGACCTAATAAAAGCGTGTTAAAAATACAACCGTATTGATAACCACCTCCTTAGCCCGTAAGGGCTCAGACACACCGGCATACGGACCCGAACCTATCGTGCCCCTACCCTACTCGCACATAAACAACCAACTTGACAACCACTACAAACAACTACATCAAACACACTGGAAAGAGATAGACACCTGCAGACAAACCAAAGAAATAGTAGTGGAATACAACCACAAACTTACCAAAACACTTCTAAGGACAAAAAGGCCCCAACTACGCAAACTAGTGGGACTGATAACAGGACACAACACACTAAACAAACACCTCTTCAACATGGGCGGAACGAATAGCCCTATGTGCAGAGCATGCATGGAGGCGGAAGAAACCACAAAACACATTCTGCTAGATTGTAAACAGGTAGAAGTATACAGGACAAAACACCTTGGGACTCCAGGCACCCTGCGCGAGGCAGCAGGAAACCTGAAAGCCCTGCTGGCTTTCGTCGAGGAGCTGGGGTGGGTGGAATAGCGCTACCCCAGTTACACGCAAAATAGGCACACTGGATGTCGACTTGCGGAGGAACGCCCAGTACAACTAACTAACAACTAACCACTTCCTTTTTTTGAAGTCGGTTAAAAAGGTTCATGCATGGGTCTATTGTGTAAAAATTGTATATTGTTAAAATGTATTGTTATTAAGAAATCTAATGACAAAACCTAACGATTTTTTGCCTACTTTTTTTGATAATAACCCAGGTTAATAAAAAATCGAAAATAAAATATGATTTTGTTTTTTCCAAAAAATTTCATTAAAAGTTGCATATTTGCTCGTACTGATTTACCCACTTCAAGGTGTCACTAATTAAAAACTCATGCTGTAGATAAAAATAATGACTAATTGCATGATCATCAATTATTTCCGGAGCCGGAAACGAAAGTTTGGCTTTACATGCTGCTGCGACGAGATATTACGACCAATTAAACACATGAAGATGCCGCGATCAGATTTCGATTCGCTTCAGGAACGCGGTAACATTTCAGTACTTTAGCTGCCAAAATATTACCTGTCGTAATGTAATAAATAACTTTCGCGAATGACTGTAATAACCGAATAGACGTCAGCACTTAGCCCCGCAGGTAAATATAACTACATACATAATAACGTAACAAACAGGTGGCGAGAAATAATTTATGATATATGTATGTATAGATCTATCTAGTTTGTACTGTTTTTACACGACTGCTCAACAAAAAAGTGTAATGTGTTCAGGGTTCATCTATGTATGTTTTCCGTTTCTTTATTCCACCATAACTTCTAAACGTTTGAACCGATTTAGAAGTGTGTGGTATTGTTAAAATCGTTATGTCATCCCGAGTGTCATAGATACTTTAACAGTCAAAATATCAAGTAAGTAGTTGTCTAAATATCCAAATATCCAAATGTCAATAAATCAACATAAATATATCGTGTTTAGTGTCAAATGAAAGGTCTGATTAAGTACATTCCGGAAATATACATGTATCGATATGGATAAATACATAAACCACAACTATTTCATTAAAAAAAAAAACCATAATATAAATAATTATAAATACAATAAATAGTTCACTTTCTGTAACGGCAGTCGTGTTTGTTATTTTTACTTGTTTATTTGACTGAGTACCCGGTATCAGTTTGTCACTATATTATTATGATTTCGATCTTTATTTATTTAGCCGACGCTTTTCATATTTTATAACTTTTTTTTTATTTTATAGTTCTGGCTAAGATTTGAATAATTTTTTTTGACCCTTGGCTATTTAATATTTTTGCTAAAACTATTTAAGATAAGTTTGAAGATATAGTTTAGATATTTATTATATTATAATGCCTACTTTTGACTATTCTAAACTAGTACTCTAATTTTAATCCCATTTCTAATCTTTTCATATGTAACGATACTTCATGATTTCTTAAATACTTCTTAGTCCTAACCTAATTTATATTGTTTTTTTTTCTTTAAAATAAATCTCAACGTATGCACATGTAAAACCATTTTCTGTTAATTTACCTTACCACGAGCCTAGCCCTAGTTAGGCGTCGTTGAAATAGTGATCAATGATGCAGTGTGGTTTTCTGTTTACTTCTGTTTCAAGAACGCATAATTTGTAATGCTGCTGTAATGTATATGTCGTGCTTTAATTTAAATAAATAAACAAATAAATTAAAAAAAAAATAATATTCACAAAGAGTAATGGGGTAGTATGAAAGTAAAATAACATTATGCTACATACATTGGATACACAGGGTTAGTTTTTATTCGTGAGCCCCATTACAGTAGATGTAACTAGTCAAGACAATTGTAAAAACATTTTTTTCAACATCTTGTTGTTTTTTTTTTATTTTCCATAATATGTTTTTTTTTCTACAGAAGATTATTCTACATAAAAACCGAGTTAAAAGTGTTACGAACGTTATTTGATTTAGGAATTTGCTACCGAAGAAAAGCATCTTTCCTGTTCAACTTTTTTATATTCAGTATTTTTTCCTTGGTAACAAAGGCCCAAATAAAAAAAATGTTGATGATGTCCGCTTTGGGAATATTTGCCCATATAAGTGCTCCAGTTAAAGTAATTGCCGATCGTTAAACCTAAATATTTAAGTATGGCTGTCAACAATAATGCACAGTGTGTTTGTTTTCTATCGGTCGAGAAAATCGTAGGTTTGGAGTAATATTCACTTGTCCTCAAATCAGATAAGTATATGTAGCACGTATAACTCTCGTTTTTGAAAAATTAATCACCAAACCATGATTTTGGCCCTATTTGGGTATTTGAAGAAAAATCTTTATCTTCAAAAGTTCTTCAATCTTCAAATGCTCAACCTTCATGTGCGATGTGCGATGTCACGATTGCCGTATTGTCGGCTAGTTGGTAAAATATATTAAATTATTTATTTTTTGAGAAAACACAATAAATTTTATTCTGTTTACTTTTTTTCAACGTTTTACAAAAAAATTCTTAAGCAATTTTAATTAAATTGGTTTTTGCTAGATGAGATTGATAGATTAGATTATTGCTATAATTTGATGCGTTTAAAGATAGTGGCTATTGAATTAAAGTATAGTTAAATACATACATTTTTCATTTTGTGAGTTTTTGCGTCGATTATTTTCAATAGCACGCTGGAAAATTACTTTTTCGGACAGATATAATTATAATCATAATAGCTACAACAGATATAATTATATAATACGAGTATAATTCCGGCGCCGCAGGCCCTGACATATGCCGATCTAAACCTAGCTAGTTGCGCCCGCGGCAATTTGAAAATTCATAAATCGTTAATCTATATGTGTGACATCATACGCGGCAACAAAAATATATCGCGTTTTTTATTGCTATTTGTGTAACGTAACATCACGCTCCCGATCGTTCTCTCTATGTCCCGAGGGCTCGAATTCCTTGTTTTTTCTTATAATTATCATTGCAGTGGCATCTTGTAGGTATGAGTTGATGATTTTATCTGGTGATACCTCTTACGTGCTTATTAATTAAGTATTTCTCGCAAACAACTTAACTCTTGACAGTTTTAATCGTCAGTGCAGTAAAGTGATATGTTATATATTTTTTAATTTGTCCCATTTACACATCTAAAAAAACATCTCGTAAACGAAGTTGTTCGCGTGTACGAGGTTTCGCATATAAAGCAACGAAATGCTTAGCATAAAGTTTCATACTAAGAGCCTGTGCATACCGACCGAGGAAGACCAGTAATTAAAAGTGGCGATAGAGCGCTCTCGCTTGCAGCGCGCTGTTATATTATATGCGCTGCGAATATGATGCAATAGAGAGAAAAGGCTTGCGACTTGAGCCTACGAGAGGAAGCGAGATAAGCAAAGGTTTTGCCTGCTCGCTCGCATAAGTCGCATAGAATCGATGCTTCGGCTAGCAGATGCGTAGATGCGTTTTGAATAATGGCGTGTATTTGAAGCTTTGGCGGCTGTGTAGAATATGATACTTTTTTTTTAAATTTCCCAGCAAGCCAGGCTTTTAGGCTTCTATGACTACCATTTTTAAATCCAATCCGTACAGCATAAGTTCCCGACCTTTTTTAGTTTGCGCCCTCTAAAGCTTATAAAAAAAATACACCTCCCCCCCCCCCCTCCTCTCCTCTTTATTTAAGAAACATTTTATAATTTTTAACCATTTATTACCCTTTAGTAAAAGTTATTGCACAGAATAATCAAATTTAATTGTTATTATAATCAGGCGAGTAGCAAGGATTTTGCTTTTGTAAGGGTAGGATGCTTGCCATAAGGAATAGGGTGGGGGTTCCATACTAAATATTTTGCGTTTTTTAGGTAGCTATCTAAAACTTTTTTTTAATCGTTGTAACATAAATACTGCGCCGCAAGCAGTTAAAAAAATGTATTTTGTCATTGAATAAAAAACTGCTTCTAGCTAGCTTAAAGCCCCCCTTGCAATCTACGTCCCACAAGGGGGGCGTGCCCTACCGTTTGAGAAGTGCTGCCTTAGAGGCTGTATCTTCTGCGTAGCAGAGGTTATCGATCAGGATCACCACGTTGATTTGCGTAATCTGGCTTATTGATGACAGACCCTTGGAAATTTACTTTGTTTTCAATACTGTCGGCAGTAGCGTGTAAAATTCCATGGCATGACGTCACGCACGCATCGCACTTCTCCATTCGTCCAAATCAAACATGCTAGTTTGATAGCGAACTTAGTGGGTAAGGATGGGCGTTTCTTGTCTCCTGCACGCATACCACGATAACTTTGTGTCGAGTCAAGTGAAACTTAAGGAAGGTTCACGGTGAGTAAGGTTCATTATTGATACTGTTTACCAACTAACTATGATAAGCATATCACTGGAAACTGCATCAAATAACTGTTGGAGTATTGTGTAAAAGTCATGTATTATCAGTGACGTGGCTTGACTCGACCCATATTTTTCATATGTTTCTGAAATATATATATAAGACTTCTGAATGAATCGGTTTTATTATTGTATTCTTTCTATTCGTTAGCATACATTCTTAAACTAAATTCACCTAATATTAGTCAGAAATAGAAATAAAATCTTTCAGCTAGATTTAATCCCGTGAAAGGTAACAAAGAATTATTAAAATAATTAAGAGACCATGTATGCCTTCAATGGCAAGAAAACTTCACCGGACTTTTTCTGAAGTTTACCCCGTTGATTATAATTTATGGGATATTATTAAGCCCAGACTCCGATAGGCAGAAACAAAGATGATAAGAGTATTTCTGGAACCACAAAACAAGAATCTCTTATAAATTGCAATAGCCGATAAATGAGTTTTTAACATTATAACGTGGATTCACAAATAATTCACACATTACTAAAATATCACTTTTCTTCCTTTTTTTTAAATTATTTATTTCGTGATATTTACAGCTCAGTTTCAAACATAATACGCTCAATTGCGTTTCTTCGTGAACTAAAATCGGAAATTAGTCCGTGTGAACGAGACAGGGCTCTCACACTCCGCTAGAGCGGAGTGTGAGATGACCGGTCGTCACTTTTTCCCATTAAAACTGCCCGCCGAGGTCAAATCTTACACCGCACGAAATATGCTCGAATTTATTCGGACGAGTATAAGTTCGGCAGGTAGTATTTATCGACGATCGTTCGTTTCATATTCCGCTCTAACTTAATGCTCTATCTCGATCGCTTGGACTAATTTTAGTTTTAGTTCACAAACAAACGCAATCGGGCCCATCTCAACATAAAACGCTCAGGATCAATAAGCATATTCTTGAAACTCGAGGCACACTCGAGAGGAATCCGGGTCACCAACATAAACTTTTATATCTGGGAAACCAAGAATGCTATCTCATTCATTAATGACTACATAAATAATGCATATTGAAATCAGGAACATCGTGGTGCTTTTTTGTGACAGAACAGAAACAAAAGCAAAAGAAATGCAGTGAATTCGTAGTTCGATTGTCAAAAAAATATTTATTTTGTTTTTAGAATTTTTGATGGATTACTTTTTTTTTAATTTGTTGTGTGGGGCTTTTCTAAGTTATTTATGAGCCTTGTAACACTGCGACCATTGCTGATCTATTGTGTTCGCCACCTACTATAGTTCTGCGCTAAGCCTCGTGTCATTTAAGAACTGCAACAGGCTTTTGGCGTCAGATTGTTTTACCTCCTCAGGTTGGAGGTAATGACCACCCAAGTGGATGTATGTTTTACGCATCAGCGGGACACACTCGCACATGAGGTGCAGAGGAGTTTCCTCTGCCCCTTGGCAGAACCTGCATATTTTTGTGTCTCGGAGCTTGAGATTGCACATGTGTTTGTTGAGGCCACAATGGCCCGTGAGCGCCCTCACCAGTATACGTAGATTGTTCCTATTTAGCGATAAGGCCTCACGGGCCGTCTTAGGGTCGTTAGGCTTTAATTAGCGCTTTGGATTGATTCAACCCTGGCGTGTTGTTCCAGTGGTTGACGGATTGTTCTAAACATATTTGTTTGAGAATTCGGTTTGCAAGGCTTTTTGGCACGCCACAGCAAGGTTCAGGGCCGTATAACGTTCCCTTTGCTCCCGTCTTAGCTTAAGTTCGTCGGCTTTTTCATTTCCCTTGATTCCTGCATGGCCGGGAACCCATCTTAGAATTACCCTGTTCTTTTCGCCCAGGGAATTCAGTAGTGATACGCAGTTTTGCACTAGCTTTGAATTAATAGTATTCGAGGCTAGTGCCATAGCCTATCCGAGTGGGTGGATTACTTTACAGTAACCAATACATTTTATTAATTTTATTTGAGTAGTATTAAATATTCTTCAAAATATTTTTTATTTGAATACGCTACTATTATTAGTTTCCAAGATATAAAGGTATACTCGTATGTTGGTGGGGATTCATTGCTCCCGAGTGTAGCTCAGTTTCAAACATATGTACAATTAGGGATAAACGGAAAAACGAATAGGCTGCATTTTTAACCCTTCGAAAGCCAGCCACGGGAATTAAACTCACGACGGCATGTTTCCAACCCCCGAGATTTTTTTTGTAGGGAGCGTTAGTGCACGCATTCTAATACATAACGGTGGCTTATTCAATAACAGGCAACGTTTACCGCATATAATTGCATAATTGCATAAATACGGAGATCGGCCGCCCGAGAATTGCCGTAACAGAAAACCACCGATCGGTGGTATTGGCATTCCAGCGGTAAAACAAGTTTTTTAGTAATATTTTCAGCTTGGAAGTGCAAATTCCACACTATGTAGTGAAGTTGGTATCCCTCGACAGTGGGACATGCAACACTATTTTAAAAACGTCTCCACTGAGATTAATATCGTTTTTTCGTGCGAAAATTTAAATACTTTACAAGTATTCGAGTTACTGTTGCCGTGGTGTGGGCGTTTGATATGTACAAGATATTAGGTATTCATTAGGAACTAGATATTAGATATTAATAGGGCATTAGATATGCAGCAGTAAGTTTTGCTTGCAGTATCGATCACCAAGTTGCCTTATAACAAAATCTGATTTCTGTTACGTGGGTGAAAGTTGCATGACTTGATAGCTGATTTCTCACCACCGTAAATCACCTTAGAAAGTTAGTTACTTCGCACTAGAACGCGGCCTTGTCGAGCTTAAAATAGCATACTTACTTGTATTAAGCATGAATTCGCCTTCGTTAATTGTTCCGTGCTTTCGCAGAAATATGTTGTATTGCACGTTAACACTACTAATAAATTGAGTTGCAGAATGTATATACGGATAATGTCCATTATAAAAGAAAATTTGATTCCGTGTATAATAATATTTAGTTAATTCACAACTTTGTGCGTAGTAATAAATTATAAAATAATTTTAGCAATGGTATGTATGATTATTGTTTTTTTGCGTTTTGTTTTAAATAACATTACATTAAGGTTATCCAATACTCCAACCAAGCTGCAATACGGTTGTATGGTAAAACAGTATAATTTATTGGTATATTGTGGTAAAACACGGTATCTGTTTTTGACCACAATTTACAGGAGTACCAATAACAGTTAAAAACATAGATAGATAGATAGAGATTCTTTATTGCACATTAAACAAAAAACATACAAAAGGCGGCCTTATTGCCTAAAATACAATCTCTTACAGCCCACCTTCGTGGAAGTATAAAAATTTAGGTGCCAAGAGATAAAAATTAACAAAAAAAAAGAAGAAAAACTTATTACATAACAAAAATTAATCAAGTAACAGAAATGCTATTTTTCAAATATAATTAGGATTTGAAATGATTCGCAAGGAGCGAAGAATAGGAGAGGATGGGATGAGACCTAGGATAACTAGGAATTTAGGGACATGAAATGCTTTTTCAGAGACACTTAAAAGGTATAAACCCTTGGTGCGTTTCTGATGTTTGACGGGAGCTGGTTCCATAGTCTAGCTGCATGAACGGTGTAGGAATAAGTAAAAAATTAAGAAATATGAGTGGGAATCGCAATTTTACTATCCTGACTAGAACGGAGTGGAAGACCATGACTTCCTAAGTGATTGAATTTTTCGGTTAGGTAGGAGGGAGCGGTAGGATTGTTGAGGATGTTATAAAGAAGGAAAAGAATATGCATGTTTCTACGTTCACGTATTCAAAGCCAATGAAGTCTGCTTCTATACTCAGAGACGTGATCAATTTTTTTTTCACATTGAAGATATACCTAATGCATAAATTTGCAAAAAACACTGCCCAGTTAAAACTGTTCAAGCTATATGTACTCGTTTAGTTGCATTATTGTGAGATAGGATTGTGGAAAGATTGATTTGTCTGCCAGATGTTTGAAGAAGAAAATATCAGGTTGCCCAATGCTAGTTACGACCACAGCTGAAATGAAACAAATCCAACATTGAATTTCATGAGCATTCTCCGAAATCCAAGCAGGCCTAACTCTCCCGTCGACGCGACGCCTACACAATGACCTAGTTTCTTGAAAGTGGGATTGATGTAGGCATTTAGTCTCTAATATTTGCATGTCTGCCATTCCAACGCGTCAAGTTTAAATATCGGCGCCATGCGAAGCACCAAAACATCGCGTTGCATAATGGGAAAAAGGTTTAATTACAGTTTATTCATTTATCAAGAACAATAATTTAAAAAAAAAATTAAAACACGGCTTCCCTTACAAAAAGTGAACTGTTGAATTTAGAATTATTAGAAAATAAATTAAAACCACGTTTGGTAAGAAAATAAACGTCGTCCTACGACCCTGCGGCAGATATTTTAAAAGGATCGCGCGCCGCTGCGCCGCCGCAGGACTTTAGACGGTAGCCCTCGGTGCTCAAGTAATAAACCAGTTTTTATTAAATATTTGTGGTTTGTGTATTTATCCATATAGATACATATATATTTCCGAAACGCACTCCATCACACTTTTCATTTGATACTAAACACGATATATTTATCCTAATTTATTGACATTTGGACATTAGATAATTATTTATTTTATATTTGAACACTTTAAGTACCCTATGACACTCGGGATGTAATAACAATTCTAAAAATACCAGACTCGTCTAAATCGGTTCAAGCGTTTAGAAGTTATGGTGGGATAGAGAAACGGAAAACATACATAAATGAATCTCAAAAACATACCACTCCTTTTTTTGGACAGTCGCGTAAAAATGTCTTATGCCTTACCTACTAATGATTATGTACCGTATTACATTGCCTAACGACATACTACAATTTGTCAACCAGGATTTCACTACGAAACGCAAAGTGTAGGATCACTCATTGTCCCGAAATTGATTAACCTTCTATTATTATGTTCAATATGGCGACTTTCGGGGTATAACCGTATGGCGGCGCACTGTAGATGGCGCTGTAATCACACCCTTACGGTATAAAATTATAATATAATAACAAACGAATTTTTAAATCATAGCTCTTATTATTTTATTATTATTTACATAAAGATGTCGATTTTTAATTTTGTAGGGGGGGAAGTCCCCTAACGCCGGACGGCACCTAACGCTGGTCACTAATAGTATCTCGACAAGTCGCGGCGCGATCTATACAAAGAAGGGGAAAAGAGTGCAAAGAAGCGTACACTTTTCCTTTTCCTACGTCTTTGTATCGATCGCGCCGCGATTTGTCGAGATACTATTCGTGTCCGAATCATTCCCCCTACAAGTTTCAATAGCTAATAATTAGGTATGTTCAGATATACAAATAATAGGCATTCTATCTGTCCGTATTATTTCTTTGATGTAATAAGCCTATTAATAAATGCGATAGATGAGACTAATAAAATTTAATGTTATTATTGTTATATTTTTTTTATACTCAATCAGTCCTTTATAAAAAGGTACCGATCCTTCGTGTCAGCTCTGACGCGCGACATTTGTTTACACATACTCTTGAACGGTCTATTTTGCTCGTTTGTGGAATCAGCTCCCACACTCTGTCAGGCGTACCTTCGTTGCACACTTTTAAAAAGTTGTTGTTGGAACATTTACATTCAGACAGCCACTAGCCAACCTTATTCTCTCATCCTGCTCTGTGAAAAAATAGTAAAAAAATGGTAGAGAGCCCCTTAAGGGGCTCTCTAGACGATCAACCATGCTTGTCAAGCATCGCGTCGCGGGCTGGGAAGGGATCGTAAACTGCAGGAAATATGCAAATATTTTTTTTTTACATTTACCAAAAATGCCTAATGTTGTAGTTTATACCAGGGAGTCACGTTAATTGGACGTAATTGATTGATGAATGACGGTGACTCCCTGGTATAACACTACAAAATTAAGCATTATTGGTAAATATTTGCATATTTCTTGCGGTTTACGATCCTCTCCCAGCCCGCGACGCGATGCTTGACAAACATGCTTGATCATCTAGAGAGCTTCAAACATAAGTTATTAGTATATACTTTTATAAGTTTATTTTAAATTTAACTTTTTTACTTCGATGTGTACTGTACAATGACAATTAAAAAAAATGTGCGTGTCAGCTCCGACGCGTGAACGGAGTTAAATATTTCGCTTAGATGGCGCTTACATGATTTCATTTATAAAAACAACGCTTTTTGTTATCGCTAGATTTTACTACCCATCAAATTGCCATTAAATCGATTCTTATGCAGTAAACTCCAAAAGATTTTTTTTATTGTATGTAATTTGTATATGGCTACAACATACCTATTATAACATTATCATTTCATGTTCTTTTATTCGATTCGAATCAAACATACTGTCGCCATCTATCGAGCAGCCCTCAAAATACGTCGGTAAAACAGCCACCTGTCTCACATCACATCTGACATTGTATTTGTACGTCATTTCTACATTCGTCGTTCAAGACTCCGGTATCAGCAGGTTAAAAAACACAGCTTTCTCGCGTGCGCGTGAAAGAGACGCGCGCAGTCCTCGCTGCGCAATTTTCGACCCAATACTCCGGGATAAGCGAGTTAAAAACATAGCTGTCTATCTCTTGCGTGCGAAAGAGACGTGCGCAGTCCTCGCTGTGCAATTTTGGATCCACGTCGCGCAGTCTTCGTTAAAAATTTTGAACTTTACTGACACTAAACGTAACGCTTTTTGTTAACGCTATATTTTACTACCCATCAAATTGTCGTACCGGGAGCTTTAAATGTATAAACGGTCGACCCCCTCTCTGAGTTAAATCAGCTGAGTTTAAACTAACTGAAGGACAGATCGACCCAATAAAAGGGGGTTACAAAAATAAAGCGTCGGGGGCGAAATTCTGCGAAATTCTCCTCCGATAAACGTGAAACGTCGAGTCCATTTTGAATATATAAATATTTGACCAGGGAAACAAGAGCAATGGGAATGACGCCAGTGATTTCCGATTTTAAATTCTATGCATCCTTCTGTATTTGTGAAAATGCGGAAGTTACATTAAGTTTTACAGAATATCCGTATCTCAATTTTTTTCCAAATGAATATCTAGTAGTATCGTAGATTCTTTAGTTTTCTTTACTTATATTTCGGAAGATCTTCTTTTTGATTTTATGGCAATCACCGATAGACGATGCCTTTCTACCAGGTCGTTTTCGGAAAGCATCTAAGTTAGTTTGGTAATATAAGAGGCACCATACTGAAACAACGAAACAAAGATGAAGTTCTATGTTAACGAACATAAAACATGGTTATGAGGGATGATACATTACGACGGAATATGAAATACGGGGTGAGTTTTTAATTGGTGAGATCCTAGAAGTGGGTGAATCAGTACGAGCAAAAAGGCATCTTTTGATATATTTTTTTTTTAAAAACTAAAAAAAACTTTTTTTTTTGTTTTTTTTTTTTTGTAAAATTAAATGCTTTGAAAAATAAGTATAAAAAAAGTTGAGTACATTGTGCCATCTAGCGGTAGGTAAAATATTGCGTATAAAGTTTATTCGCGATATTTTAACTATTGCTAGATTGCGCAGCGCGCTCGACGCTTGTGAAACTTTTATTAAACAGTTAATTTTTCCAAAATTACACAAAAAAAAAACACATTTTATTTTTCAAAAATACGTTTTCTTTTTTTTATATTTGTTTTTTGTTTTTTTTTAATTTATTTTACTTAAGATTTTCAAGAATCAACAGTAGGTAACTAGCGTAGGAATGTTGGAAGATGCGTTATCTCAGTAAACAATGCTATCTCTTCGATAAAATCAACTAACGCCATCTGTTAAATGAAATATAGTAAATAATAAATCTAACGATTAAGGAGGAAGGTATGCAGCATGCGGTTCGCGTCTTTGCTACCTGATGTTTTTCTCTGAAGGGATTTTCCGTTGTAGTTTACAATTAACTGAGACATTCGGGTGTGCCGTGTCCTGTTGAGTGTTACTTTTAATATTTTGGAAAATACATTTATTCTTCTCGGAAATTGTCGTTTTCAACTACCGTAATGCCCCTCCTCCTAACCCCCCCCCCCCCCACCCCCCACTCTCCTACCCAACTACCCCTCCTCCCCAACCCACCTCCCAATCCCTGTATTTGCTTCACTCTTTTCCTAATTTTGCATGAATGTATTTAATTCTGCATTATTGCTGCCTCATCTTTTCTTATATACTTGTAACAAGGCACACGCATTTCCTCAAATAGACTCTCCATAGCTATTTTGGGAAACTTCATTTTTATTTATACATTATCATCATCATAGACACCCACTTTATATACTATTTAAAGAAAGCTAATATTAAATTTAAATAGCGTTTACAAACAAGTCTTGCTTCCACTTTAATTTATTACGCTCACGCCAGGCGAGCGGTTTTGCTATGTAAATTGTAATGGAATCACAGCAGCTAACAGCACAATTTCGTTTTCATAAATTACTGAGTATTCATGGATGAGATGCATAAACAAACAGAGATGATAGATTGGGAAGGGCGGGGGTCTACCCTTTTTATAAAGATTTTATTAGCTTGAACTGTATGTATGTATGTATGTATCTATTAATGTAACGGAATCTTAAAGTTAATTTTCTCTGACTTCCTGACGTCTGAATAATTTGAAATTTTGCACGTGCGATAATGCAATAATTTCTGATTTGACCTAATGTCCTGACCAACAGCATCAGGGTAAAAAGAAAAAAATCACTGATTTTACAGGCTATACATATAATCGTCCAATTAATGACAGTAAATATTGTCCTTCTTTTTAAATACAATTATTGCTTAGAAAACTAAAAAAACTATCAAGAAAACATAAAAGTATAGTTTAAAAATACTTGAAAATCACGCGTTAATAGCAATGTGAACTAAAAAGTACCAAATTTTTTTTAAATATAAAGATATTGTTCAAGAGCGATAGAAAGTACCCTAACTCAAAAAAGTTAAGTGATTTTGAATATTTAAAATTAGAATAAAGCGATTGACAAAGAAAAATATTTTTAAAAAGCGTGGGGTGGTTGATACCAATATTTGTAAATATAAAGTTATTATAAAAATAAATTAGACAGCACTTTTTTTCATAATCACTGTATTCTCTATATTCACTATATATATATATAGATATATATATATATATATATATATATATATATATATATATATATATATATATATATTATTTTTTTCAAATTGAAATTATGTTTATTACTAAATAAATGAAATGATAAAATAATGAAAGGGCACTTATCTGGTCTGTGGTGACCAGGAGTGACTCCACGCCTTATTCTTCTCTTCCTTCAGCGCTTGCTAGGTGTTTCCTGCTGTGGTATTTCAAAATGGCAGCGGTAACACAACAATGCGAGACGAGAATGAATGCTGGAAAATAATAGGCGATTAGTGTTTCTTAAATATTAATGATTGTTATAAAATGTATATCAATATTTCGGCTCAGCCGTCGTCAAGATATGTGACATTTCTGAAATCGAACATTAAATGTTAATGAAATTAACATTAATGAAAATGAAATGTTCGATTTCAGAAATGTCACATATCTTGACGACGGCTGAGCCGAAATATTGATATACATTTTATAACAATCATTAATATTTAAGAAACACTAATCGCCTATTATTTTCCAGCATTCATTCTCGTCTCGCATTGTTGTGTTACCGCTGCCATTTTGAAATACCACAGCAGGAAACACCTAGCAAGCGCTGAAGGAAGAGAAGAATAAGGCGTGGAGTCACTCCTGGTCACCACAGACCAGATAAGTGCCCTTTCATTATTTTATCATTTCATTTATTTAGTAATAAACATAATTTCAATTTGAAAAAATAATAATTTACACATTTACAATCAAATATTAAAATATATATATATATATATATATATATATATATATATATATATATATATATATATATATATATATATATATATATATATATATATATATATATATATATATATATATATATATATATATATATATATATATATATATATATATATATAAAAAAAAAACCTGAAACCCAAAAGCTTACGTGATTATTATTCCTACGATTCTAAATACAAATAATAGACAAAATTTTAACAAAAAAACCGACTCCATTTTTTTATAAGTGCAGCAACCATTTCATTATGATACTTAGAACGGGCTATCATAATTGAATGCGTATACAAAATTTTAGGTCTGTGCTGTTGACTGTTGAGGAACTCCGTTGTTAGAAGCTAACCCTGGATGCTGCAGTTCTGTCTTGGTAAAACTTAGAACGGGCTGTCGTAATTGAATGCATATACAAAATTTCGTGTTTGTGCTTCGTCCTCTGCCAGAAATTAATATGGAGGTTTTTTTATTTTTATTTCGATTTAATGGCTCGTTGATAACAAACTCAGCCAATTGTATCATATTTTAAATGTTGGTAGCATTCGAAATTTGAATTATTTCGTAATGTCACTTTCATTTAGAAAACGGCTTTGCCGAAGTGATCAATAGTTTAATTTTTTAGTTTTTCGCTTAATTCGTCTCAATTGAAGGCATTTTGTGTTGCATAAGGATAAGCCCTATTTATGAGATATATGGATGAATAGTGATCGTTAGTCGACTGCAAAAGGACCTTTAAACTTACATTGCACCGTCGAAAGTCGTGCACATCCGTAAGTATATCTCATTCAAACATAAGCATTTCCCAATACAAGCTGGGATTTTCTTCGCTACTTTTTAAGTAGCTTTTACTAATTTTATTTTAAATATCTTAATATATATAAATTACGTGTCACGTTGTTTGTCCGCGATGGACTCCTAAACTACTTAACCGATTTGAATCAAATTTGCACACAATGTGCAGTTTGATCCAACTTGAAAGATAGGATAGCTTACGTCTTAATTTGTAGTCGCGATATTATTTTATTGCAATGTCTATTATTTGACATTCGCAATTATCTGTTAGTTCCAAACGATTTTAACAGATGGCGTTATCTATTGAGTAATCCATAGATGGCGCTGCTATGTTAAACCTACAAACGTCATAGTCGGCCAAGCGTTATTCTAAATTCAAAATATTGTGAAGTTAATACAGTGAAATTATTCCTGCTTTTTAATTATTTGTGCTTCATTGTTCAAAACTCTTTAATTAAAATATATACATGTAAGTATTATCACATAGTTATAAAATTGGAATAACTGCAGTATCAGGAACCTCTCTCCAATTTTTTTCATTTTAATGCTAAATCTGGAAGAAAATTGTGTCGGTCGCTATAAATAAGCGAGATATAGGCATTCAAAGTTTAAATTTAAAAAACAGGCCAAAATAATATAATATAAAAATGGATGTTGGTATATTTGTATGCCCGTCTGTCCGAGTTTAATAGACTCCGAAACCGTTTGACCGATCACCATGAAAGTTTGCATATATATGTATTTTTTCATGGTTAAGGTTTTTATATATATCCGCTTTGTTGCAACTTTCAACTAGACGGCGCTGCAGCACACCAACTTCTATACTGCTCAACCGATCGCCATGAAAATTGGTATACATTGGTATTTGAGAACAGATATAACCCGGGCAACGCCGGGTGTTACCACTCGTATATATATATATATATATATATATATATATATATATATATATATATATATATATATATATATATATATATATATATATATATATATATATATATATATATATATATATATATATATATATATATATATATATATATATATATATATATATATATATATATATATATAATGTTCCTAACTGCTGTTGGAAGAGTTTACGGAAATGTTAAAGAAGAGGTATCGAAAAGAAACGTCATTTTTGGTAGTTAAAATTTTCGACACGACGCGGACGCGACGTCACGCTACAACGCAGTGTCAGCGACTGAACAACTACTACAGGGACGAACACACTCTCGGACGCGTCCGCTGCCGCGGCTTAAGGACAGTATGCATAGTCGTTTGGGACATGGCTTGCCAGATCTCTATCGGACGTCCGAAACCCGACGTCGCGTCCGCGACTGACGTCCGATAATGTGCACGGCTCAATAGAAATTCATTACACAGATCGCGCGCATAAGCCGCGGTAGCGGATGCGTCCGAGAGTGTGTTCGCCCCTTACTACTATGACTTCGGCGATTAGACAGTCAGTGCGTTGGTTCGGTGGCTGGAGGACCGGACTGACTTCGAAATATATTGGATGAGTTTTTTATTAGTGACATCCTTGTAGTAGGTGAATCAGTAAGAGCAAAAAAACAACAAACAATTTAAAAAAAATAAAAAAAAAAAACAAAAAAAACGTAAAAGAAAGTTGTTTTGAAAATTCAAAATAAAAATATTTTAAAAATGTATAAAAGCGTTGAGCGCGTTGCACCCATCTTTCAGTAGGTAAAAGCAGTATTCGCAATATTTTACCTACCGCTAGATTGCGCAGCGCGCAACGCTTGTTAACTTTTTTTTCCAAAAAAAAAGAAGTTGTTTACCTGCTCGTACTGATTCACCCACTAGAAGGATGACACTAATAAAAAACTCACTGTGTTTAGCGAGAATACTGAAGTCAGCACTGACACGACAGCGCTGTAATGACTTGTAATTAATTTACATGTTGGCAGTACCGGGTCAGTACCGACTTGTCTTGAATTTGAAGTCAGTCACTTCATTTTATGACAAAATTACCCAACTTATTTAGATTGGTCAAGTTTGGGAATTGGCTCAGATGTGTTTATATTGCTTCGCGCCCTGTGCGTTCCTCCAGTACATTTCCTGCTCTCATTCGGATGGCTTATGATTTAGTGACGAGCGAATTTGAGCACATCGCCGGTTCTGTTTGTGCCTACGTGGGATTAAAGACGGTTTCGTATTAAGTTTACGTGATGACACTCCACGTAACGTTGTGTGCAGACCGGATGTTTTTAAGGTGAAATATGATAATATTAGATTTCTCCGAAAGACATGCATACATTTCCATATATCATAGTATATACATTATTAGATATTCCATATATCATAGTATATACATTATTATATTGCTTAATGCCGTGGTACATTTTTGCAACCCTTCTGCGGCGGCGACATGCACGTGGCGCTGATAGCGAACCAATAGCAATTTATTTGGACATCTATAATTACTTCTATGATAAATATTTTTTATAAAGGATTGATTGATGGAGATTTTGGGAGCTAATGGGCCCATGCTGAGTTGTCCACGAAGACCCATTCTGTTCGGGGTTGGTCACACTCACGGGTTGGTCACAACACCCATCCGGCGGCCTCCACGCATGAAGTGCGAGCCCGGGCAGGACTCTGGCCTTAGGGCTAGTTTCCCTAGGAATCAACCTTCTGGCGCTCCTGGACGGTCTGCGCACCGTTCGGCGTAAGCCAATCGACTGTACACTCTGACTAACAACTTGAGTTGTCGACTACAACGGGCGAGCCCGTCACCACAGGGAGTTTTAACGATTAGTCGTTCTATCTCCCTGGAGTGAGCGTAGAAGCCTTTGGACATAAACAATCCGCCGTCAAGCTACGCCACAACCCGTAAGAGACCAACGCCTTAACGCGAGATAGCCAGTAATGATTACCTGGCGGGCCCGACCCTCGCGCCCTTACTACCAATTGTGACCAGATTTCTCCAGTCTCTCGATTGGTTCTGAATTCGAGGTCGCTTGCGCGGTCCTCTCCCTTACGAAGCGGTGAAACGGTGAATACCGAATCTATCGCGGACCATGGCGCCCTTTGCCCGTCTCTTACCCGGGATCGGATGGCCAATGGTCAATTCAAGAGCAGTCGCCGTAAGGTACGCAACCACCCCCGCTCTATAGGAAACAATACAGCTTCCAGACTCCCCCGACTGTTAGTCATAGTGCACAATCGATTGGCTTGCGCCGCACGGTGCGCAGACCGTCCAGGAGCGCCAGAGGTTTGATTCCCAGGGGAAACTGACCACGGCCAGAGTCCTACCCAGGTTCGCGCCCCGTGCGTGGAGGCCGTCGGATGGGCGTTGACCCGTGAGTGTGACCGACCCTGAACACATGGGTCTTCGTGGCCAGCCCAACATGGGCCCATTAGCTCCCAAACTCTGACTAACAGTCGGGGGAGTCTGGAAGCAGTACTGTTTTCTATAGAGCGGGGGTGGTTGCGGACCTTGCGGCGACTGCTCTTGAAACGACCATCGGCTACCCGATCCTGGGTGAACAGCCGGGCAAAGGATGTCGTGGTCCGCGATAGATTCGGTATATACCGTTTCACCGCTTCGTAAGGGAGAGGACCGCACAAACGACCTCGAACTCGTGACCAATCGAGAGACTGGAGTAATCTAGTCGTAATTGGAAGTAAGGGCGTGAGTGTACGCCCGCTGGGTAACACTCCTGGCTATCTCGCGGCTAAGGCGTTGGTCTCTTACGGGCGTCTTCTGCGCTCACTTCAGGGAGACAGAACGACTAATCGTTAAAACTTCCTGAGGTGACGGGTTCGCCCGTTGCAATTGACAACTCTAGTTAATTGATTATAAAAACCATTATTTAACCAATGATAACAATCATAAATTTAAATTATTAGTGACATCTATCGCATTTTTATATAAGCTGATTACATCACAGAAATAATACGGAGAGATTAGAATGCCTTCCATTTGTCTGACGCGCCTAATTATTATGTATTGAAACCTGTATGTAAATACTATTAAGATAGTATGAGCTACGATTAAAAAAAATATTTATTATTTATTTTATTTAGAGATTACAGTATACCGTAACGTCTACTGTAATCTAGTAGACGTTACGGTATCAGTACACCGTAGGGCTACTGAACTTAAGAGATGATTAATCAATGTTTGAAACTTTAAGTGCCATCTACTTAAGGCGTTTTAAAATAAAATCCTAGCTGCCGAAACGTAATACGGAATCGTGTAATCTAATAAATGACATGTTACAGGGTTATTGGGTTATTTTGATATTTCAGAAGAGATTATTTGCTATCTATACAGCCATATTTACCTGTATGCAAAAACTAATAATTTCTGAGTTATATTTTTTTTTCAAACCTAGTTTTAGACCTATTTTGGTGAATATCAAAATAATAATTTAAAGTTTTTATTTTATCGTATCTGCATCATGGATTCCGTCAAACAGCCGTACCTACTTATTAAAAAAATGCGATTAAAAAGAAATGCCAAGGAAAGGGTATGACGATTCAGGGCGGGAAATGCTTAACGTGTACAAGTATTGACAAAATGTTAAGCATTTTTATTAATATTTGTAAAACAAAAACGCCGATGTCAGAATTTATTATCTCTTTAGAAAGTCAATAAAATGGAGTAGTTTTTAGAGTAATTTTCTTATGGCATGAAATAAGAAAAAAATCTTTCAAAAACCTAATTTATTTTTTAATTTTGCTAATCGCCCAACTCGATCTATTATTATGTCTTTCACTAAAATACGGCTATTTCATAAAGTCCGTATTATTTTAATATTAGCTTTTTATAAACATAATAAAATACAGTATGTTTTTAAGAAAAAACACAAAAAAATAGTAACTCCAAAGCTATTGATTTTTGAACAAAGGTAAATATGGCTGTATAGATAGCTAATATTATCCTCTACAACATCCCCAAAGGTATCTATCAAGGAACCAAAAACCTGTATAATCATGGTATAACCTACGACGCAGTCGACGCATGACGCGGGTAAATAAGAATCTTGAAAGGAGTTCGCTTGTAGTGAAGTATTTTTTCCAATTTGGTTACCATTTTCAAAAATTCGAAGCAAATCCTTGGTATTTTTCCATTAGATTTCTCAAGAGCAATACTTGTTTAACATATACCAGAGAAAATATATAGCGGCTTATATAAGCGGTTTTTATATGTATAGCGGTTTTATATAAATTTGCATGTACCTATAATATATATTTTTTATATGATACATTTTTCTATATGTTAATTTATATACGGGGTGAGTTTTAATTACCCGGCATCCTTGAAGGTAGTGAATCAGTATGAGCAGGTAAAATCTTTTGTTAAAAAATTCATATATTTTTTTATTTTTTTTTATTTGAAAAGTAGTATAAAAAGCGCTGAGCACGATGCGCCATCTAGCGGTAGGTAAAATATCGCAAATATCGTTTGTTAGCTATATTGTACCTACCGATAGATGGCGCAACGCGCTCAAACGCTTGTCAAACTTTTATTTAACAGTCAAGTTCTTCAAATTGTTAAGTAAAAAAAAACAAAAAACAAAAGTTGTTCAGTTGCTCTTACTGATTAACCCCTTTGAAGGATGACGGTTAATAAAAACTCACCCCGTATGATAGCGGACCTATCATGTAGGTATATTCTTATAGGTACGGCGGGTAACAAGAATTTTCGTCAACTGCTCGTCGACTTTATATAACCCTGGCTACTTGCCGGGAAAGTCTTGGAGTGACACAGCCATGTTTTTCCATTTTAGTGACCATTTTTTAAAATTCCTTTTGCTCGCTCCCGCCTAAATAACTCACATACTCCAGGCTACTGGGCTACTCCTCTAACCCCCCCCCCCCCCCCTTCTCTTTCTCTCTCATTTTTCCTGAGTATTTCGTCCACGTCACGTCCGCCATGCGGATAAAAGAGCCTTGATACTGCGCCGCCACATCTAGCCGAGTGCGGAAAACAACGCATGCAAGTAACTCGTTATTCGATAATCTACATTTTGATAAGAACTGGAAAACTGAAAACTGCAGATGAAAGGAAAGGACCTGGGAGAGGTAGTATTTGACAAGCAGGTGCCCTCATGCTGCAGAGGGCGAGCATGGCCATTATTTGTATTTGATGGATGAACCTTCAAAATAATCATTCAAGGACTGACTTTTCTTTTTTCGAGCGGCGAATTCAAAAATAACCCAAATTTTATTTGTCTATTTTATGAACTGGAAATCGGCTCATATCAGCGATAAACGATCGTTCACTGTGATGGAGCCGATTGTTCACAGGATCTCGCCCCATGCCATTCTTCGAGAAAAAGTGAATCAGTTTTTCACACAGAACCAAATTACTGTACTTATTCAAGCCTGGAAACTCCCCCATCTCAACCCGATCGAAAACCTCTGGGCTGTTTGCAAAAAACGGCTCTCCAAGATGGATTGTACATCGAAAACCAAGATGATCAGTGCAGTAGTTCAAGTATGGTTTAACCAAGATGAACTGAAAGAAAGCGTTTAAAAACCCCTGGTAAATGATATGCCTACAAGAGTGAAAGGTGTCATCAACGCAAAAGGATGACACGTTCTATATTAAAACTAACAACCTATAACCTACCAATACTGTTTTTGGTATTATTGTAGTATAGGCCCCTCTTCTAGTTTGTTGATTTTTTAAAGTCATCCGACTATATTCACCACGCTGATTCCGACCCTGCAATAATCTTTATTCGGTCTCAATAAATAATCAAGAGATAGGCATTCAAAGAATCGTCAAACCCATACATTTCCGTAGGTTGTTAGTTTTTTTAAATAAAACATAAACACCTATTTTTAATAATAATAATAATAATAAACTCTTTATTTGCACTTAATAAGTATACAAAAAAGGCGAGCTTATTGCCACATGGCAATGTCTTACAGCTAACCTAAACAGAGTGGTACATGCGCGCATTGTGAAAATAAAGATTATTACATAACATACAGACAAGTGGAAGAATTTAAGACTAATAATGCCCGAGGAGAGGAAATTGGGAGAGGAACAGGAGACGAAGGGAAGAACTGGTTACTTCTTAGAAAGGTAGTAATCCTTAAGGTGAGTCTTAAACGATGGTAAAGAAGGCGAGTTTCGTATATTTGCTGGGAGATCGTTCCATTTTTCCGAAGGTTAGATTAGATTTTTTTTAAACAATCTTAAAACTGAGTTTATTTTATTTTTAATGGAAATTTGTTTATTTTTTGTCTTGAAATTTTACGCGTTCGAAGCTTTTTTCTTTTACATTTAGTATTACAATGATCGTATCTAGTGGTATTTCTTTATTTTTTCGATTTTTGAGAAAGGGTCCTATACTGCAATAATTCCCTGTTTTTGTATGTTTATGTCCAATACAGCAATTATGGAAGAAAAATACTCTTTGTTCCAATTAATTCGCACGGTACCTACTGTAAGCACTGTCCGAACCCCTGCCTCAACGGCAAGCAGTCCAACGTAAACGAACGACTCTACGTCGACGGTCGCCGAATGAAACGAACAGTCGATCGCGTGTTTCAGAGCGCTTTGCACGCTTCCGTTGCCTGCGAAAGTTTTCGCGCCTCTTTTACGAAAATATACGACGCCGCCGCCGCGACGCACCGGCATAGTATTGCGTTTGTTTTGATTCGTTGTTTACCTCTCGCTTCAATAGAATGAATATAATTCATGGGAAAGATTTGAAGGATGTTGTTTTCATCACGCAGTAGTATTTGGTATTGTGTATAGTATATGTATATACTCGGAATTGAGATCGCTTTATCTGTGTTTTTGCTATCATAATTTGTTAGCATTTCGAAAATAGTTTCGCTGATGAATAGAATATAAAAGAATTTATTTCTATTGCACTACTTATGTGTTTTGGAATTGATTATATATAGTAACTGCTCACATCATTAGACTCAACGAGCATATCGATATTATTTCGAATTTTTCAATATTTATAAACTTTTAAATCATTCTTACTCACTAATAATAATCATTTATTAATTGAAAAAATATTTCACTGTTTACATTGCATAGTCTGCCCAACTAGGGCGTAGTAAGATACTAGTAGGATATCCGTACTAAGATATACTCCATGTGTGGCGATAATTTGGTTATATGTACCTACATATACATAGAAACAAAATAAAACAGAATAAAATCTAATCAAGAATAAAACAGATAATTTAAACATGATTACAAATTACAAATTACAAATTATTTATTGAGTTCAAATTATGAGTAGATTCAATATACAAAAGTCTTAACCTAACTAGCCTGCCGCCTGTTCCAAGGTAGACAATTTATTTATATTATCCTAAGAAATCTATAATATTATATTTATATAAATAAACAAAATCATAATGTAATAGAAATATCTTAATTACCTAATTAAAAATTCGTAAGAAAATGTCAATGAGCTATTGTTTTATTTTAAAACATGATAAAAATTTATGTATGTATATATATATATATATATATATATATATATATATATATATATATATATATATATATATATATATTGATATTTTAAGGGTGTAAATTTTTTTAAATTATTTTCAATAATATATAAAATTAGATTCATGAAAAGTTACTTATCTGGGGTCCTGGTGGACCAGAAACATTTTACCGATAGTTAATGTCCTCTTTAAATACTTAGGGCAGCAGCACCTGTTTCCGCAATTGATAATTTATGATGTTCTTAGTTATTGCAGCCGAATTACTGTATGCCCTTGGATGTAATAAGTATAGGAGGATGGTTTCTGTAACAGAAATGGATGTTAGTAACTTATTTTAGAAGAAATTATATGATTGAGAATATTTCGACACAAGTCGTATTCATCTCCATGACATTTCTGATAGAACAATTTTTTCAAAATTTAAATTTAAAAAAACTGAACATAGAGAAATGGGTTAATAATATTTTGCAATATCGTTATAATACACTATAACCGACCTTGAAAAACATTATTGATAATGATTTTTAAATGAAAAATATTAATAAGCTTTTAATGAATATGTCTGAACAAATATAATTACTGTATTAATTTTGCCTATTCAGACCGGGACCCTTGCAAGCGCCTAAAATATTTATAAAAGCCAACTCCCAAGATTTAACGTCTCTTTCTTTAGCGTTATCGCCAAGGCACTTAATAATTTTTACTTTAAAACAATTATCAAAAGTTAAATTGTGTGCCTTAGCATGCAATGCTATTGGAAGTTGACTATCATTGCCTACGCTGGCCCTGTGATTATTTAACCTAATGCTAAGAGGTGTAGTTGTTTCCCCAATATAAAATGCATTGCAGGTCTGGCAAAGTAATTGATATACAATATTTTTTGAAATGCAACTACTATTAAAAGGAACTCTGTAACTATTAGGAGTGTTAGGACTAGTAAAATAAATGCTTCGATCTAATAAAGGACATGTTTTACAACGTGATCGACCACAAGGCTGTAGGCCAAAATTTTTGTTATTACTAAGATAATTTTGATTATTTTTATTAAGTATTGATTTTAAATTAGGAGGTTTCCGAAATGATAAAATTGGTGGTATATCTAATAAACCTTTGGTTGATGGGTCGTTAGCTATAATAGGGAATAAATCTGCTAAAATAGGTCGCAGTTTCTCAGTGCCAGGAAAATAAGTAGTACTCAGAAAGATTTTATTTTGATTTAAATTTGAAACCAATTTAGGTTTAGGTGAAAATTTTGTTTCGGAATTTATTATATTTTTATCTAACAAAGAGGCAGGATAATTTCTTTCTATTAGTGATTTTTTAAGATTGGAAAGGTACTTATCTAAATTTTCTTTATTATTAATTAAACGGTGTCCGCGAATTGACATTGAATATGGAATTGACTTTTTGGTATGAAACGGATGACAGCTATCGAAATGTAGGTATTGCTCTTTGTTTGTAGGTTTTATATGAATTGCAGTTTTAATGGTGCCTTCGGATAGAGTTAGATCAACGTCTAAGAATGTAATTTGATTTTCTGATATAGTGTATGTAAAATCTAAGGGTCCGAAATTATTTAAATCTGTAAGGAAGTCAGTGAGTGTGTCATGTCCATGTGGCCAAAACAGTATAATATCATCAATAAACCTATACCACATTAGTGGTTGTAAATTTTGAGTAAGAAGAAAATTATTTTCTAATAACCCCATGAAAAGATTCGCATAAGAAGGGGCCATTCTTGTTCCCATTGCTGTACCTTTAATTTGGAGATAAAATTCATCTTCAAAAGAAAAAGCATTCTTAGTGAGGACGAATTCAGCCAACTTACAAAGAAAATTTGTAGAAGGAATTTGGGGGCTGGGTCTTTGATTAAGGTAATGGGAAATCGCTTCTAAGCCTAAATCATGGGGAATATTAGTATAAAGAGAGACAGCGTCAATTGTAACAAGTAATAAGTTGTCAGTCTTAGGAATTGTGGTATTTTTTAGAATCTCGATAAAATGGTAACTATCTTTAATGTGTGACTTGAGATTTTTTACAAATGGCTGTAGAAAGTAATCGACAAAAGCTGAAATTCTTTCTGTGGGTGAGTTAAAACTAGCTACTATCGGTCTTCCTGGATTATTAGGTTTATGAATTTTTGGCAATAAGTACAAATTTGGTGTTCTGATAGGGTTAGGAATTAAAGTGTTAACATCTTCATCTGATAATTTTTCAATGGTTTTTTGTTGTTCAATATATTTTTTTATTGTATTAGCAAAATTTTGATTCGGATCACTATATAATTTTTTATAGGAAGTTTCGTCTCTGAGTTGCCTCAAACCTTCAGCTACATAGTCTGTTTTATTAAGGATGACTGTAGTTGAACCTTTATCAGCTGGCAAAATGATGATATTGGTATCTTTGCTTAGGTTGTTAAGAGCTGAAAGTTCATCAGATGTTAAGTTAGGTGTAGGTTTGAGGCTGTTTAAAAATGTTGGTTGTGTAACTTTGTTCATTAAAACTGTAATAAATATTTCTACAGGATGATTTTTTGGAAGAGAGGGTGGCTCTTTATTAGAATATTGTCGAAATTTTGCCAGTGCGTCATGTAATTTACTATTATTACCATTTTTGTCCCTTGAATGCCAAAACTCACGCCATCTCAAATTACGACAAAATTTTGCTATATCATTTCCAAAACTGAAATGGTCAACTTTGGGAGTTGGTGTGAAATTTAGCCCTTTAGATAAAACTGAATATTCATTATGGTTTATAATTTTTGAGGACAAGTTTTTTACGACAAGTCTATCGTTATTTATAGGAACCTGTGCAGCATTAGAATTTGTAACTGATGGTATCAAATTTTCAATAATTGGGATTTCTAAAGGAACTTGTGTAGGTTCGGGATGCATATCTGCATGAGAATAATTGTTTATAAAATGACGATTAGCTGAGAATTTGTTTTGTGATGAATATAAGGGAATGTTTTCGTTATTGTTATAATTTGAAACAGGATTTGAATTATATCTCGTATAATTTTGTTGTGTAGAGTTGTTGATTTTGTGAAAAATTTGTAAATTATGAAACTTATTTTCGTGTTTTAGCCTAATATTGTTTAAATCAATTACAGAACTGCTAACTATTTCACTAGCATATATATAATGCATTGGAGAATACATTTCTATCAAATCAACATAATATATAAGAGACCTTAAATGTTTATCTACCAAAACTTTGTATTCATTGTGTAAAACAAATGTAATTTTTTAACTTTAACTTTAACTTTAAGGTTTAATTATGCAATGGAGATTACATTTGTTTTACACAATGAATACAAAGTTTTGGTAGATAAACATTTAAGGTCTCTTATATATTATGTTGATTTGATAGAAATGTATTCTCCAATGCATTATATATATGCTAGTGAAATAGTTAGCAGTTCTGTAATTGATTTAAACAATATTAGGCTAAAACACGAAAATAAGTTTCATAATTTACAAATTTTTCACAAAATCAACAACTCTACACAACAAAATTATACGAGATATAATTCAAATCCTGTTTCAAATTATAACAATAACGAAAACATTCCCTTATATTCATCACAAAACAAATTCTCAGCTAATCGTCATTTTATAAACAATTATTCTCATGCAGATATGCATCCCGAACCTACACAAGTTCCTTTAGAAATCCCAATTATTGAAAATTTGATACCATCAGTTACAAATTCTAATGCTGCACAGGTTCCTATAAATAACGATAGACTTGTCGTAAAAAACTTGTCCTCAAAAATTATAAACCATAATGAATATTCAGTTTTATCTAAAGGGCTAAATTTCACACCAACTCCCAAAGTTGACCATTTCAGTTTTGGAAATGATATAGCAAAATTTTGTCGTAATTTGAGATGGCGTGAGTTTTGGCATTCAAGGGACAAAAATGGTAATAATAGTAAATTACATGACGCACTGGCAAAATTTCGACAATATTCTAATAAAGAGCCACCCTCTCTTCCAAAAAATCATCCTGTAGAAATATTTATTACAGTTTTAATGAACAAAGTTACACAACCAACATTTTTAAACAGCCTCAAACCTACACCTAACTTAACATCTGATGAACTTTCAGCTCTTAACAACCTAAGCAAAGATACCAATATCATCATTTTGCCAGCTGATAAAGGTTCAACTACAGTCATCCTTAATAAAACAGACTATGTAGCTGAAGGTTTGAGGCAACTCAGAGACGAAACTTCCTATAAAAAATTATATAGTGATCCGAATCAAAATTTTGCTAATACAATAAAAAAATATATTGAACAACAAAAAACCATTGAAAAATTATCAGATGAAGATGTTAACACTTTAATTCCTAACCCTATCAGAACACCAAATTTGTACTTATTGCCAAAAATTCATAAACCTAATAATCCAGGAAGACCGATAGTAGCTAGTTTTAACTCACCCACAGAAAGAATTTCAGCTTTTGTCGATTACTTTCTACAGCCATTTGTAAAAAATCTCAAGTCACACATTAAAGATAGTTACCATTTTATCGAGATTCTAAAAAATACCACAATTCCTAAGACTGACAACTTATTACTTGTTACAATTGACGCTGTCTCTCTTTATACTAATATTCCCCATGATTTAGGCTTAGAAGCGATTTCCCATTACCTTAATCAAAGACCCAGCCCCCAAATTCCTTCTACAAATTTTCTTTGTAAGTTGGCTGAATTCGTCCTCACTAAGAATGCTTTTTCTTTTGAAGATGAATTTTATCTCCAAATTAAAGGTACAGCAATGGGAACAAGAATGGCCCCTTCTTATGCGAATCTTTTCATGGGGTTATTAGAAAATAATTTTCTTCTTACTCAAAATTTACAACCACTAATGTGGTATAGGTTTATTGATGATATTATACTGTTTTGGCCACATGGACATGACACACTCACTGACTTCCTTACAGATTTAAATAATTTCGGACCCTTAGATTTTACATACACTATATCAGAAAATCAAATTACATTCTTAGACGTTGATCTAACTCTATCCGAAGGCACCATTAAAACTGCAATTCATATAAAACCTACAAACAAAGAGCAATACCTACATTTCGATAGCTGTCATCCGTTTCATACCAAAAAGTCAATTCCATATTCAATGTCAATTCGCGGACACCGTTTAATTAATAATAAAGAAAATTTAGATAAGTACCTTTCCAATCTTAAAAAATCACTAATAGAAAGAAATTATCCTGCCTCTTTGTTAGATAAAAATATAATAAATTCCGAAACAAAATTTTCACCTAAACCTAAATTGGTTTCAAATTTAAATCAAAATAAAATCTTTCTGAGTACTACTTATTTTCCTGGCACTGAGAAACTGCGACCTATTTTAGCAGATTTATTCCCTATTATAGCTAACGACCCATCAACCAAAGGTTTATTAGATATACCACCAATTTTATCATTTCGGAAACCTCCTAATTTAAAATCAATACTTAATAAAAATAATCAAAATTATCTTAGTAATAACAAAAATTTTGGCCTACAGCCTTGTGGTCGATCACGTTGTAAAACATGTCCTTTATTAGATCGAAGCATTTATTTTACTAGTCCTAACACTCCTAATAGTTACAGAGTTCCTTTTAATAGTAGTTGCATTTCAAAAAATATTGTATATCAATTACTTTGCCAGACCTGCAATGCATTTTATATTGGGGAAACAACTACACCTCTTAGCATTAGGTTAAATAATCACAGGGCCAGCGTAGGCAATGATAGTCAACTTCCAATAGCATTGCATGCTAAGGCACACAATTTAACTTTTGATAATTGTTTTAAAGTAAAAATTATTAAGTGCCTTGGCGATAACGCTAAAGAAAGAGACGTTAAATCTTGGGAGTTGGCTTTTATAAATATTTTAGGCGCTTGCAAGGGTCCCGGTCTGAATAGGCAAAATTAATACAGTAATTATATTTGTTCAGACATATTCATTAAAAGCTTATTAATATTTTTCATTTAAAAATCATTATCAATAATGTTTTTCAAGGTCGGTTATAGTGTATTATAACGATATTGCAAAATATTATTAACCCATTTCTCTATGTTCAGTTTTTTTAAATTTAAATTTTGAAAAAATTGTTCTATCAGAAATGTCATGGAGATGAATACGACTTGTGTCGAAATATTCTCAATCATATAATTTCTTCTAAAATAAGTTACTAACATCCATTTCTGTTACAGAAACCATCCTCCTATACTTATTACATCCAAGGGCATACAGTAATTCGGCTGCAATAACTAAGAACATCATAAATTATCAATTGCGGAAACAGGTGCTGCTGCCCTAAGTATTTAAAGAGGACATTAACTATCGGTAAAATGTTTCTGGTCCACCAGGACCCCAGATAAGTAACTTTTCATGAATCTAATTTTATATATTATTGAAAATAATATATATATATATATATATATATATATATATATATATATATATATATATATATATATATATATATATATATATATATATATATATATATATATATATATATATATATATATATATATATATATATATATATATATATATATATATATATATATATATATATATATATATATATATATATATATATATATATATATATATATATATATATATATATATATATATATATATATATATATATATAGTCATTGAGATGAATACGACTAGTCAGATATAGAGAAATGTCATCGAGATGAATACGACTAGTGTTGAAATATTCTCAGTCAAAGAAATTTCTTCAACAACTCTATATATATATATTTCTATATATATATATATATATATATATATATATATATATATATATATATATATATATATATATATATATATATATATATATATATATATATATATATATATATATATATATATATATATATATATATATATATATATATATATATATATATATATATATATATATATATATATATATATATATATATATATATATATATATATATATATATATATATATATATATATATTTGATTGTAAATGTGTAAATTATTATTTTTTCAAATTGAAATTATGTTTATTACTAAATAAATGAAATGATAAAATAATGAAAGGGCACTTATCTGGTCTGTGGTGACCAGGAGTGACTCCACGCCTTATTCTTCTCTTCCTTCAGCGCTTGCTAGGTGTTTCCTGCTGTGGTATTTCAAATGGCAGCGGTAACACAACAATGCGAGACGAGAATGAATGCTGGAAAATAATAGGCGATTAGTGTTTCTTAAATATTAATGATTGTTATAAAATGTATATCAATATTTCGGCTCAGCCGTCGTCAAGATATGTGACATTTCTGAAATCGAACAATTCGTTGAAAATTTAAATTCAAGGAATCGAACAAAAAGAAATGGATTAATAATATTTTACACGATTTAGTTAAGGTACCATAACCAACCGTGCAAAACGTTATTTTAAATGAATGATTATAAATTAAAATAAAAAGCATTTGATGATTATGATAATATGATATTAAGATGGATGATTATGATAATATGATATAATAGGCAAAATTAATAAGGTCTATCAAAATGTTATGGTAAATCGTTAGAAATATCTTTGGGAAATATTAATTGTACCTATTATTGCTATAAATTCCGTTTTGGAATAAAAATAAAATATAGTACCTATAGAATAAATCAATGTACCTTATACATTACAACAAGTTCAACACAAATCATAGTTAATATCTACATCTTAACAAGGAATATAATTTAACTTAAAATGTATAAACCCATAGCAAGTTATATCACGCATATATGTGTTGATAGTCCCATGCCACCCAACTAAGTAAGAACTTGTTTAGGGCAAGCATTTTAAACATAGGCAAAATAAGGCCAAATATGTGAACATCATAAACATTATCCTGTTTATAATATCAAACAACCGTAGTCTTTGGCTTCATATTATTATTATTATTATATCACTCATGTTTTTTTAAATGCAGAAAACTAATATACAACAAGTAAATATATTAAAAATAATAATATACACGACTGCCGTTACAAAAGTGACCTATTATATTTATTTATTTTTTATTCCGTTTTTTTTATTGAAATATTGTTGGTTTATGTATTTATCCATATAGATGTATATTTCCGGAATGTACTCAGTCAGACCTTTCATTTGACACTAAACACAATATATTTATGTTAATTTATTGACATTTAGACATCTACTGACTTGATATTTGGACAGTTAAGGTAACCTATGACACTCGGCATGACATATCGATTCTAACAATACCACACGGAAAATATACATATATGGAATAAGGAAACGGAAAACATACATAACCCTGAACACATTACACTCCTTTTTTGTGTTCGCGACTGCTCGACAAACCTTTCAAAATTAGTATAAACTCAGAAACGGCTCATAATTGAGATCAGTCGTTCTAGTAATAAATTTTCTACATAAATATATATTTCCATCGGTCGGTCGGTATATGATTTACAGCTATTGAAAAAGTGGGCCCAAAATGCCCATTCTCCTTTACAATTTAAAAGACACGGACCTAGCTCTTTTAACAAAAACCAAAAGTATGCGAAAATATAAAAAAAAGTGAACATAATAATATGGAGTACTTTTCTGACGTAGCTAGCTACCTTAAAAAAAGCTTTCAATCAATTATCGCTAATAACGTCGATGATTTCACTGTCGTGATACCTACCACTTCGATGGCAGGCCATTATAATCATATTTTGTTTTTTCCGGTCTTTATTTTTTTTTCAGCTTGTCTTACATAGTTTATATGTCGCGGCTTCATTTATCAATTAAAGTTTATTGTCCGAAAGGTTCGTTTTTAACTTTCAGGTGCCATTTTTCAATTTGTTTTCAATTTGCTTGAATAAATTTGAAAAAAGATAAGGTTGCATGTAATAATACTTCACTTTTCTGCTATCTCATATTGAATCACAGCCAGTGATGATCCATATTAGGAGCACGGTAGCACAGTGTCAAAAATATATATAAAAATCAGTATATAGAGATCTTAACAAATTACTAAATCATAACAAAAATAGTACTTTAAATAAAGGACGTCTTAATCTAAGGGACTCAAGTATAGATTTTTCCATAATAAGTTTTCAAATGTTAACACAAAACAATGTATTGCAAACAAATTCCCAAATGTGAACACAAAACAAAGTGTTTTCCATAATAAGTTCCGCTATCGCATTCTTATCACAGTCCTCCATCCTACTCCTGCGGTCTATTTTAGTATGTCTCTCTGCTCTAGACACGCCTATACGGTATGAAATAATAATTAAATAACAGACGAATGTTCTAATCATAGCTCTTATTATTTTAATATCATTTGCATAAATATGTCATTTTTTAATTTGGTATACAGGTTTCTTCGATATGTAATAATTACGCGCTTTAAAGTTCAGATAGACTAATATATGGCATTCTATCTCTTTGTATTATTTCTGTGATGCAGCCTATAAAAAATATGCGATAGATGGCAATAATAATTGAATGTTATTATTGTTACCAGTGGTTGTACATATTGGGTCTTTATAATCTACCAGTCCTTTATAAAAACACTTTTTTTTTACATCAATGGTTTTATAGTTAGCCAAATAAATTGCTATTTGATACGCCGTCAATCGTACTTTGAAGTTAAGCAATTTAATACTATACATGTACTATAATCAATTATTGTATCAACAAGTGCTTGCCTGCGAATGGAATTCCAAAAAAAAGTGTTTACTGCATCATCACGAAAACAAGATTTACGAGTATCTCTTTTCTTCGTATACCGAAATGTTAGCGAGTCGACGATCATTATTACAAGCTTTTTTTCAACTTCCGAGCCCATATAATCTTTATTAAGTTCAATACTTATATTACATCTCGTTAAAAGCAACTACATATGCTTAAAAATAGTTTTCTTCTTTAGTTGCAAATTGGACCTCAACGGCTTCTTGAACCTATTTATTGTTTTGAAACTACTTCCCCGCAAGTCGGATTTTAATTTGGTGAACAAGTAGTAATCGCTCAAAGATAGATCTGGGCTATAGGGTGGGTGAGAGATTTCCGAGAAACCACATTCTTCACAGCGGTCTTGGCAATAAGTGCTGTATACACAGGCGAATTGTCGAAGTAGCCGAACACCTCTAGCCAGTTTTCATCGTCTTTTTTGAATAATGGTATTTCCCATACGGTGCAGTAGAACTGCATAGTACTGTGCGTTCACGGTTATATTCGTTTCCTTAAAGTCAATAAGCAAAATCCCAAAAAAATGTGGCCATATTTTTTTTGTTGACTGCGTGACTAACATTTTGAGGGCGTGCTTCCTCTGGTTTTCTCCATTCTAACTCCTTTTTGGAAAAAGAGTCATAATACAGGATCATAGTCTCATCTCAAGTAGCAATTGGTTTCAAATACATTTCTGGATCAAGGCTATAACTCTTCTAAAAATTCCCGAAAACACATCACACGCTCGTCTTTTTTTGCACACCAGAAAGAAGTCGCAGCACCCATCTTGCACAAACCTATTTTATGCACAAACCTATAATACTGATAACGATAGTTTTAGATAATGTCAGCCTTTCTGCGATTTCCTTTGTTTTCAGACGCCTGTCTTAAAGCAGTTTAAGATCCTCATCTAAAGTTTCTCGGCCCAGTCTGAATAGCTTAGCCATTCCTTTACAGTGGAATATGAAGAAGGAGAAGAACACTCACTCCATAAACTAGCACTCCATACTCCACACTCCATACACTCCATCCAAACGGTGTTTAATTTGCGCCGCAAAAAAGACTTTCTTTAGTAAAAAAATATCACAGCGCGATATTCAGTTTTCAGTATTTTCAAAAACTTGTCGACATATCTGCTTCGAATCAGGATTAAAACGAAACTGCTGACAATAAATTAGTGAAGCGCTGTACACAAGATCGGCAGATCAGATAGTGAATCATCCGATAGCTTAAGTCAGAAGTGGTTTCAAGCATCTGAAGTGGGCGGGACCGGAAATGTATGGACCTTACTACGTATATAATCTGTCCGTTTCAAAATTTGCAGACCATTTTTCAACCACTTCCTGGGATTTGATTAAGCTGAAATCTGGCATACTTACGTAAGCTCGGTGTCAATGCAATATTATGGTACCTTTGGGCTGATTTGATGATGGAGCCGGGATGTAGGGACTGGAACTCCCTGATGGCAAATGGTAGGACAGTCGAATTTGCGCTAGTATGTGTTGTTGTGGTGAGCACTATCCATTACACATGATAACAATAGTCTGAACATGTAGCCTAAATATTGCCGCTGGAACGTGCTAAGATACTCGAGTTGGGTTCGTTGTTTTGTTGTCATGAGCACTTCACGAGTACATGAGTCTGAAGATGGAGCCGGGAGATTGACACTGGAACTCCCTAATAGAAAGTAAAGCTTGTTATTTAAAAAATAATACTTATAATTTATTATCTACACATTCTCTAACGGTAAACTCTCATTCATACGCTGCACGTTTCGAATGCACTAAATGTATATCCCCTTATCCGTTTCTGAACATTGAACTCGCACTCTCCATTTCGTATAAGTGACAATTATCTACACGAAGTGTAATTTTTCAATATAGTTCTACCGGAGCGAGCGAGGGTGACTCGCCGCACCTACGAATTCGGTTTATTGGCACACGTCGCGGCCTTGGCAATGTCCTCTTGCAAGAACACTGACCGTGCTCATACTGAGCCGTGTTCCAGAAGTCCTCGAATGCCACGTTCTGTAAATAAGTCCGACGCCGCGTGTAGTCGGGGAGCTAATAGATCAAGAGGTAGCGACAAAAAGTGCAAGAGTTTTGTTAGTTTGTTTGAAAAGCTTTATTGCACACACATAAGAGTACAATGTGGTGGGCCTATTGCCAAGTGGCAATATCTTATGGCCATACCGCCAGGGTTATTGTGACTAAAGGTTTATGGGGGCAAATTGATTCACAAGTAATAAATGAATACACTTACATAATATTCATCATAGGATAAAATATAAAACAGTGATTAGTAACGTATGCCAACTCGATATTGAAGGGAGGAGTGGAATATACGGACAAGCAAAGGAGACGGGAGGGGAAGGGGGTATACATGAGTTGAGTAAATGTCTCTTTAACGATTTTTTAAACCCGCTCAGGTTTTCAAGTTGTCTTATCGGTAAAGGCACGGAATTCCAGAGTCGGGCCGCCTGCACTGCGAAAGACCTAGACATGAAAGTTGATGAATGCTGAGGTATAGCCAGTAATAGATTTTCCTGAGAGCGCAATGGAAGGCCATGGGATGAAAGCGGAGAGAAGGGATTATACAAATAAGTAGGACAGTTTGACTGTAGTACGCGGAAGAGTAGGACGATTATGTGAAATTCCCGACATCGTCTAATGGGAAGCCACTCTATTTGCCATTCTATTTGTATATCTGATACTTTTAGATCAGACAGTATTTTGGCCAAAGGATGCTGGGGTAGAGTCAGCAGGCCAGACTCCGGGACACCTGGCCCTGGCGTACTAGGAAAGGTGTAATTTTAATTAGTACCTCAAAACTTTTTTGAGAAAGCTGAAAATTCATCAGTAGACAGTGGATGCAATACAGAACTCGAAACAAATAGTCAGACTGCTTAATAATAGAATGCGTGGGGTCAGCATTACTCCATACATGTCACAAAAATGAAGTCCATTATGTTGCGCGGCAAATTAGACCGATGCCCGCCATATCCGCCATATCCGCCATACGCCATACATACATTCTTTCAACTGTAAATAAGCCAGATTCCATTTAATGATCGTGAATGTAAAAGATTTTTAACAGGGAAAATAAGTACAGTTCGATTACCTCTAAATCGCATAATTTTTGCCAGACTTGGAATTTCTTGATTAGCGTCAATAATAGATCAGATTTAATTACTTCAACATACTGGGAAGTAGTAGTAGTAGTAGATGGAGTGGGGGGCTTGTTTCCAGCCCTTGATGTCACCTAGATCTGTAAGGTCTTTTGTAACTACCCACTGTGTGGTTAGGTCAATGGTCAGCTAGTAGCCCGGTACTTCTTACCAGTCCAAGTAGGTCACTGACCTTCAAGTTGGGCAGATCGCTGGGTTCGAGAAAGGCTCGTCCCAGTAAACTGTGTCTTTTGGCGGCGAGCCCTGGACAGCGGCCAACAATGTGTATGCTGTCTTCAGGTTCCTCGCCACATATTCGGCAATCCTTGCTCTCAGTCAAGCCAAGGTTGAATAGATGAGCTCTAAGGGTCGTGTGTCCGCTGAGGAGACCGATAGTGGTTCTAAGGTTCTTCTTGCTCATGTCAAGTAGGGCCTTGGTTTTCTTCTGTAGCGGTTGCTCCATCATGGGTTTTGCCTGGCGACATCCCTGACTCTGTTTCCAGGAAGCCCGATGTTCCTGCTCCAAGCAGTCCCTGATGATTTTCTTACCTGTAGCGAAGGGGACCCCTACAGCTGGCTCCACTGGGCAATCCAGTGTGCCCAGTTTTGCCAGTCTGTCGGCCTCTTCGTTTCCGGGTATGCCTTGGTGACCCGGTATCCATATTAGGGTGATTTTGTTGGATTTTCCCAATTTGTTGGGAAAACATACTGGGAAAGTCAGTCTTAAAAATATTCACTACCTCTCCGACTTGTGTGACTTGTTTTACTTCTATTTTCAGTGGTGCTATACGGCCGCTGCACGCGTTTTGTGATAGTATATGATGCTACGCCAGCGATTTTATAGATATCGCGTCCGGGTTTATAGATATTTATAGATATCGTATCCAAAAAGTATGAATAAGTTAATAGTAAAAACACATTTTTTAAAACAAGCTTTTATTAAATTACCCTGTCCCGAGCCAACCCTGGGTGCAGCAGGCATGTCATAATGGAACTTAGAACGAGCTGTCATAATTGAATTCTATACAATTTCGTGTTTGTGCTGTTAACCGTTAAGGAGTCCCCTCAGTGGAAGCCAACCCTGAGTGCAGCAGCTCTGTCGCGGTGAAACTCAGAATGTGCTATCATAATTGAATGCGTATACAAAATTTCGTTTCTGTCTTTTGACCGTTGAGGATTCCCCTCGTCGGGAGCCAGCCCTGGGTGCAGCAGCCATGTCATGTTGAAATTTATAACGGGCTATCATAATTGAATGCGTATACAAAATTGTGTGTCTGCGTTGTTGACCGTGGAAGAGTATCCTCATCGGGAGCCGATCCTGGTTGTAGAATTAGGTCATGCTCATCATAAAAATGCATTGCCATCGGAACTAAACCAACGTGTAAAATGTCAACTTCATAGGATAAGAGGAAGTGTTTCTAATTCAGCTTGCAAGATTTGACCTAAACAAACATACATACTAAAATACATTGCAAGGTAAATAAAAGCTTGTATAAAGGGTCACTTTTTGTAAATATATGCGAATAACACCTTTTATAATTATTGGATGTAAAGGCAACGTCTGAAATACGTGGAAATTGTGCTCAAAAATATGTGCCTTGTGTCATGTAAAATGTGCGTATGTTATAAATAGCCAACAGTTACAATTTTGACGAATTTTATTAAGCACTTGTTTTAATGAAAAGACGCCAAAAGCCTTTTTTAAACCCTCCCCTAAGTAGGAAGAAGGTGACCGCGATTCCAAAAATTACTTCATCGTTGGCCATGGAGATATGGAAATGAAATCGGGTTGATTTATACAGGGAGTTCCAGAACTAATCCGAAAGACTTCAGGTGGTGATAGCCTTGGTCGAGACCTACGTAATTAAGATAACATGTGTCAGCAAAATATCATAGTTTTAAAAAAAACATACTTTTCAAAAAATTAGGATTTAAAAAATATATAGCGAATTTTGTTAGTGATTATTCTATGGCTTCGACGGGGGAGTAAATGGGTGATAATGTAAACGCTCACATGTGGCAAGACAGCTGTCCTCAACCTACCACAGCCGGTCGTCAGTCCGGAGTCCACCGCTCACCCCCCAGAAGTGTAATAATAATAGTATAATGATGGGCCCGATTCCAGTCGGTGAATTCCACGGCAGCTCCGTTTGTATTTATTAGTGAAAACTCCGGGCATGTATTTTATATCTTAGCTACCAGTTTTTGGTTTTGAAAAACAGCCAGTCTCGCTTCGGTAGTTACGACAAGTAAAATGTATTAAATAGAATAAAATACACGACTGCTGTGGCTTCTAAACGGGCCACATTTTCGCTGCAATATGTGGCTGCAATAAATTGCCCGGCAACATCGCTAGCAATACCAGCCATACTATGCAATATACGGAAATATTTTTATTACTGTCCGGCTATATGGCCACATATTTTCCGATGTTGCTTACCAGTATTGCTGGACGATCGCTTCGCAATCCAAAATACTGCAATATTGCCCGGCCAGCTTTATTGCTGTTTCGTTTTGCGCCATAAGTGCGTCCCTTTCTGATGGGAGGCACGACGCACGACAACTTCATTTTGGTTTAATTCATGGAGAAGATCTTTCAATTGGTATTCATATCATCGAAAACATTCAGAGTAAAAGTAAAGTATCACGCTTATTGCAGTCAGGTCTTCCAGGAATCCACATTCTCGTCTTTTTTTGTCGTTTTAAATCTTCATTTAAGTCAATAAAAGCCGCTGCCACACGTATGATTTTGTCGAGTCAAAATGATGGTTCAAAAATATGGCCGAGACTGGTCGGGCTATATATTTTCCAGCCACATGCTGCCAAATTGCAGCCATATATTGTCGTAAACTTATGGCCCGTTTAGGAGGCCTCTTACACAAACTGAAGTATTTTATTTATAATAATTTTTATTACGGTTTTTTATGTGGTTTTTTATGATTTTATCCATACAGAAACATACATATTTCCGGAATGTACTCAATCAGAGCTTTAATTTGACACTACACTCGATATATTTATGTTAATATATTGACATGTGGACATTTAGCAACTACTTACTTGATATTTGGACAGTCAATGTACCCTACGATACTCGGGATGACATAACGATTCTAACAATACGACACACTTCTGAATCGGTTAAAGCGTTTAGAAGTTATGGTGGAATAAAGAAACTGAAAACATCATAGATTGAACCCTGAACACATTACACTGCTTTTTTGTTGAGCAGTAGTGTAAAACGTATATTATATTTTTTTACATCAAATTTTCTTAGAATCGATTACACTACTTACATACCCAATAATAGTGTGTTATCACAGCCGATAGTATCTAGCGGTAATGTTTATAGACTTTCATAGACAATAATAAATAATTAATCGCCCTTTGATATGACAGTGTTTACAATTAGAACACATAGCTTTTTCTTCGAATATGCGATTGCTTGTATCATCCAATAGGTACCTAATAATAATAATACATATACACTTAAAGAATTCATGCATTTCTGATAAGTGGTCGTAGCTCGGTGCACGTCGGGTCGGCCTCCACAGTACTAAACTATTGAAGACTATAGAATATTCTAGAGCGTTATAGAAACTTTAGTGATGTGGCTCAAGGACCTAGTGAATGGCGACGCAAAAAATTATCCCGACAACGACGGATCGGCAGTAGGAAACAATGAAGAAGACCATTCTGAAAGTGGGGATTTTCGGCCGTCTGGCCAGGATCGAGCATTCGCCCCCAATGAGTATGTATCTAGATTACCTAAATTAATAGCATTTCGAATGGGGGAAAAAAAACATCCACCACCCAAATAGCTTCGGAATTTATTAAGTATTGCTACCGTGTCTATTTTTAACAAAAAAATCAGTACTAAATTAGATAATTTTCATGCTAAATCTGATAAAAAACGTGTCGTTTTTTTTTCATTTTAAATTAGTTTTTATGAATGTTTTAAAAAAAATAACATAACCTACCGAAATGTAGGTGTTTGAGACTTCTTTAAATACCTATATATCTCTTATTTATTGAGTCCGACAAAAGACTATTGCAGTTTTTGAAGTAGCGAGGTGAATATAGTCGGGTGACGTTAAGAAATCAACGACATATATCTGGTAGCAATACTAATAAATACCATAGCTTTAACGACTGCGTTGATTTTGTTTACCGCTTTCGGGAATCGATTGCGTATTGACTACTGCCCTTTGAAGAAGACTTGTTTCTGTGCTATTTTGGTTACTTTATTGTAATTTGTAAAACTAGAATTATGTGCCCCGATTTACAATGGATCCATTTTTTTTCCTACTGAGGACTTTATTCAAAAATTGCTTTTATCATTTTTTGAAAAAAAAAAGGGATTGCAACAACTGACACTGTGCTGTACCTACTTGGCGATTACTTGGATGTTTGCAAGTGTCAAAGATGGTTCCAGAAATTTTGATCAGGAAATTTTGATTTAAAAAATAGCAGGATGAGTTTTTAATTATTGTGAATCTGTACGAGCACAAATACAAATTTTGATTAAAAAAAAAAAAAAAAAAACGAAAAATTGTGTTTTTTTAATTTTATGTTTTAAAAATAGTATAAAAAGAGATGAGCGCCTTACACGATCATCGGTAGGTAAGATATCGCGAATATCGTTTATTCGCGATATTTTACCTATAGCTAGAAAGCGCAGCGCGCTCAACGTTTTCCAAACATTTATTTACTTATCAGTCAACTTTTTCAAATTTTCCAATAAAAAAATCATTTTTTATTTATTTTTTTATTTTTTAAACGTTGTCTATTTGCTTGTCTACTCACTTTAAGGATGTCACTAATTTAAACCTTACCCTGTTTATGTTTAAAACTTCATGTATCTGTCACAATAAACTAAGAAGCTATTAAATTTTAATATGTAACTGCGCGATTTGGCTTGTAAGGGCCGGGCCACCCCATGCGGTGCGGCTGCGGCGCGGCTCCTGAGCGGTACCGCTGCGGTGTCCTACATACAAATATCCATGGTATGTCAATATGCGCCGGAGCGGCACCGCTCAGTTGTTAAGTGCAGTCGAAGGAGGGTACATGCTTGCCTGTTTCATTTGTTTTGACGTATTTTTGTTAATTTTTAATCAAAGTGTTTTAAATGACTACCAACGAAGAAGATATTGGCATTGACTACCTCATTTCACTAGATCTAGGTATAATTAACTACAACACTATTCGCCCACTGCGGCGTCGTAGTAACGTTGCGGCTCCGCACCGTGCACTATACGTGTGTACGCCCATACGGCGAAATATTTGCGGTGCGGCGCCGCACCGCATCGTGTCGACCGGCTCTAAGGCGGCGCCAATGTAGCTCGCTACACCTGCAAAACGAAACGTAGTCAAATAAATAACCTTAATATTGACTGAAATCCAGGCATGCAATTTCCAACATCGTTTTTATAACGACTTATGACTTGCGCCTGTGTTGATTGATAAGTCATGCGTGATTAATAGCCAAATAGATTACGCGACAATTTCACTGTCAATATGCTTTGGCAGTGATTGATTGAATCGATCGGATTCAGCACGTTTGAGAGTATGGTAACAGTACGACATTGCAACGTGAAATTTAATTGGCTAAAAGGAAGAGCCGACATTAGGATCATGCTTTCAAGTTTATCTAAATCAGTGTTTTTCAACTAGTGGGTCGCGACCCCCCTGGGGGGTCGCGAAGAGACTCTCGGGGGGTCGCGAAGAGACTCTCGGTGGGTCGCGAAGACCATAATCGTGTTATATATCTCTACAAAACGCAACGGCATAGTTCCAAAAATTGATTAATCTTCTATTATTACGTTCAATATGGCGACTTTAGTGGTATAACAGTATGGCGGCGAAATGTAGATGGCGCTCTAAAAACTCCTATACGGTATACAATAATCATATAATAACAAACTAATTTTAAAATCATACTTCGTATTACTTTAATATTGTTTACATAAACATGCTAATTTTTGATTTGGTCTACAGGTTTCAATACGTAATAATTACGCACTTTAGTGCTCAGTTAAACTAAATAGATGGCATTCTATCTCTCCGTATTATTTCTGTGATGTAATCAGTTTATGTTATTATTGTTATCATTGTTTAAATTATTAGGTTTTTATAATCAATCAGTGCTTTATAAAAAACCATTAATTATAAATGTTATTAGATAACCAAATAATTTGCTATTAATTTGGCCGTCAATGCTATATGGTTGCCAAATCGTACTATCGAGTTGAGCAATCGTGTACCATATATAAGTAATGGTTAGGGTTTCGCTTTGAATAGTTCTTTTTTTTAAACAAATACAAAAATTACAAATAAACCAAATGATATTGATTCCCTCCTTACTATTCATTTATTTATTTTTTAACCTATTAATGCTCAATAATAAAACTTAGGCAACTTACTTATTTGGATGTGTACATGATTCTAGAAAATGTAAATCGCGAGAAAATGCATACTCGATCTTTCGAGGCAAGGGAGTGTCATGGTCATCCAAACTAGATCGAGGCCTGTTCTAAGGTGGCCTTTAATATCTATGTTGAAGGCCTGTTCCAGTTAGGTTACCATTTCATTATTGATATGTGTTCATTTTATTTTGATTTAAATTCAATGATAATAAGCTTCACGTCTGAAGCTGAATGGTTGTATCTACTAAGATGAATTTTACAGAAGAGAGCAATGAATTTTCCAAGGGATAATTTCCTAAATTTTATTAAAGTATAAGGTTGCCTAATATGTACATTTGGCCGAGGCTGCAGGTGTGGTGTCATTAGTAAATTTTCTGTCTCTTTTCTGCCTTTATTATTTCACCATTAAATTGTCCGTCTCTTTTCTGCTTTTATTAGTTAACCATTCTACCAACTGTTTTTTTACCGACTTCAAAAAAATGGGGAGGTTATCAATTTGGTTGCATCTTTTTTTTGTTATGTTTGTTACCTCAGAACTTTGCCTTTTATGAACCGATTTGTGATTATTTTTTTTATTCAAAAGAATATCATTACAGATTGGTTCATTTTTAACAAAATCCGGTTCTGATGATGGGATCCATGAGGAATTGAGGGAACCCCTCAAATATTGTCATATGAAATTGAAAAGTAATATGTCTCCTATAGAGCGGGAGTAGTTGTTCACCTTACGGCAACAGCTCTTGAAACGACCAATCGGCCAGCCCAATCGGGTGAAAGCCGAATAAAGGACGCCGTGGTCCGCGATAGATTCGGTAGACACCTTATCATCGCTACGTAAGGAAGAGGACCGCGCACGCGATCTTGAACCTGTAACCACTCGGGAGACCGGAGTAATCTGATTGCAATTGGAATTAATGGCGCGAGTGTTGGCCCGCTGGTTGATTAACCTGGATACCTCACGGTAAGGCGTTAGTTTCTTACGGGCGTGTGGCGTAACTAGACGGTGCACTGTTTTCGTTCCGAGTTACCTCACGGGAGACAGAACGATCTAATATCGTGAAAACTTTCTGAGGTGACGGGTTTGCCCGTTGTAGTCGACAGGTCTAGTTGTTTCTTTAGTTTTAATAATATGTAGCGTATTGGTACTTTTTTTAAGCAAATAATGTAAAGCTGTATATTAGTAATAGAATGTAAAGCTATAAATATATCATGTCATAAATGTCTTCAAGTGACATATTCAGCTAAAATGAACAGGTATAAATGTCTGTAACCAGCATTAGAGAATTCCTAGGAAGTGATATGTTATTATCTATATCTTATTCATTTTATGACACTGATTGATTGACAACGTCTGTATCCGATCATTTAAGCGGTTGTCAGAGCATTTGGCTTAGTTTTTAAACTAATTTGCTTGCCAACGACAGTTGGTCAAGCATCAGTAATTGCTTGGGACAGGAACAACCCACTCAATTTGTTGCTTGTTGATCGGAATGTTAATTAGGCGAGCCGTCCACGCCGTTCTATGCCAAATCTATGCCTATGAAGATACGGTTGTCACTATCGGTTATATTTAAATAATTGCACACTGAAATATTAAAATTGAATGTTCAAACGCTACCTAGATAGCGCGAAAAACAGCACGCTATACACAAACTTTGAATTCCTTGTTTGATTTCAAAAACTTTGTTAACTGCTCGAATACCAGCCTTCGCGCGCAAAAAACTGGGCCGCAACTTTATGGTCGATCTTATAAATAAATACTAACAATATCGCTTTTCATGAATTTCCTCTTGTTACCTAGTAATTAATCTTGGTAGTCATGTATATTGTATATTTATATAATATATATGGAGGCCGGCTGAAACGGTTGCGTGCGGATCTGTCTAACGACGCAAAGTGCCTATAGGCAATTTAGGCTTCCGACGGGTTAACTTATTGGTGCAAATGTGTTTTTTTTTATGTAACCTCTGCGCCTGATCATAAAGCCATTCACTATTATTTTTCTGTTTTTTTTCCATATTTTGACAGTCTCTCTTTCTTTGTTTCAGAATTTTCGTCAACAGATCGCTGCATCTGGAAAACATAAAGTACTATGGATTCGATATGGACTATACTCTTGCCCGTGAGCATTTTTTTAATTGATTGAATAGACAAATTGTTAACTATAGCAGAGACTGTTGTAAAGTCAGCGGCATTTCGGAAGGCCCAAACCTGATGAGCGATCCCCGCTCTTCCAGCTCAAATATTTCATTAATAAAATGTTTGCTGAATCGCCTGAACTGTATTTGAATCACAGCGTCGTAGGAATGTCGAAATAATGCATAATATGATACCCGCTGCATACTTTGCAGCCTATTACTGATCTCTATACTGATCTCTATTTTTTAATGTTGTTTGTTAGTCTTCTTCTTCTTTTTGACGTGCCTCTCCATTACTGGAGGTTGGCCGTTAGCTCTAAAAAATTTTAGTCATCAACCCGTTAGTCATCAATCATTAATGTGGGATTCCAAAATGAAATTAAACGATTATTTTTACTGATTTTTCACAGCGCAACTGTGAAAAATGTAAATAAACCCTTTAATTCCAATTATCCAATGAATTCGTAAAAATGCGGTACACCTAGTTAGGTCATTAAAGTCATTATCACCAAACGCTCTGACTAATGTTACCATTCCATTAAATTGTTTAATTTTTTAGTACATTTTATTAGTGTTTTGTACCAAAGCGTACAAACGGAAACCTATTAGCATATTTCGATGTATGTTCGCGTCGATTATCTTGGTCAATTTTAAAGCTATCGTCAGGAAATTCGTCATATAGGAAATTAACAAATCTTTATAAAAAGATACATTAATTTCACGTATCTGAGTAGCATAAAAAATTTAAACATCGTTCCTAATTTCAAGACAATATATATTATTATTTGTTTTTTTTTTTTTAAATTGTTTGAAAAGTTTCGTTTATGTAAGTATGTTATAATATATACGTAGGTAATTATATATGTTTTATTATATATACATATATTACATATACGTAATTATATATATATATATATACATTAATACATTGGTAAATGCTAGTCTTTCAATGATATGTATGCATGGATGTGCACAACTTTCGACTGTGCTACAATATGTAGGTTTAATGGGAATCCCTTTGCCACCGGTGAGCAATCACCCTTCACCCATCTATCTCATAAATCAAGCTTATCCTTTTGCAAAGTAAAATCCAATAGACACGAATTAAAGCAAAAAACAATGTATTCATCACATTGATCAAATAAGCGAAAGCTGTTTCTTAAATATCGGATGACAGTTCGAAACATTTTAAAATTTTGAATGTATCCACATATTTAAAAATGTGTTAAAATTTATTTTAACACAATTATTTTATTTTAACAAATTTAAAAAATAAAAAAGCTTGATATAAGAAAACAATGAAATCTGCGTTCTTGATTGAGAAGTTTATTCTTAAAACAGGCTGAGTTTTAATTAATCGGCATCCTTGAAGTGGTTGCAAGTACGAGAAAGTAAGCAACTGTTGTTAAATATTTGTGGAAAAAAAACACAAAATATCAAAAAAAAGATTATTCTTTTTATTTTTGTAACGAACAACTTAACTTGTGAATAAAAGTTTGACAACCTTTGAGCGCGCTGCGCCATCTAGCGGTAGGTAAAATATCGCGAACAAACATTATTCGTGATATTTTACCTACTGCTAGACAGCGCATTGCGCTCAGCGCTTTTTATACTTTTTTGGAAACACTAAAATTTTGAAAGATTTTTCGAAAAATATTTTTTTTGTTGTTCCCATTTTTTTTTAATTTAAATAATTTTAATAGTTGCTTTTTTGGTCGTACTGATTCACCCACTTCAAGGATGCCGGTTAATTACCGGTTAAACTCTCCCTAAATGATATTTACATGATTTTTATTGGGTAATGGTAGCAACGTAGGAATAAATTGTATAATATTACATTACATTTTTGTCGTGTCCAATTGACGGCTAAAGACCGCTCTTGGACGTGTCAAAATAATTGGGTTATGTAGTAAGTTTCGTTACTACTCTTTACTGAACATACATAGGTAGTCAAGAATTAACTACTAGATTGTCAAACTATAAATATAAATAATCAAAATAGAAGCCTAATATTTGAAGTAGTTAGTAATTCGAAAAGATACGTAGTAAAATTATTCATCGTAATATTCAAATTGTTAATAAAATGTTAAATAATAAAATTAAATCTACATTATGCATTTTATACTAAAAGTACAGATATAAGACCATATAAAATAATCAGACAATAAGGCTCTACTTGTTTAAGTAATTTAAATGGGCACAATATTTGAAAAATATTATAT
>OX155957.1:26179362-26424362 GCA_944548615.1 Micropterix aruncella
GTTAGATATATTTTTTAGAATATACAACAATTTAATTTCAAGTATGACCGCAAGCGACATCTATTTATAAAAGACAGTAGCGTCATCTGCCGGTTGAACGAGAAGCCATGCGGTATAATTTTGTACGAAGTAAATGTATCAGCGGTTCGTGTCCCGGCTCATCGAATGAGGAGGGAATATTCCATTCGGGGATTGACTTATATCGAGGCAACGTTCGGCTATTGTATTGCTTTGTTTTATTTCGGAAAATACATTTATTCTTACGGAAATTGACGTTTTTGTACTAAGTGAACCTGCCGGAGTTCCTATCAAATATCAGAAGTGGGATAACACAATCCACAAGTGCATTTTTCGTGATTTTAAACATTATCAGTGGAGAATTCGAACTATTGCGCAATCGATCGCAAATTGCGTATCATTATTTTTGGGCATAAAAACATTGAAAATGACTGTTTTACAGATTGGAGACAGCGTTTAATACCTGAGGCAGCTTGTTTTCTGTTGGACAACAGGTGATTTCATATCTAATAAGGCCAGGTACGAGGAAAAGTCCAGTTCTTTCGTCGCGCCGAACGTGAGTACAACGTTTTATTTTTACTGGACGGCCTGGGAGTGCTGAAATTCTGTGTATTTTTGAGCTGTCTTGATTGTGAAATAATGACAATAATTTCCGAAATTCGAGAAAAATAATACGTCATCCGGCGTGACGTCATCAGATGTCAGACAATAGTGTTGGGCGATTGGGTTAATTAAACGTCAAATAGTGATGTCGCACGATTGAGCCAATTGTATGTTCATTTGGTAGAGTTGAGCACGTACGCTATTTTCACGAAAATGGACGCGTTCAACAACGATAATACAGAAGGGAGCGATACCTATGAACGACGCTCAAAATCTAAACATCGACATTCAAAGGAGCGATCTAAGCGTAGGCGAGAGATCGAAACAGAGGTAGAGCGAATCTTAAATAAAAGATTTCCTGCATCGGGTGTGGCTCATTTAACCAACGATATGCTTGCTAAATTACCAGCAGTATCAACCGACACTACGAATACTAGCTCACCAACGTTGGCGGCCAATATTGTGAACACCGATTTACCGACGGTAGCGGCCAATAATATGGACGTTGACTCACCAGCGGTGGCAACAGATAGTGTGCATCAACACATCGTTTCACCGGCAATTGCGACAGATGCTGTACAACAACCGATTGTTAAATATTTCGGACATGGTGATGTGATCCCTAGATTCGATCCTGCAAATAGGTCTACCACCATAGAACAGTGGATTCGCGTTGTGGATGATATAGCTGACCTTTATAACTGGGATGAGAAGACGAAAATTTATCATGCCACAACAAAATTGGTTGGCTATGCTAAGACTTGGTATGATCAACAAACGTCGTATAATGTTGATTGGTCGCTTTGGAAGCAGCGTCTTAGAAATGCTTTTCCTTCTGGACGTAGTGTATTGGAAATGTTGAAAACAATTGTGAATTATAAAAGAGCAATAAATGAAGATCCTTTGCAATTTTTCAACGAAAAGTTGAACTTGGGTGTAGCATGTCAGTTACAGGATTCAGTCATCTGCGAAGCGATTATAGGCACTCTTGGAAGCGAGGTGCTGGAAATAGGAGCCGTATCAGCGGGGTGTAAAACAACTGACACTCTCAGGAGCTATTTGTCATCGCTTCGAGCACTGCCCGAAATAAATCGAGCAATTGCCAGTACTTCATTTACACCTAAAATCAACCGAGGATATGATCGAAGACAGCTACTATGTAAAATCTGTAATCGACGTGGCCATATGACTAAAGATTGTTTCAAAAATAAAAAGACGATATTAACGCTAGATAAGGATAAGAGTGGAGCACCGCCAGTGGTGTTTTGTACATTTTGTAAATTCCGTGGCCATAATCGGGAGCAATGCTTCAAACTTAAAAGGCAGGATATGAATAAAACACGGAAACCCGTACGATCAATTTGTATTAACACTGATGGGGACAAATATTATGTGACTGCCAGAATAAATGGTATCCCAGTTACGGGATATGTGGACTTTGGCAGCAGCATTAATATAATGAGATATAATAAAGTCCTGGAACTCGGTTTGGAAGTAAACGAGAAAAGTGACTGCTTGATTCGTGGCTACGGTGGATCAGTGATCACGCCGTTAGGATATGTCAAGATATTTTTGGAAGTTGATGAAGCTTCTGCAAATGTTGAAAGTTTAGTAGTTGACGACAAGGAGCAGAAAATGGACATATTAATTGGACAAACTTTTACCGAGTTATCCAATATCTATGTCATTAAAACAGCAAATACGTTGAGGATTCTCAATAACACTCCGTGGACAGAAATGCCTCAAGCTGTAGAACTTTCTTCAAAGACCAAACTATATACTGAAGATAATGTTGAATTACAGCCAGGAATTAATGTGCTTAATGTATGTTTATCTGAACCGTACTCTGGGTCATTAATAACATACGGAGGTCAACATTTGGAGCCACTAAGGGAGAAAGAAGTATTACAGAGCGAAATGAAGGTTGAATTTGGAAAAGCACAAGTCAAAGTGGTAAATCAGACTAATCAAGTACTTCGCATAAATCAGAATGAGTGTATTGCGCGATGTGATTATACATTCATTAAGGAAAAAGGAGGTTACAAAGTGGGTGATCAATTATCACAAAAAGATCGCCAAGAACTTGACAATTTACTCGATGAATTCAAAGATTGTTTTAAACGAAATAATAAACCATTGGGTCACATCAACGTTGAGATGAAGATCAAATTGACAGAACAGAAAACAATCTACTATCGACCTTATCGGCTTTCTGATGCTGAACGTCAGACGGTTAGGGACATTGTTTCGGATCTGCTTCATGAAGGGATCATAGAAGAATCGCAATCAGATTATGCAAGTCCTGTACTTCTGGTACAAAAGAAGAATGGAGAGCCGAGAATGTGTGTAGATTATCGTGCTTTAAACAAGATAACACAAAAGGAGAGGTATCCGTTACCTCTAATAGAAGATCTATTGGATCGTTTAAATAATCATAGTGTTTTCACTATGTTGGATCTGGCTTCAGGTTATCATCAAATCAGCGTCCATGAAGATTCTCGAAGATATACAGCATTTATAACACCTGATGGCCATTATCAATATCGACGAGTAAGTTTTGGGCTGGCCAATGCACCTGCAGTATTTCAAAGGGCAATGAATGGTGTATTGGGTTCTCTACGATTCCAGTATGCAATGGCTTATTTAGATGACATATTAATCTTGGCCCATAATGAAGAAGAGGGTATCCAACGGCTTCGTACTGTTTTTGAGGTGTTGAAGAAATCAAATATGACATTGAGATTGGAGAAGTGTTCATTCTTAACTACTAAGGTTGAATATTTGGGCTATGAAGTGTCAAAAGGAGAGATTCGTCCTTCAAAGTGTAAGTTACTTGCAGTACAAGAATTTCCTACACCTTCAAATGTTCATCAAGTTCGTCAGTTCCTTGGATTGGCTGGATATTTTCGTAAATTTATAAAGAATTTCGCCATAATGGTATCTCCATTGACAACATTACTTAAGAAGGATACTGATTGGTCATGGAATGATACACAGCAAAATGCTTTTGAGGCAGCCAAAAGAGCCCTGACAGAATATCCTGTTTTGGCAATTTATAACTCTACTTTTAAGACTCAACTTCATACTGATGCATCTCAGATTGGATTGGGTGCGATTTTACTACAGGAACAAGAAAGCGGTTTATGGAAGCCAGTTGCATATGCCAGTAGACAAACGATGTCAGCAGAAAAACGTTATCACAGCTATGAATTGGAGACACTTGCTGTGGTAATGGGTGCTCGCAAATTTAAAATTTACTTGACTGGAATAACCTTCACTGTAGTAACAGATTGTAATGCATTAAGGTTGACATGGACAAAGAAAGATATGGTGCCGCGTATTGGAAGATGGTGGTTGGAAATGCAAAATTTCGATTTCGATGTGATCTACCGACCTGGACCGTCTATGTCCCATGTTGATGCGCTAAGTCGCAATCCGGCACATGTACAACGAATTGACATTAACGACTGGATTGATGTTCTACAATACGAAGATGAAAATGTACGGAATTTAAGAAAACAATTAGAGGAAGATTTGAAGAATAAAACTCGGAAAGGTCTTACTAATGATTACAAAATTGTGAACGGAAAATTATGTCGGCTTATCGATGGGAAACCCTTAATTGTTGTTCCAAAGGATGGACGATGGCGCATATTACAGATACACCACGATGAGAATGGACATAAAGGAGTTGAGAAATGCCTTCATTTAATAAGGCAGCGTTATTGGTTTGCTAAGGCACATACATTTATCAAGAAATACATAAACGGATGCCCAGAATGTCAATTCGCGAAGAAACCAACAGGAAAGCAACCAGGATTTCTGCATCCTATTGAGAAAAAGGCAGTACCTTTTGCCACTGTGCACATAGACCATTTAGGTCCATTTTGTAAGACTAAAACAGGCAAGACTAACCTTCTCGTGATGATCGATGCTTTCACAAAATTTACTGTTATCGAAGCCGTACGTGATACAAGTGCAAAGTATGTTGTTATGGCAATGAATATGCTGATAAAAACATTCGGTGTACCGAATAGATTAATATCCGATAGAGGTAAAGCTTTTACAAGCAAAACATTTGAAGAGTTTTGTATTGAAAGAGGAATTAAACACATATTGAATGCAGTTGCAAGTCCCAGGGCAAACGGTCAGGTTGAAAGAACCAATAGAGCAATTTTGGATTCTTTGGTAGCCTATTGTATTGATGAGCAAGCAAATTGGGAACATTACATCTGTAAAGTACAAATGGGCATTAATTCCACAGTAAATAAAACGACAGGTAAAACGCCATATGAATTATTATTCGGCTTCAATCCTAATTTAACTGCTCATATTGAACATGAAACACCAGTTGTGGATATTGAAGTGGTAAGAGAAGAAGCAGATAAAGTCTCTAAAATCAACGCCTTGAATATGAAGACGCGTTTTGATAAGAAACGTCGAGCAGCTCAGAACTTTAAAGTTGGTGATTTGGTACTGGTAGAGAGAAAAGTTATAAAGAAAGGATTGACGAGTGGAAAATTAGTTCCAAGATTTGCTGGACCTTGTTTAATTACAGAAGTGTTCCCGAATGACCGTTACCTGGTTGAGAGTATTCCTTCATCTAGGAATAATTACAAGAATATCATCGCAAACGATCGTTTGAAGCGATGGAATGGGCAAAATATGATTTAAAAAAAAAAATATATATATAATAAATAACCAGACATACTGCTGCACTAGTTGCAGAAATATAATGAAACTTTGATATTATGATTGATATTATATTCAAAATTTTATTTGCCCATGATATATGTTCGTTTGAATAAACAAGTCTGGTTAAGAATTTATTTTGGTGCTGGACAGTTAAAAACTGCAGCCATTAATATGTGAAACAAAGCCTTACAAAGTTTTGATATACTTTTCTATTTATAAAGTGCCTGGAGCTATTAATACGCCTTGAGGTATTTCCATTGGAAGTGGTTCATGCTATTAATAAGCTCTTGAGTCCTTTTGTAGGAAGCGGCCGATGCTATTAATACGCATCAGGATCCTTCCGAGGTATTTCCTAAATGGAATGTAAACCCTTCTGGTGATTCCCACGTGGAACGTAAATCCATCTGTAAGCGTTTGTTTATATTATGAAGTAGCTGGGGCTATTAATACGTCCCAGGGTCCTTCGGTAGGAAGCAGCTGATGCTATTAATACGCATCAGGGTCCTTCCGAGGTTTTTCCGGCATGGAATGTAAACCCTTCTTGCTAGCATTTGTTATGAAGTAGCCGAGGCTATTAATACGCCTTGGGATCCTTCCGTAGGAAGTAGCTGATGCTATTAATACGCATCAGGGTCCTTCCGAGGTCGTTCCTACAGGGAATGTAAATCCTTCAAAAGCGCTCGTTATGAAGAAGCCAGGGCAACCTATTAAAACTGCCTTGGGATCCTTCCGAATGAAGTGACTAATGCTATTAATACGCATAAGTAACCTTCTGAAGTGTATGCGCTTATTTATCGGAGAGATATCTACCGAGTTTTAAATCATGATCATGAAAATAAACAAAGGCTATTATTACGCCTCAGAGTGCCTTTGAGTTTTGAATAACAAAACAAAAATCAGCTGATAATATTATAATGTGCACTTGGAGTTCTTTGGAAATAGGGAATGCATTCCATCTAAATTTATTGTTGAATTCTGATTATGTTCCTCTAAAGTTGCGATTTTAGGGTGTGTTCCATCGAAAATTATTGTTGGATTGAGATTGTATTCATCTGAAATTGCTATTGAGTTGAGATTGTGTTTTATCAAAAGTGAAGACGATTGTTTGAAAATTTTGATGATCTGAAAATGAAGTTTGATGGTTGGAGATGGTTTGAAGTTTGATGATTTAAGAATTTGATGATATGAATGTTGGTTTGAAGTTATTGTTAAGTTGGTATTGTGTTAATCTGAAATCGTTGTTAGATAAGGTTGTATTCCATCTGAAGTAATTTTTTTTTTAAAAAAAAAATTGAGATTTTTGTTACTCTGGTTGATGTTGATTTGATGAGGCTTATTTGACTTGATACGTCAAAGTCCACCAATCAACGAGGATGGAATTTTATTCTGTTGAAGTTAAAAATACTTCACATGACTTCGTCATAACTTACTAAATGTGAAAAATATTAAACTTAACAATTAAATATTAATATTTTTGTGTCGCGGTGTTTTGAGAGTAAAACTTGCACCGTGGCGCTGTTTCCTTTGTTTACAGAACATGGCCGAACGGAGAGTTCACCAATCACTCACTATTTACAGCTGCAAACAAGCATTTCTGAACAATTCATTTGCATGGTCAAATGCAAGACTACCGAGTGCTACACACATGAACCAGCAGTCGTCTCGGGGCGAGCCGATTTTCAGGATGGCCGACTGTTAGATATATTTTTTAGAATATACAACAATTTAATTTCAAGTATGACCGCAAGCGACATCTATTTATAAAAGACAGTAGCGTCATCTGCCGGTTGAACGAGAAGCCATGCGGTATAATTTTGTACGAAGTAAATGTATCAGCGGTTCGTGTCCCGGCTCATCGAATGAGGAGGGAATATTCCATTCGGGGATTGACTTATATCGAGGCAACGTTCGGCTATTGTATTGCTTTGTTTTATTTCGGAAAATACATTTATTCTTACGGAAATTGACGTTTTTGTACTAAGTGAACCTGCCGGAGTTCCTATCAATATATATATATATATATATATATATATATATATATATATATATATATATATATATATATATATATATATATATATATATATATATATATATATATATATATATATATATATATATATATATATATATATATTTTAACGTTACAAATCAGACAATAAGGCTCTACTTTTTTAAGTAATTTTAATGGGCACAATATTTGAAAAATATTATATTAATAATATTTGATTGTTTTTGTAAAATGTTTTAAAGAATTCGTTTATTGGGCGATGCTTTAATGTAGAAATAAACTTTACGATGCTTTGATGTTACAGGACAAGGATAATCGAAAAAAATCATAAACATTTCATGAACAAAGCCATTGAAACTACTTTCTCTTAGCAATAAACTAAGACTAATAACAGAACATTTCACCGGTCACTGTCCAGTGAACTACCATTTGAGAAACATGGTAATTGCTGGGGATGAATCGTGCAGATTTTGCTAAGAAAATGCTGAAACTGCAGAGCATCTACAGTGCATATGAAAACATATGCGTAAAAATAAAACCGGGTTATAAAGCGTAATATTCCAGAAAATTAAAAGATTTAATAAAAAAATAAAACATTGCTAAAAATAAATCAAGATCTCTTAAACAACATCAACAAAAAATATCTTTTTATTGAATTTAGTTTCAGAAAAATACGATATTTTTTTACAATACTTTTTTATTTTTGCATATGGCGGTTTGTCAAAATATCAACCTTATCTAAGCCCAATATAGCCATTGTCCTTTAATCTCAAATGTACCATAATAATATACAAAGATGTATTACAGCTAGTTACGTAAACCACTATACTTTTTTTTATATTAAGCCTACCTTAGTACAGGCGAGGCCTAGTTAGGATGGCTTTGAATTTTAAAAAATGATGTAATATTATTGATAAATAAAGAATTTTGAATTTGAATTTGAATTTGAATCACACAATATCGCAGTTGACCACTAGAAACCAATAGTAATATGACAATTACAAAATGTTTCAAACTACACTATGGTCAAGGTATAAGGGTCTCCCCGATCTTTTAAAAAAAAAATTACAAAGAAAACCGACTCCAAAAGTTTTTATAAGTGCATTACCCATGGTGAAACTAAGAACAGGTTATCGTAATTGAATGCATATATTACAAAAAAACGTGTCTGTGCTGTTGACCGTTGAGGAGTTCCTTCGTTGGAAGCCAATCCTAGGTGCCGCGGTCCTGTCTTAGTGAAACTTAGAACGAGCTGTCGTAATTAAATGTATATACCAAATTTCGTGTCTGTGCTGTTGACCGTTGAGGAGTCCCCTCGTTGGGAGCTAACCCTGGGTGCGGTATCAGGTCATGCCTACCATAAAAAAATGCATTTTTATCAGAACTGAACCAACATGTAAATTTTTAACTTTATATGATAATATTTGAGGAGTTCCCTCAATTCCTCTTGGATCCCATTAACAGAACAGGATATTGATAAAAATGGAACTAATCTGTAGGTATATCCTTTCAAATAAAAATATAATTTTCCAAATTGGGCCATAAATTATACATAAAACCTCAGACGGGAGTTCTGAGGTAACAAACATTAAAAAAAATACAAACAAATTGAAAAACCTCCTCTTTTTTTGAAGTCGTTTGAAAAGGTAACTGTTTATTTTTATTTACAGAATACAAATCTCCACAGTATGAAACCCTGGGATTCAATTTAGTGAAAGAGCGCTTGGTGGATCTAGGCTATCCGCAAGAGATTTTGGAGTTCGAATATAACCCTTCGTTTCCAATCAGGTTTGTGTTTGGTTCTGTCAATAGTTCATAGTTTATACTAATTCCATGTCGTATAAATAGTTGAACTCTTGAATAACATGGGATAACATCCACATAACGAAATTACATTATGTTTTTATGGGTCTAGGTACAGTTGGGGACTGAGCTAAATGTAAGCGGTGGCTGAGGTGCGGAGACCGGCATTGGGTCTCACCACCACAGACATTAGTGCTGTGACATCAATTGCCCGGTGCTACTCGACTAATAGGTATAGGTATGTATGCTAATGAAAGAACGCTTGTTCTACGACGGTCCCCGCACCTCAGCCACTGCTTACATTTAATTTAGCTCAGTCCCCAACTATATGTAGCATGTTATAATTTTATTTCCTAATTGAAATATCTGTAGGTCATTAAATATTTTTTTCTAATGAGAGTATAATTTTTAAAGAGGTACCTACATTATGCCTTTTTTCCAGGTAATTTTATGGAATTATTACCTTTTACAAAATGCAGATAAAAAATTCTATAAATATAATATGATAAATGAGATAAAACCGAATTTACCGCTTAAAGTTTGTAGCATCCGGCGTTTCGGTGATGTTGCAACTGCCTTTGTCCAGGGTAGTCCATCCAGGGTAGGTGTCTACCCTGGACAACGGAGGTTGCAACATTGTTGAAACACTATTTATAATGTCACACAACCGCCGTAGTCTTCGTTTCCATATTCAATCAGTCTAGTTATAGTCAAAATAATGGAGAAGGACAATCAGGAAGTAACAATCATTATACCAGCTACAAACTCACAGCAAAAATCTCCGAGAAGACCCGAGAAAATGAATGTAGATAACTTCTCGATCGTATTCTTGCCTATTCCGCTCCCGGTGTCGGCTTTTGGCCGGATTCAAAGGGCTTCTTAGGCGAGAAAGAAAACACTTCCACATTGCTGTTTGGTCTCAGTGCCATGCGAGAAGACGCAACCAGTATTTTGGTCTCACTCTCTCTGTTCCGTTTCTTTAATTTATTTCTCTTTTTTAATTGAATTTTATTAAATACACTTCGTTTTTTTTATGTATTTACAAAGTTATAGTATTGAATATATATTATATGGTATTAGATTGCTCAACTCCATAATACGATTTGGCAACCCTTCTGTGCCGGCAAAATGCAGGTAGTGCTGAGAGCATTGATGGCGAAACTAATAGCAATTTATTTGGCCATCTATAATGACATTGATTATGAATGGTCTTTTATAAAGGACTGATTAATTATAATATAATAAATACTGATTAATATAATAATAAATCCAATAATTTAACAAATGATAATAATAAATAATAAATACAAACGGAGCTGCCATGGAATTCACCGACCGGAGTCGGGCCCATCATAATACTATTTTTTACACTTCTGGGGGGTGAGCAGTGGATTCCGGACTTACGAACCGGCTGTGGTAGGTTTAGGACAGCTGTCTTGCCACATGTGAGCGTTCACCTTGCCACCCATTCACTCCCCCTTCGAAGCCATAGAATTTGAGATGCGCAAATCGCAGTTTTAGATAATTTTTCTAAGAAAGAGTTGATTATTTTTCTGGAAAGGCCAAGATCTTTAAAGAGGTGAAATAGAGATTTAGCTGGCAGGCCACGAGCGCCAACTTCCACCGCGTGAAGGTGAACAGTGAAGCCGTTCCGGGTTACGGCATTTGCAAGATCATGGTATTTATTTAATTTGTACTCGTGGTCTTTTGGGATATTTGATTCCCATGGAACAGTTAATTCCCATGGAACAGTTAATTCTACAATAAGAGCCACCTTCCGAGATAGAGAGTAAAGAGTTATATCTGGACGGAGGGCTGTGCATCCGAGACTTTCAGGGAATTTATACTGCTTAGAGACCGAATCATCGTAACATTCAATTATTAGTGCCGTCTATTGCAGTTTTTACAGAAATAATTAAGGCTGCATCACAGAAATAATACGGGGTGATAGATTACCATCTATTAGTCTATCTGAACTTTAAAGTGCGTAATTATTACATATTGAAACCTATATACCGAATTAAAAATTGACATCTTTATGCAAATGATAGTAAAATGATAAGAGCTGTGATTTAAAAATTATATTATTATTTTATATCGTATAGGTGTGTTTAGAGCATCAATTACTGTGCGCCGCCATACTGTTATGCCACTTAAGTCACCATATAGAATATATTAGGAAAAGATTAATCAATTTTTGGATCTACGAATGCCATTTGTACGTTCAGTTTCGTAGTAAAATCCTAGTTGCCAAATCGTAGTATGATGTTGAGCAATCTAATACTTTCTCTAATCAATGGTTATAGTATGCTAATGCGCACAATGTTAAAGCCACTATAGCGTTAATTTCATCCATTCCGGACGAGGACGAGAAGACAAATGAGAACATTGTGTGAGTGTCGCGGTCATTCTCGTCTCGACCGATCTCAGTGAGAAATCTCGCCAAGACTTCTTGCCAAGAGCCTGTAGCCGGTATGGAAAAAAAAAATAAAAACGGTAGCCAAAGCAAAAAAATGTTTACCTAATTATAATTAGTCTAATAACTAATATTAACAAGTTTAAAATTATAATACCTGGAGACGTTCAAAAAATCACAGAATAATTTAAATCCCAACGAATTTCAATAATAGAGGGCGGTTAGTTGATTGATTTAGCAAATAACAGAAATAGAGGTGTCTTTTATCTATTTATTATTATTATATTTATTTAGAAGATTGTGTCTAATATTAATCTTTATTTCAGAGGTCTATGGTTCGATTCTCTCTATGGCAATCTCCTGAAAGTCGACGCTTATGGTAACATTTTAGTCTGCGTTCACGGATTTGAGTTTTTGAAACAGTAAGTACTTTGTTGAAACTTTTCTAAATTTTTAGGTAGAACGGCAAATAACCTAAAATTTTAAAAAATCTGGGTATTTTTGGAATTTGGTTAAATAAATATTTATCAATATATATTTTTCAGTTCACAGGTTTATGAAATATACCCCAACAAATTCTTAGCTTTGGACGAGTCGAGAGTTTATATATTGAACACGCTATTCAATCTTCCGGAAACTTATCTACTAGCATGCCTTGTGGATTTTTTCACCAATTCACCGGAGTATATAAGGTAGGTACAACAGCATTAGTGTCAGGAATAACTTAAACTTACGCCAGAGGTTCCCAAACTTATCCGTCATGTTTTTTTTTTAGAGATCAGACAGGAGTAAAATGCGGCGACCTGACCATGTCGTTCAAGTCGATCTTCCAGGATGTGCGAAACGCCGTGGACTATGTCCACGGAAACGTCGGAAACCTCAAAAGCAAGACGATAGAAAATCTCGAACAATACGTGAAAAGGGATGAACGGCTACCGATGGTCCTCACGAGGATAAGAGAGAGTGGAGCCAAGATTTTCCTGTTGACTAACAGCGAATACAATTTCACTGACAAGATTATGACTTATCTGTTTGATTTCCCCCATGGAGCTCGGGTAAGAGAAAGTCATTATTTTTTTCCCATGAAGTAAAAGCTAGTAAAGTTCTGTGCAAATCTGTTGGTCAAATATTGGAGAAATCCAATACAGCACTTGCTGTATTGGATTTCTCCAATCCAATACAACCTTTTTAAAATCCATTCAAATCTAATTTGATTCGATTCGACTAATTACATTTCAAAAACGATTCGAAGTATCAAGAGATCATGTTATAAGAAGAGGTATCGATCCGATATTCCATACTTTCATGCTGTCGATTGCAGTTTTAACCTTTTCGCTGCGCAACATGTTGTGCTCATATTTCAGTGTTCGCGTGTTTATTTGTATTGAGCAGTTTGATGATTTTAAATGCAGCGTGTTTGAACAAATACGTTGCATTTAAAATCATCAAACTGCTTAATACAAACTTGTAAAGCAGTTAACAATTATTTTTTTTAATTTAATGTCTCACCTTTCTTTTTACAAGTATATATGTACATTTAGAGCAATGAAAAGGTTAAATATGGAACAGTACTGTATTTTTCTAGCTGCATAACTTCATCTCTCTCCCGTGATTGGAATGACGACTCTCCCGGCTGTGATAACCTCCTCTAACAACATGAACTCTTAATATCACAAAAGATACATTGTCAGCGATCAGCGATTATATTTAACACAACGAGACACAAGCGAGAGCCGTCATTGGGATCATGCAAGAAAGACGGTTGCGCACCGTGGGGACATAGTGATGTTCCAAATTTGTAAATGCAACCTCACTCAAACCCACGTGTGATACGAGTCCTGAATAGGGTTTTGACAATGGGGATGTGTGCGCAAAACTTTGTAGGTGGCACTAGCTCCAAGGAGCCATTAAGAAAGCAACGCACCGCATGAGCAAGTTATGAAGGCCATGCGCGGTGCGTCGCTCACTTAACACCTCCTTGGGCCACTGCGCCCAACCACAATTTCAACCTTTTTAAATGTCCGTTATTAACGGTTCTTAAGTCTTGTTACCTATACCTATTCTCATTTTAAAAATATCACAGATTCACAGCCGGAATTCAAAATTTGGCTAAATTATAGAAATTATACAGGCGCGATTAGTGTACGGGCATATTTTTCAAGGAGTTATTCTGTACATCAAATTAAAACTAAAACATTTTTTTCTGAAGAAACATTTTTGTTCATATTAAAAGATATTTCTTTACAGGAGGTTATTCTACAATACATGAAAAATGGAGTTGAAAGTAGTTCAAAACTTTTTTTGATTTATGCCTTTGTTGTGAAAAAAATCTGAATATCCGAAAGCTGAACATAAAAAACGTTTTTCCTCGGTAACCAAGGCTTAAACCAAAAAAAAGTTGTACATACCTTTAAACTCAGTTTTTCATGTTGAATAATCTGCTGTCCAATAAATCTCCAAGTATCCAAAAACATGTTTTTTTCAGAGGAAAAACCAACATCAAAAAACAAAATCAATTTTCTTATATCTTATGTATGGTTTTCTTAGGTACACAGAATCACCCCTTGAAAAATATGCCCGTACACTAATTGTATCCTTTATACGCAAATATTTGACTGTATTACTGCAAGTATAATGGTTTTTTCGGCACAATGATTATTGATCATGAAACCTATCTTTATCCTTTATGCCGACTGTACACTCTCGCCAAGCCATCCCGAGACAGGCCAAGAACGAGTGTGTACATGGTGCTTTCGCCCCGTCTCGCTATGTCTAGGCTCGCCTCGCCACCTCTCGGCCGCGTGTCGGTTTTCTGCGCCCGAGTCAAAGGATCTCGTTTGCTCTCGCGAGGCAAGCGAGAGCGAGCATGTAGACACTCGTTCATTTAGTTGCCTGCCAACTTTGTTTGCGTGAGGTACCTAGTGTTCGATATGTGGTCTAACGAGCGCAAGTTAGAGGTTTTGGAGTTGTACCAAAGCGAACCGGTATTATGGAATCCAAAGGATTTGAGGCAAAAGGATAAGCAATGTGTCTACGATGGTTGAATTTGCGTAAGCAATCACCTTGGCATCCCAGTTACTGATTTAAATCATTATATTTTTAAACAATTATAGTAGCTAGCAGCATAGACAAAAAGCAGCAACTAGAGTTGTCGACTACAGCGGGCGGGCCTGGCACCTCAGGAAGTTTTAACAATTGGTCGTTCTATCTCCCTGGAGTGAGCGCAGAAGACTTGGACAAAACACTCCACCGTCAAGCTCTGCCACAAACCCGTAAGAGGCCAACGCCTTAACCGCGAGATAGCAAGGAGTGTTACCCAGCGGGCATACACTCACGCCCTTACTTCCAATTGCGACCAGACTACTCCAGTCTCTCGATTGGTTACGAGTTCGAGGTCACTTGCGCGGTCCTCTCCCTTACGAAGCGGTGAAACGGTGTAAACCGAATCTATCGCGGACCACGGCATCCTTTGCCCGGCTGTTCACCCAGGATCGGGTAGCCGATGGTCGTTTCAAGAGCAGTCGCCCTAAGGTCCGCAACCACCCCCGCTCTATAGGAAACAGTACTGCTTCCAGACTCCCCCGACTGTTAGTCAGAGTGCGCAATCAGACAAAAAGCAGCAGCAATGTACTGGTCCATAGAGGCGGGTACGGTGAACGGTGTCCTCAGTTCGACTGATACACCGAGTGTGTACATGGTTTGCTCTCGCCGAGACTCTCTCGAAACTCTCGGTGAGAGTGTACAGTCATCATCAGAATTTTAGAATGCATGTTTTCTGTCGTATGCTCCATTTTCAAATACCGGTAAATTAGGACCGATTAATACAATCTTTTTTTTTATTTCTTTCTATGAAAATATCTTCTTTTACTTATAGGCAGAAGAGCCACATAGGAACTGGAAGTCCTATTTCGACGTGATTGTGGTGGATGCATGTAAACCACTTTTCTTTGGCGAAGGCACTATACTCAGGCAGGTGGATACAAGAACTGGCGCTTTGAAAATGGGCACTCACGTGGGACCTTTGCAAAAGGAGCAAGTCTATTCTGGAGGTTAGCTTATAAATTTATTACGAACCTAAGGCAATCTTTTTATTGAAATGATTACTTTCCCGGCCGACCACCCGACGAGAAGGAAAAGTATTGTGAATGCGATTTTTTATATTTTTTTTTGAGATGAAGACAGAAATATCTATTTTGACCCCCCCCCCCCCCTTCCCCCTGAGGCGATTAAGACCATTTCCAGACTGAAGTTTGTTTGGTTGTTTATACTCTTTCTTGTGAAAATGTCACAATGGGCGGGTTTATTGTCGTATGACAATCTCTCACAACCAACCCTACTATGACGTGTTATATGTATGTGTGCGTGTAACATGTATGTAAGTGTCTGTCTTGTTAATGCATTTGATCGACAGAATTGAAAATGCAATTCCATTAATTTGATCCCAACGGAAAATGGTGCCAGGCGACCTAACCACTATGCCACCGGGCCGTAGTCTGTCTGTGTATGTCTGTGTTTCTGTGTGCCTGTGTGTATGTATTCCTCCACGGTAGTTCCCAAACACTTCATCATTAACCCCTCGCGTACCAGACGGCCCGAAACGTCCAGAATTGATATTTACCGTCGAACCCCAGACGGCCCGAAATGGCCAGGCGAGGCCGACCGCTAATTATGGATTATTTAATCTTACTGTCTCGCACCAACCACTTAGCCAGTAGTATGTGCGAGGAACGGAGAAAATTCTCTACCGTTTGGTAGCCAGATAAGTATTTTTCGTCACGTTGACTAGCCACTACAAATTTTTGAAGATCCATAGTGCCGCGATCGCTCGGCCGGTAAACAAAACGTTCTGTTAAAAGTGATTTAAAAGTGTTAAAAGTGATTATATCGTCATAATCGTAAATTCTTTATATATTATAATGATACTATTATTTATTCGAGTAGAAATTTCATACCGAGGGCTTACCGAAATGAGTATTTTGAACAAAAATATTTCAAGTGCGAATTGCATCCTGCGCGGATTACGGGCGTTGGCCATTTTTGTGCCGTGTTTTTTCAATGTTACATGTTACAAATATCTAATAGCAAATTTCAATAGGAACATAAAACAGGTCTTTTTTAGACGATCGGTGTGACAGTTTCGGAGTAATCGTTTTTTTTCTGAAACGCCATCTTTTTTTTGAGACTCGCGAATTTCTTACGGGCCGTAAGGCACACATTAAAATTCAAACCGCGGGCTGCGAGGGGTTAAGCTGAAATTTGGTATGCAGGCATCATATGGTCATGGAAAGAGTTGAAAACATTGTGGTTGATATCGATCCACCAGGGAGGCGGGGCGCACTAGTCTTATATCATTCTCGAAATATTGAACTTAGAGGCTGAAACTTGGTACACAGATATGTTGTTGTACCAAAATCACATTGTGAAATGTTGGTTGGAATATCTCATATAAGCCGCACAAATAATATTTAAATTCAGCTATACAATTGTATGGGGGAACCAAATATTTAAATTTTCAGCGGTGAGCGTTTGATATCGCATTCGAAATGTAAATCTGTAATGCGTTGTGTCGCTCATTAGAAATATCAGCAAAGCTGCTTGTCCAGAATAAATATTAACAATAACAATGATAATAATACATCATCTTAATCCATCAAACTTTTTAGTGAATTATTTCGTCACACTGGGACTATTCTATCATTATTTCCATGGACGCTCACTGTTCAGAAATGGCAAAAATGAAACTGCCTCATTAGGACGTTGTTTACAGTCAGTCCGGTGTACTAGTATATATCTATGATATTACCAAGAAAATCCGCTTTGACAAATAAGGCTTTCTCATATAAATTCAAAAAGTCAACCCTAACCTGTTAAGGCATACTAAATCTACTTTGTTCATACTTTAGGTTCCTGTGATGTCTTCACAAAATTGATCAAAGCGAAAGGCAAGGATGTGCTGTATGTCGGAGACCACATCTTCGGCGACATTTTGAAGTCAAAGAAGATTCGAGGGTGGAGAACGTTCTTGGTTGTTCCGGAGCTCGTGCAGGAACTCCACGTGTGGACTGATAAGTGCAATCTTTTCGCAGAATTGCAAGCGCTGGACGTTAATCTGGGAGAGGTGTACAAGTAAGTCTTTTCTAATTTGATAAAAACTAAGACTAGCTATGGGCACAGAATATGTGTCTGATCGCAGATGCGTTATTGCAAATGTATTGCTATTAACCCCTCGAGCCTCAGAGGGACCGATCGGACTCAAAGGTAAAAGCACAGTTGCACCTCGCTGGGACCGATCGGACTCTAAAAATAGTATTCTAAAGTTCTAATATGCAACAATTCTAAAGTGCAACAACGACATGCGCTCGCGAAATCTCGCGGCTCGCGGGGTTATGTGCTTGTGGCTATATTTGCAATCGCTACTCAGGCAGCTTGAGACTGCTCTCTCCATCATACTTAAAGAAAAACATGAAATATTTTTTGCTACACCTGTAATACGGACCAAAATTTAAAACTGAATGCCACATTGTACTTTTTGATTAGCAAGATAAAAATAAAGCCCAGACCTGCAAAATTTGAAAGACGCCTAAAATATTTAAAATATTACTATACTACATTTAAAGCCCGTGCATAAATGGCCGATTACTATGTTTTTATTACCTGCTTCCTAAACAGTTTCGTAATATATAGGCAGAGCTGGGCAGTAACCCGTCAATCTGTTAATTAACATAGTTATATTCTGCATTAACGATTTAACCTTTAACCCTTCAGGCCTCGGCCCCTCAGCCGATTGACAAGTTGCTGTCCCAAAAAAATTTTCTAAAAATTAGTAAAAAAATTGAATTACGACACTGTCTCACCGAAACATTAATTACTGCCAAACCACTGTACCCATAATTAAAATGAAACATATTAACATAATGAAACATAATATAATAAAACAAATTAAATTAAAATAAAATTAAAACGGGGCAGTCACGCTGAATCGTTTTGTGGCCGATATCGGCCAATCGGGGCCTGAGGGGAAAATCATTATCGGACTATTGACCTCCGTTAGGATGAATCTAAAGTCTTAAATATTTTTTTTGTGGAAAGGCCACCGTTTATTTTACTCTACTATTTTTTTGGGCCAAGTAGTTGATACACATTAAACGAACATCGAATCATCATCGGTGACTAAGGTATTTCTCAAGCAGCTACTTCATCCCATAATTTCAAGCAGCACTCTTTTAGTCAAATCTGAAATGATGTAATCATGTTTAAATATGGATTTATTACAGGAATTTAGACTCGAGCACTATGGAAAAGCCGGATATTTCGAAGCTCCGCACCTCCATTCGAGATGTCACTCATAAGATGGACCTGGCCTATGGAATGATGGGGTCTCTCTTCAGATCTGGATCCAGACAAACATTTTTCTCTTCTCAGGTAAGGGCTTTCTCATTATTATAGTAAGAGTCGGCGACCAAACGATGCTGAACTTTTGGAAATTGACAAATAAAAAGCCTCGGTTTTGTAACGGGTTAGGTCCACTCGGCGGGAACGAAAAGATATGACGCCGAGCTTCGGCCGCTCGAAGGTGACGAGGTCCGAGATGTTGTGGATGCAAGTTCTGAATATTGGTCGATTATCTTATAAAGCTTTAGCCTGGACTGCATAGCTAATCCAAACAAGGGCGCCAAAACACCTCTAGAATTTGCACTAGAATAACGGGTCAAATTTCATGACGGCTTCGACGACCTCGTTTAAATACATTAACTTATGAAATATTAGAATTACTGAAATTTTATGGGTATATATAATACAGTGGAACCTCTCATAGCGAGCACCTCTTATAATGAGTAATTCGCACCTCTCATAAAGGGTATAGGAATAATTGTTTCGCCTAAGGAGTAAGAGTCTAGAACAGTGATTCCCAAAGTGGTCTATATGGACCCTTAGGGGTCGATTTCGATTCGCAGGTGGTCCATGTCAGCGAGAAACAAAAATCGGGGTGCACGAGATGTAAATGGGGGTCCACGTTAGTGGACTCCATCTAGGCAGGTCACCATAAGCATTCAGGCGATCCGTTAATGTCGTATCACTTCTTAAACAGGTTTTGTATACAGAATAGTATTTTAAAATTATAATAATAGCAATAAAAAAACGCGCGCATCACAAGTATCACAGAATTAAATCAACACTCAACTCAAATTGCATCACTCGTCGATTGAAGAGGCCAGCGCACATGACTAACGAGGGAAGGTGCGAATGAGATATGTGAAAAAATTGCGCTTCAATGGGTATCCATGCGAGCGAGTATAAACGCACCACATGGATTAACGCGCCACATGAATGAGCAAGCGAGATAGTGCTACATGTGCACTTATATGCGGCTTTCCCAAATGATTCGTACTTTAACCCTTCAGGCCTCGGCCCCTCAGCCGATTGACAAGTTGCTGTCCCAAAAATTTTTAGTAAAAATTAGTAAAAAAATTGAATTACGACACTGTCTCACCAAAACATTAATTACTGCCAAACCACTGTACCCATAATTAAAATGAAATATATTAACATAATAAAACATAATAAATTAAAACAAATTAAATTAAAATAAAATTAAAACGGGGCCGTCACGCTGAATCTTGTTGTGGCGGATATCGGCCAATCGGGGCTTGAGGGGTTAATGTCGTGGACGCTTAGGAATAAACAAATAAAAATTGTACATATTTTTAAGTTTTTAAAACGGTCCACATTACCAAAAACCCTATGTAGGCGATCAGTACTGTTCCAGCTGCCAAGAAACTTTTAATGTTATTAAGTTCAGGAAAATTCAGGCAGGGGTCTTCGGAAAACAGCAAGAGGCCTACGAGTCAAGAAAGTTTGGGTACCTCTGGTCTAGAACGACGTATGCTCATTATGAGAGGTTACACTATAATTATTATGTTTTTTATTATTTATTCTGGACAGGCAGTTTTGCTGATATGGCAGATCAAACTTGTAAAGCTAATAATGAATAATATTAACAAGTTTTTAGGTACAAATCGAATCTGTTTTTCGATTGAATGACAGAGCTTGCACTAATCACTTCAAATAGTAGTTTATTCCACATGCTACCACTATTTTGCAGAAAGTTTTTAAGAGGATTAGATTTCAATTTTGCAACATTGAGTTTTGTGCTGTGACCTCGAAGATTTGTGTTGGCGTTGTATTTGTAAATATACTTCAGCCCAGGTACATCGTAATGATTTGTGATTTTTGTGTAAATCAGATCCCCTCTTTGTCTTCTTTGTTTGAGAGTAGTCTCTGAACCCAGGATTAGGTAGCCAAATGGTCATTTCAAGAGTGGAAGACGACAGGTCAACATCCACCCCCGCTGCTTAGGAAACAGTCATTTCCAGACACCCCCGAATATCAGTCGATTGGCTGACGCCGCACGGTGCGCAAACCATCCAAAAGCGCCCAAAGAACGATTCCCAGGGGAAGCTGACCCACCAGGCACAGAGTCCTGCTTGGGCTCAAACTTCTACTTGGAGACTTGGGTGTGGGTGCTGACCCTTGAAATGGGCCAACCCTAGACACAATGGGTCATAATGGTCCACCCGATTTTAGTTAGACCAACAATTAAAAGCCCGGTTGGCCCCCTAGCACTGGTCCCTGGTGCACTGCACCATCTCGCAGCCTAATATGTATGAAGTATGAAATATCTGGATGCGTGTATGATACTATATGACAGTTTTTCAACAAACCTAAATATCAATGTTGCAGGTGGTGAGATATGCGGATTTGTATGCAGCTTCGTTCATCAACTTGATGTACTATCCATTCTGCTACATGTTCAGAGCACCTGCCATGCTGTTGCCTCACGAATCGACCGTCGCACACGAACAAAGCTTCCAAGATGCATCTTACGAACGGTAACAATTTAATTTTACTTTCCCAACCCACCAACCAACCAACAACTTGGGTTGTCAACCACGGTGAACCTGTCACCTCAGGCAGTTTTAATAGTGATCATTATATCTCCCGTTAGGTGAGCGTGGATGCTTAGAGACAATACAAATCTACCAACATGCCCGTCAGAGGGCAACGCATTTCAAGAGTGGTTGACGACAGGTCAACATCCACCCCCGCTGCTTAGGAGACAGTATATTTCCATAGTCTCCACACTCCTTAAGTCAGAGTGCACAGCCGATCGGCTAACGCCGCACGGTGCGAAACTATCCAGTAGCGCCAGAAGGCTATCCTCCAGGGGAAACCGATCCATTCCCGGGGTAGTCTTTCACACGAGGAGGCTACTGAATAGGAGCTGAATCGTGAGTTGGAACGACCCAGAAACACATTGGATCTTATGGCTCTAGCTGCACGAAACCCATCGCTGCCAACCAACCGACCAGGAGAGAAAGTATTGTGAACACGCAAAAATTTGTGTGTGTGTGTATGTGTGTGTGCGTGCGTGCGTGTGTGTGTGTGTGTGTGCGTCCGTGCGTCCGTGTGTCCGTCTGTTTGTTTGTATGTATGTATGTATTCCTCCACGATAGCGGCCAATCGCTTAATCCGATTAAGCTGAAATTTGGTATGCAGGCAACATTTGGTCATAGCAAGAGTTGGAAAGATTGTGGTTGAAATCGGCCCACCAGCGGGCGCACTAGTCATATATTATCCTCGAAATATTGGACTTAACCCGTTGAGTATGATACGACCAAATCTGGTTCTGAAACAATTATCCGTTGAGTATGATACGACCAGATCTGGTTCCGCGTTTTTTTCACTTCTTTGACGTTCTCATATTTATTCATAATTATCTAATTGTTTTACAAAATGATATTTCAATATTCTATATTCGAAATTTCAATGCAATCATTGTGCAGTTGTTCTTTTTATGATTGGTGTAGTAGTTTCGTAGTTATAGTACTTTAAGGTCGATGTCGCCGAAAATCCTGCAAAAGAGACAGATGCATCCATGAAAATACCCATTTACTCCAAGGGTTAAAGACTTGAAATTTGGTATGCCTTATTGGGTCGAAATGACATTGTGAAATTTTGGTTGGAATATCTCATATGATATTTGAATTCCGCCATACATTTTAATCAAATATTAACGCTATCTGTTGGTGCTTGGCCCAACCTCGCCCTTAGCCGAGAAAAGAACCGCTCCGCCCAAAGCGGTTGCAAGGGAACACAACAGAGAGCAGGCGCTTATCGATTTTATTTATGAAATTAATATTCAGAAGAAATCAGTGATTGGCTACTTGCACGGAGTCTTGGGGCAAAGCAACCGATTCTTTAAAGATATTTTCACATAAAAATTTATTTTTTTCAGGCGTGCGTCTCTCACAGGCCGTTTGAGCTGTCTAGGAAAACACATCTGTAGTCCGATAGCCAAAGTTACTGCGAACTCCACCAACGTTGCCAATGTGAATAATCAGAATAGTGATAAGGTCTGTATAATCAGTTGTCTCTAAGTTTACAGAGCCGTAGAAAGTACACCAGGGTAGATTAAGCCTGCCCAACAAAAATTAAGCCTACCTGCTTACTTAACTCTTCTATCTGTGGGTTGACTGTAAGAGATTGTCTTTGCTACCTGATTAGATGTGCGAATAATTAGCGTTGGTTTACTTTGCTAACAACTGCTCTTTCAAAGGTGTCTATTAGTTGATAAAATAGATTCTATTGCGGATAGAAAAGCTCGATGTGTAAAGCTGTAGCAAGATTAGATAGTAAAAGTTGCTGGGATCTAAGGATTGAAGATGCTACAGTCTATATTCTATATTAATGCCACATAAGGAAAATTTATTAGCAAATAGGTAATAAAGAGTGCAAATTTATTAAAGGGTTCTTATTCCCCATCACAAAAAAATCCCACCCAGTATAATGTGTTTTGTGAGTATTTTAAAATCATTAATCTCAAATGCTGGAGGGAAGGCGTGCCAATGTCAAGTTTATGCCCTGGCTCGGAAAAATCGGCCCGGAAAAGACTGCCGCCATTTCTGCTATGATATTCTGCTTCAATTGCATCAGATTCGTTGGTTTGTTTTCGTATACCTTTCGTTTTAGGTATCCCGATAAGAAATAGTCGAGTGGACTGAGATCGGGACTCCCGGGAGGTCAGTTAATGGAGCCTCTGCGAGAAATCACTTTGTTCGGGAATAATTCGCTTACAGCCTCAATTGAGATGTCAGATGTACGGCAAGTTGTCTCATCTTGCTGAAACCATCTTCTTGAATTAAAACCTTCAAATCCTTGCAACTTTCAGGTCGTATATGTTTTTGCTCAGGATTCTTCTCTTCTCTTCGTGGCAATTCTGCTTGTTGACCTGATCAATTAGGTGGAAGTCGGCTTCGTCGCTAAACACAATGTTTTCAAAGTTGTTGAACCGCTCTAGCAGTTCATTTACAAAATTTAATCGTTTAGCAGTCAGCATTTTTTAGTTCTTGAGTTAACTGAATTTTATACGTTTTGAGATGCAAGTCTATCTTCAAAATTAACTGCAAAGACCATTTTTTGATGTTGAGTAGTTGACTTCGCTTACGAATTGATAGAGATGGATTCTGACAAACTGAAGCTCCTACTTCTTCGATCGTTTCTTGACCTCTAACAATCGTGGGTGTGTTTTGAATTCTTACTGTTGAGCTACTATTTTCAAACATTTGAATCCATCTTATGACATCGTCACTTAGTGCAGTATGAGAATAATATTCCGCACGATACATACGTTGAGCGGTAACGTAGAATCACTGTTGCGGTAATACGCGCATACGGAAAAAGCACAATGCGTCCCCGGGTAGTACTACATGGCTACTAAAATTCCACAAAGTAGTGTGCGATGCTGTCCATTCGCCGCATCCCCGCACCGCCCCTTTACAACGGAGTAAAAACAAAACCGCGCTAGTGTTCCCGGACACCAGGTATATTAAAACTAACAACCTATAACTATCAGCAGGGGAGAGCAGGTAGGCTTAATACATGGGGAGCATTCGTACAGTGGAGAAATCTACACTATCCAATACATTTTTGAGTTCGCGTTTGTGTGCGTGACTCGCGCTCGTATGAGTACGAGTCACGCGACACGTCAATGTATTGGATAGAGTAGATTTCTCCACTGTACAAATGCTCCCCGTGTACGAAGCCTACCTGCTCTCCCCTACTGTTTTTGTATGTTTATGTCAAATAAACCAACAATCTACAGGGTGGCGCAATAGAACGTGCATATTTAAAAAAAATATAAAAAAATAAATACAACAGGTATAGTTAAAATAAAACTGAGGAATTGTTAAGTAAGAACTGAAGTTTATTTTTTAAAAATAACATCATTAAAAAAATAAATACAACAGGTATAGTTAAAATAAAACTGAGGAATTGTTAAGTAAGAACTGAAGTTTATTTTTTAAAAATAACATCATCTAAATGATGACCCTCTCTACGACGGCACTCCTCTAACCGCAAACGGAAATTATTGAAAACTTTGTTCAGTAATGCTGGTGTGATTGCTGCCATTTCACCACGGATATTCTGCTTGAGCTCGTCGATGTTTCTTGGATTATTGCTGTAGACTTTGTGTTTAAGGTACCCCCACAAAAAAAAGTCAGGAGGCGTTAAGTCCGGACTACGTGGGGGCCATGGGATATCACCTCTCTTTGAAATCACTTTTCCAGGGAACATCTGTTTCACAACCGCCATGGAGTCATTAGATGTGTGACAAGTGGCTCCATCTTGTTGAAACCATGTCCTAGAATTCCTTATTCTTGAATTTTCAAGTTCTGGAGCCAAAAAGCCTTCCAACATAGCAACATAGCGTTGGGTATTAACAGTGACGTTTTGTCCACGCGCATTTTCAAAGAAAAACGGACCCACTATTCCTCTGCCCGAGATTGCTGCCCATACTGTCACTTTAGGACTATGCAGTGGTTTCTGATGTTTAAGTTTAGGATTCTCACTATGCCAGTAATGACAATTTTGACGGTTTACGAACCCATTCATGTGAAAATGAGCCTCATCAGAGAAAAGGATGTTGTCACAATTGGAAAACCGATTCAGCATTTCATCAGCAAATGCGAGCCTTGCTCCGAAGTCAGATTCTTTCAATTCTTGTGTTAATTGCAGCTTGTATGGATGCAATTTAAGATCCAACTTTAAAATTCGTTGCAAACTTCGTCGCGATAAGTGTAAGACGGACGATCTCTTGCGAGTAGACATTTGTGGTTCTCCTTGTACCGACTGCATAACTCTCTCAATATTGTCTTCGGTCCTAGATGTTCTTGGACGACCTTTTGCTTTGGGTTTAAATGTTGAGCCAGTCTCTTCGAAACGCTTTATCCATATTTTAATTAAATTAGCACTCGGAGCTTGACTGATTCGCCGTAGTTCATATTCAGAACAATATAGTCGCCTAATAACAACGTATGAACGAGAGGTCTGGTAAAACGCGCGCACGCAAAATGCGCGTTGCTTCCCGTCGAAGTGACTCATAGTAACTAAAACTCCATGAGCCTGCCTAACCAACGAGGTAAGGTTCCCCCCGCCCGCGCGCTTTCCACCCCGCCAAAAAAATGATGCAATATGCACGTTCTATTGCGCCACCCAGTATAACTACCAGTATTGTTTTTGTATGTTTATGTTAAATAAAGCACTTTTCGAAGAAAAATACTTTTTGTTCCAATTAAATCGCACGGTACTGTATATGTATAAGTATTTATACATATTAAGTTGCTGAGATAAGCTGTTTAGTTAGTTATTTTTATTGAATACTAGCTGACCCGGTAAACTTCGTACCGCCTAACAGTCAATGAATGTCGTATTACAGATTAGCTGAACTTAATTTATAATTTTATGAAAGTAATACAAAATAAATACTAAGTTCACTACTTTATTAAGATAATAACACAAAAAGAAATATAAAAGTACGGTCCAGCTGTTCTCGAGTTATAAGTGTTCGAACAAACCTGACTTTGTTTTATATCTATAGATAACAATGGTTGTCTGTAAAGTCATAAAACAATAACCCTGTTGTTTGTACTAATTAAAAATAGAATTCAAGTTTTCTTTATCATTGTTAGTGTTTTGATACAATAAAGCTATTTTTCTTTGTTTATTTCAAAAAACCTCCTTCTCGAAGGGATATGACGCTGAAAATCCTCCCATAAGTTGGCTTCTTGCCGAGGTTTTGGGTTGGCACAACAAATTTTTTAGAAATGGTAGATTTTTTAAACATCTCATTTTAAACATTAAATAGTCCAGACTAGGTACTTATCATGTCATCTACATAATCCACAAATCTTTTAGTAGATGTAAGTTTGGATAAATAAATAAAATATGTATTTTTTTTTACATTATAGGTGCCGCACGTTCGTCCCGAGACCCCGCGCCGCCTGACCCACACTCACGACGAGGATTGCTCCGACGAAGAAGAGCACAGCAGCCCGCCAGCCGCCATCAAGAACAACCAATAAGCAGCGTTCTCGCCACTTCCAATCAGTGCATTTCTGAAAACGTCTTTTTTTATATTACGTAGTCGTAGGACCCGATTTCTTATTTCCAAAAAATGTGACATTGCATATTTTGAGATTATTTTTATTTTTTTTTTGACATTACCACACCATGATACTTGCCATGAGTATGTTTATTTTTTAATGTGAAAATATATTTTTTAATGGTACTATAATAGAGGTACGCGATGGGTCGCCTAACTATAAGCAATGTCAAGTGAAGGGTCACCGCGAATACAGTATACCGAGTTAGAACAGTAAGCGCACTCTCGAGCGGCAGGCGATGCGGGGATAGTATGCGAGGGAAGCGAGCAGAGGGATAAGTCTCGGCGAACGCCTTTGGTTAGCGTTACGTGCGGGTGGAGGTTGGCAAGCTTCTCGAGTGTTTGAATATCTGCATCGACGGAATGGCAACTATATGCGAGCCCTTAGGCTTCTTGTCCACGACACGTTTTTTCGCCATATGGCTCGTTAGCCTTTTTTCTCCGTACGGCTCGGTTTTCTCACCGTATAACGCATTAGCCGCGTTCCATTTTGCAAACAACATCAAGGTCTAAACACTGTCCGCTATGAAAACGTCCGGTGCAAAGACAAATTCTCAAACGCTGCCATACAACACTGATACGAATTTCGTAAATAAACACAGGTCGCCGAGGAGGAAATACGATGCATACAAAGACGGCACTGAGCCATTTTTCCAAAGTGACCATGGACAAGCTTCCATAGTGATTCATACTCCATTGATAACTGCGCCTAGACACAGCAAATTAACGGTGGATTTTCACAGCAAAAAATACGTGTCGACAAGAGGCCTTTGGACTCGTAACGTCGTCCGCTTCGATTTCAATTAATTATTTTGTTTTGTTCTAAGAGAAGCTACTCTCTGTATACTGTGCCGTAAATCACATAGTCTTGAAGCATTTTTGTTTTGTTTTATTATTTTTCAGAGTTTTATTTAATTACTTTATTTTTGTTGTCAGATTAAAAAAAAACTGTTTTTTTTTTACAATTTATCCAAGACTTGAAGCCTTGTAGACTTAGCCCTGCAATTATTTCTAAATCATACATCGAAATACGATTATAATAACGCATAGTGATTAATGATACATTCGTGATTTTACGTATATTTAGAGTACAAGTGTATGATTAAAATTTCTTTGCATATGCGTTTGTTTCATTATACAGCTCTAAAGGAGTAGATCCTCTAAGTATTCTTCGAATTCCTCTTCGCGGGATTTTTCTTCTGGCTCGTTTCCTAGAAAAGAAAAAATGCAGATGAAGCAATTTATCCATGCATTTTTTTACGCACAAAACAGGATGTGCTTTTATTTTATTAGGTGCAATTAGGTCATCCAGGGAAGTCAGGGAAGTTGCCGCTGCAAGCACCGAAGTAGCACTTTTTTGTTGGGGACCTGTACCAGCGCCGACTTGGCGCCCGGAGACTTCCAAAGATACAAAAATAGATAAGATCTTCAAAGAAGATAAGAAGAAATATTTTCGAAATTATTTTTAATTCAGGAAGTATAATTAAAGGCTTACGGGAAAAACATTAAAAGTCATGACATGGGGTGTAAATTTAAGTAAAATGTATTTTTTAGAAACTCAATTTTATTTGGTCCTATTTTAAGCTAGTAAATTTTTAACCCTCCGTATACTAGGTGAAAAAATAATCGTGAATCGATAGAATCAGATCATATAAACAGGTAAAATAATTTAAAAAATCAATTTTTAAAATAGTAAGAAAAAAATTATTATTATTACCTAGTCTTAAATTATTATTATTAGTCTTAAATTCTTCCACTTGTCTGTATGTTATGTAATAATCTTTATTTTCACAATGCGCGCATGTACCACTATGTTTAGGTTAGCTGTAAGACATTGCCATGTGGCAATAAGCTCGCCTTTTTTGTATACTTATTAAGTGCAAATAAAGAGTTTATTATTATTATTAAAAAAATCAAAGTAATAGTACAGCAGAACTCCAATTAACCGAATGAATTGACAGCGGACCCCATTGGAATAATCAAAAATTCGGATAATAGTTTTTTTTCCGAAAAAAGTGTATTTTAATTAATTACTGTAAGTATGTTGAAAATGGGAGAAAAACCATTTTTAAAGAAAAAGAGGTGATGATACCAAGTCTGATTCAACTTGGACATTAAGGTCAATCTTTCAAAATTTATTATTTTGTGGTTAGCCAACACACCTTCGTATTCCCCCTCTATCAAAAGTTTCCTTAAATGTTGCCATATGTAATGGCATTTCATGGTTTCGATAACAGAATGGTCCATTGGTTGCAACAAGTTTCTGACTTATGGCGGTAAAAAGATTATTTTAAACTGGTCATTTCCTTTTTTCCAACAATTCTTCGGTGGGATGAGTTGGTGCATTATCAACGATCAGTACGTCTCGGTCTTTTTTTTCTGTTTTTATTTCGGATAATCAGCGATTCGGATAGTCGAAGTTTGGATAATTGGAGTTCTACTGTATCTAGAGTTCAAAAATCAATATAATCAATAGTTAACTACTTTTTATAGATGCTGTTTTTTAATTACTGTTGCTTTATGTAATATAAAAAAAATCGGTTGTGTCACCCCAAGACTTTCCTGACTAGTATCCGGGGAGGTGCGAAAAAACAGCGACATTTTTTACTCTAGTACCCCAAATTTGTATGGCAGGTACCCCAAACGTTGGTCGTAAGTACCCCAAAAACTAATAGGTTCTTCCGATGGTTAACAGAAGCTTCTATGCCAAATTTTAACTTAGACAGATTAAGCGTCTGGGCGCTATCGCGGAAACAATTTTTTCGCCGGGAACCCCAAATTTGTATGGGAGGTACCACAACCGTAGGGCGTAGGGACTATAAAAACTAATGGGTTCCTCTGACGGTTAACAGAAGCTTATATACCAAATTTCAGCTCAATCCGATTAAGCGTCTGGGCGCTATCGTGGAAGAATACATACATACAGACATACAGACATACATACAGACAGAGATCGGTCTGGAAATAGTCTCAATCGTCTCAGGGAGTCTCAAAATATATATTCCCATCTTCATCTCAAAATTTTTTTTTAGCGCGATCACAATACTTTCCTTTCCGATAGGTCGTCAGAAAAGTAAAAATATAGACAATGAGTCCATGAATATTTCAATATAACTACATTTATGTACCTAGGTACAATGTTTGAAAAGTCATGGCCCTTGAATTCAACCATATTATAAAAAGGGTGGCCTGTAAGCATCTCCTTAATGTTTTTTTTTTAATTTTACGTCCTGCTGTTAAAGATCTCTTTGCATTCGGTATATCCATGGCCTCAGAAAATTTGACCACATCACGGAGTACAGAGAGAAGCTTCACTGGCTGTCGACCCGGGAGAAAAGAGACATGCGAGTTCTCTGTATGCTTTTCAAGATCTTGGATGGCGTCGCTCCCAATTATCTTACCGGCAGATTTACTGCACTATCGGCTCATGAACGCCCTCTGAGATCAAAAAACAACCTGCTACTCTCTATCCCTAGTCACAGCAGTGACTTCTTCTCATTCTCTTTCACCGTACATGGAGCCCGTCTTTGGAATGCTTTGCCGGAACAGACTCAGAGAGCATTTGAAATCCTCCAGATAAATTCCCTTTCCCCTCCCATTCCCCTCCTTTTAAAAACTTTAGCGTCCTTATAGGTGTTAGATTATTTTGATGTGGCAAATCTGTGCCCACAAAGAGTAAAGTATATACTTCTTTCTATCCTCCTCTTTTTATTTGTCATACTCTTTATATAGGTTAAGTTATATAGTCTACTCGCAAATAATGTTCTTACAATAGTATAGGTTAGCTCTAAAATATTGCCTGCAGGCAATAAGCTCGCCTTTTCTTAAGAATAAAGAGTTTTATTATTATTATTATTATTACTATTATCTCCTGCTGTTAAAGGGAGAATATTGTAGAATTGAAAGCTAAGGTATAAGTAGATTTTCTGTAATTTTGCCAGTCTTATTCTGGGTACGCATAAAAGGGAACTACCACGGATATAGTGATAGTGAATCAGCATTAGTTGCAGTTTCTGTTAACCCTTCAGGCCTCGATCCCTCAGCCGATTGACAAGTTGATGTCCCAAAAAAATTTTGTAAAAATTAGTAAAAAAATTGAATTATGACACTGTACCACCAAAACATTAATTACTGCCAAACCACTGTACCCATAATTAAAATAAAACATATTAATATAATAAAACATAATAAAATCGGCCAATTGGGGCCCTAGGGGTTAAGTGCCATCTGGCACACACTGTCGAGACACTATTCGGGTTAAGTCCGGATCACAAGAGGAAATATACCTTTTTTCCATGGATCATCATCGCTATCCTCCTTCGCTGCGGAGGATGTTGATGGTTGATCAGGAATGATTTCGTCCACAGGCTCATCGGCCGACTTTTCGTCCTTCTCATCCTTACTTTTCCTCCTATGTCTACGTTTATGCTTCTTCGATAGCCGCTTCACTTCCCTTTTCTTCGAGTGGTAATTGAGTTTGCTCGAACAGTCCAGACACAGTCCTGAAAAATAGATTAGAAAGAATGTGAAGACACTCCTAGACGGGTGTTACACGTTCAATCTGGCATCAGTTTAGTCCGTGACATATGTCAGACTGACAGCAAACTGATCGTTTATTGCGTTGACTGATGGACTAAACTGATGAATTTTCAAACATTTTGATGGTCCAACAGTCAGTTCATGATCAAGGTCGTGGACTGAACTGATGCCAGATTGAACGTGTAACACCCGTCTTAAAAGAATAGTCCTGGTTGGATGTAAAACGCTGCTAAAAACATCTGGTTTATTGAGAGCAAGCGTGAAAGCAATTTTTAACTTAGGTTTTAGGTCAAGAACCATTAAAATATAAAACTCAGCATTAGCCCAGTATTATAAGAATATAATTGGAAAGCTTGCGCTCAACTGGGCAATCGTACAGCGCAGTATGGGACGTGGGAGGAGGAGGAGGAGGAGGAGGAGCAGGAGCCTACCTTGAAATGCTTGAAAGAATGGTGTGGCGCATTGCAATTTTGTTATTTTAATATTATCTAGGTCTAGTTTATTGATTTCATAATTTATTAAGTAATACCTGTCCACGAAATACTTTATAATGCCTGTCCACGAAATAAGTAATACCTGTCCACGTTTGTATATTTGTCGTTTGAGTATTACGTTTGAGTCCGATCGGTCCCTCTGAGGCTCGAGGGGTTAAGTAATATCTGTCCATGTTATGCGTAATACTTGTGTGCAAAACAGATGCAATTCACCGTAATATAATAAAATTTTAAAAAAGATTAAGATTTCACCGATTTCCGAAGGATTCAGTTTAGTTCACTTCAACCGCCTAAAGATGGAAATATGTAGAAGACAAGCAACGGAAATCCTCAGTGATGAATGAAACTCAGATCAAACACAAATTTTCTCCATAAGCTTGCTAAATATTGGGAGTTTGGAAATTGGACGGTAATTATCAACCTTGTTATGGGACCCTTCTTCATATTTTGGCAACTCCAACAATCGGAAAGCACACATTCTTTAACCCTTCAGGCCTCGGCCCCTCAGCCTATTGACAAGTTGATGTCCCAAAAAAAATTAGTAAAAATTTGTAAAAAAAATAATTATGACACTGTTTCACCAAAACTTTAGTTACTGCCAAACCACTGTACCCATAATTAAAATAACACATATTAACATAATAAAATATAATAAAATAAAACAAATTAAATTAAAATAAAATTAAAACGGGCCCGTCACGCTGAATCGTGTTGTGGCCGATATCGGCCAATTGGGGCTCTAGGGGTTAAGTGACATTCTAAATAGTAATGCTTTAATATTATTATTATCATCCAAATGAATTGTGAACCAGTGGAAGTTTACTGGCCTAAGTGGTTGAAGCGAGTATATACATGCGTTTTAAATACAAGTTTTTTTTTAAATCAGACGTAGCAAGCATGCCGCCTGTCCATAGGCACAGGTATCTAATGGGCCATTGCAGTTGGGCCTTTATGACCCATGTGTTAGGGTCGGCCCAACTCACAGGTCAGCACCTATTCGGTAGCCTCCCCGCAGAAGTGCGAGCCCGGGTAGGACTGGCCTGCGGGCCAGTTCCACTGGAAATCGCCCTTTGGGCGCTTTTGGACAGTTTGCACGTCAGCCAATCGACTGTGCATTCCGACTGATATCCGGGGGAGTCTGGAAATGGCTTTGTTTCCTATAGAGCGGGGGTGGTTGTTAACCTTACGGCAACCGCTCTAGAAACGACCAACCGGCTACCCAATGTCGAGTGAACAGCCGGGCAAAGGACGCCATGGTCCGTAATAGATTCAGTAGATACTGAATCACTGCTACGTAAGGGAGAGGACCGCGGAAGCGACCTTGAACCAGTAACCAGTCAGGAGGCCAGATAAATCTGGCCAAAACTCAGAGTAAGGGCGCGAGTGTCAGCCCGCTGGGTGCACACCCGGCTTCTCGCGGTAAGGTGTTGGTCTCTTACAGATGAGTGGCGTAACTAGACTCACCTTTAGGGAGACAGAACAACCAAATATCGTTAGAACTTCCTGAGGTGACAGGTTTGTTTGTTGTAGTTGACACATCCAAGTGTCTACAGTCACATGATAATCTGTTGATGAATTAATATTGGCATAAATCTTATACTTACTACATTTGACGAGAGCGTTCTTTCGTTGGCCGCCTTCGGCGTATGCAAAATTGACTTCCCACGATTTGAGATCTTCGCTAGTCTGACATTTTTTATTGGCGCAGATAAATTGTCCCTTTCCGACGACTACCTCCTTTTCAATCCTCCAACGCATTGCAATCTACAAAATTTAACGGTTTCATTGTCTACGGTTTTAAGGTCTGACACCAATTGGTGGTCTGGTCGAGCGACGTGGACTTGAAGAAGTCTCTTTTGCGGGGAGATTACGACAGCAAGAGTATGGCTCATGCTATTGGCCTTCAATGCCAGAATGACTGGACAACAATTGGTGACTTTTGCATTCCGCCTCCAATGCACTGGAAGGTAATGCTCTATGACTGGACGCCAGAGATGCTGAAATTTTATTTGAATGCCTTTCAGCATACACTTCCAGACCCCAGTAACCTCGCTCGTTGGAGCTTTGCCGAGGATAGTTATTGTCCCCTCTGTAGCAATACCCCTTGCACAGCTAGACACATTCTAGCTGGCTGCAAGGTGGCCTTAGATCAAGGACGGTACACTTACCGCCATGACAAAGTTCTCGCTGTTATTCGCGAGGTAATTAGTCTCTCAGTGGCTCGTGCCAACAAGGGTTTGACAGTATCCTCCAAACCCCCAATACAGTTTGTGCGGGATGGCTCTAAAGGCAAAAAACATTTAACTACAAAACCTTTCTCAATAATCGAGAAAGCTACAGATTGGACTCTGGAGGTTGATTCGGTCTCTAAGCAGTATAAATTCCCTGAAAGTCTCGGATGCACAGCCCTCCGTCCAGATATAACTCTTTACTCTCTATCTCGGAAGGTGGCTCTTATTGTAGAATTAACTGTTCCATGGGAATCAAATATCCCAAAAGACCACGAGTGCAAATTAAATAAATACCATGATCTTGCAAATGCCGTAACCCGGAACGGCTTCACTGTTCACCTTCACGCGGTGGAAGTTGGCGCTCGTGGCCTGCCAGCTAAATCTCTATTTCACCTCTTTAAAGATCTTGGCCTTTCCAGAAAAATAATCAACTCTTTCTTAGAAAAATTATCTAAAACTGCGATTTGCGCATCTCAAATTCTATGGCTTCGAAGGGGGAGTGAATGGGTGGCAAGGTGAACGCTCACATGTGGCAAGACAGCTGTCCTAAACCTACCACAGCCGGTTCGTAAGTCCGGAATCCACTGCTCACCCCCCAGAAGTGTAAAAAATAGTATTATGATGGGCCCGACTCCGGTCGGTGAATTCCATGGCAGCTCCGTTTGTATTTATTTATTGCATTGCTATCTGTCGGCAGAAAGGTGAACTGTTTAGTTTTGTTTATGAATGATATAGCAGCGCCTACTTTTTTTAAATGTTATGAACACAAAATAAATAACGGGGATTTTCACCGCTGTTTCATCCGCTAGAGAGTGACTGTTCCTGAAAGGTTTAAAGTAAATAACGTACCACCTAAGCGAGCGTCCCTATGAAGCTGGGTGTGTGAGGAGTGAGAGAGATATATACAATATTAAATGCACCTGAGGGAAAAGAAACAACGAGGCAGTTTGACTCATTTTCCAGCCATAATGTCGTCAAAAGTCGAAAAATAAATATTAATCCTCATAAGTTAAAATATCTCAATTCTAAAAAAGATTTCTAGGATTTTTTTTGCCAATCCTATTCAAACGCTTTGTACTCGAATGGCTCCGCTGCGGGCGCCGCCCAAGTAAAAAGAGCTAAGTTTGCTGAGTATAAAATGATTTTAAAATGCCTGTAAAACGCTTCCCTTATACAACCAAAATCATCTCGAGTTGCTGGTTCGCCCGAGTGAAAAAGGCCTCGTCTGAAAAGGGTTAAGCAATGGACAGCTTCAGCAGGATTTTGACAAGATCAAAGCATGGACGGAAGATTGGTTGCTTACTTTGAGCACTGAGAAATGCGTAGTGCTTCATATCGGGAAAAGCAACCTTTACACAGAGTAGGTATTCTCTGGGAAACACCCAAATAGAAGCAATTAATCAACAAAAAGATCTTGGAATAACAATTAGTCATGATCTCAAATGGGAAAAACACATAGCTGCAATCGCTAAAAGAGCCAACTCTTCCTTCATGTGATAATAAAGGCTTTCCAACATTTGTCTATATAGGTGTTTATAAAGACCTACACGGCATATGTGAGACCTACTCTTAACCCCTCAGGCCTCGATTGGCCGATATTGGCCACAACACGATTCAGTGTGACGGCCCCGTTTAAATTTTATTTTAATTTAATTTCTTTTATTTTATTATGTTAATATGTTTTATTTTAATTATGGGTAGGTACAGTGGTTTGTCAGTAATTAATGTTTTGGTGAAACAGTGTCATAATTCAATTTTTTTACTAATTTTTACTAAAATTTATTGGGACATCAACTTATCAATCGGCTGAGGGGCCGAGGCCTGAAGGGTTAAGTATAGCTATCAGCTCTAGAACCCCTACGTATGCAAATATGTAGATGTCCTAGTAAAGTTGTAGCATTGGGCAACCAAACAGCCTGTAGGCCTGAAGAATAAGAATTAGTTACTTGGAATTGGAGTTACTTGGAATGACTACTCTCAACAAAGAAAACAAAGAGAGGGTCTGGAGTAGATATATTTTTGCTCATACCACCTCCGTAATAACTGTTTATAATAAAATAAAATTTACCTTATTTTCCTTATATCGAGATAAGTCACAAATGCAATATTCTTTGAACAGTTTGTCGTAATATTTCTTCGCCAGTTGCTTTTCCCATGTATCGGCTGCTGCGTCGTCCCATAGAAATCTGTGATTCTCTCTGATTACGTGTAAATCGGTACGATCGCGGGTCGAGTCACGTTTTAGGATTGCGGTAGACCCCGCCTCGCATAGAATATACTCGTTTATAAGATGCTTGTGTAAATCGTAAGGATTGAGCCCTCGTAAGCGTGCAGACATCTAGAAAAGAGCGTGGCCGATGTCCGTTTGAAAGTTCTGTATGTTTTATGGAATTGGCATTATGGAATTGGAATTGGAAAGCAATTATGGGATTCGATTTCGCCCTATTTGCAGATGACACCAAGTTCTTTGCGAACCCACTCATAGCTTATCAGAATATCCAGGACAGCCTCAACTCTACAATTCAGTGGACCAAGGAATGGTTGCTTTCTCTTAATGCAGATTGATCTACATATTGGGTCTGGAAATCCACTGCTAAGATATACGATTGAGGGGAAAAAGTACAGCCAGTTATGACCCAGAAAGACCTCGGCTTCACTATATCCCAGGACCTCAAATGGGAAACCCACATAATCGATATAGTTAAAAGAGCAAACTGACTTCTATATCTAACAAAAAAGCTTTTTCTAATAACACCAGCGATCTTTTCGATCTTCGCATGGTCCTTGAATACTCCTAACCGAGTATGTAATCCATACTATATTAAGGATATAGAGCACCTGTAAATATTTCAGAAAAGAGCAACGAAGTTGATGTTAATACTGAGGAACAAACCGTTAGAAGTACGACTAAAACAACTCCGTCTAACAACATTAGAGGAACCTAGGCAGCGAGTAGATCTAATAGAAACTTACAAAATGCTTCTTGGTTATTATAGTGTGACCAACATCGAGAAAATGTATACCATGAACACCAACAAGCAACTGCGTGGACACTCGCTAAAGTAGAATAAGGCAATCGCAGCATCGAACCCCAGGAAACATTTTTTGACAAATCTTTTAGTGGATGCTTGGAATGCTTTGCCAGAGGGAGTGAAAGTGCTAACTCTGTCAATAAGTGATAAGTCTCCTGGACCTAAGGGGCAAGGGGAAAAGAAGCATTCCTCCAATGCTTCCTTCCCTCTGTAAGGTCCTCCAGGTCAACCTCCAGCACAGCGAATCTGCAACGGCTCAACTTCGGAAATGGCTGGAGGTTAACCCAACCGCTATAGCCCTGATCCAAGAGCCGTGGATCAGAAACACACGCATAAACGGACTCAACAACACCGGAGGTAATATATTCCATAATACACAAAGCAAACCTAGAACCTGTATACACATATCCCGAAACATAATGGCACAACCACTAACTGAATTCATTTCCAGAGACGTGTATGCTATAAAATTACTAACAACACAAAACTCAAGACTGCCGGAGATGGTTCTCGCGTCCGTCTACATGGCGGCAGAAGACGAACCACCTCCTACGGAAATGAACAACCTCGTACGTTACTGCGAACGTGCAGGGCTTGAACTGGTCATATCTGCGGACTGCAATGGCCACCACAACCTATGGGGAATGGAAACAAACAACAACAGGGGTAACGATCTTGTTGAATACCTTATGACAACTAACCTAGACATACTCAACACAGGATCAAAACCAACTTTTGTCACTCGTAGATGTAACACTATAATTGACATTACCTTAAGCACAGGACTGGCAGCTCAACACGTGTCCAACTGGCAGGTGTCGGATGAACTATCGTGCTCCGACCACAGATGGATTCGGTATGATCTGACAGCAGATACACAAACACCTATACCCAGAAGAAATCCAAGACACACCGACATCAAGGCGTATAAGGAACTTCTCGCAGGTAAAATAGAAAGCAACACAAAAACACACAGACCAAACAACACAGTAGAGTTAGAGGAACAAGTAAAGTCACTCACAAAAAACATAATTGACTGCTACGAAAACACGTGCCCACTATCGACACCATCAGCTACTGGAAAATGCAATAACAGTAGCTGGTGGGGTCCAGAGTTGGAACGCCTAAGAACAAAAATGAGGAAACAGCTAAACAGAGCTACGAACACAAAATCTGATGAAGACTGGGACAAATACAAAACAACCAAATCAGAATACAAAAGGAGAATAAGACACAGAAGATCAGCCTCATGGAGGAACTTCTGCAACAATATATCCACAATTACCCAAGCAAATAGAACAAGGAAGATCATGGCCGATCAACCAAAACAATTACTGGGCACTCTGAGAAGGAAAGACAACAACACTACCAGTAACCCGGCCGAGACCGAAAGTCTACTGGTGGAAACGCACTTCCCAGGTTGCAGAGTAGTTGACAAACAAGAATGGGACGTACAAACAGACAACTATCATCCGACCGAAAACGAGTGGAAGATAGCGGAGCATATAACGGAACGGACCAAAACAGCCTGGGCAACGAACAGTTTCAACAACTTCAAATCACCAGGACTAGATGGAATATACCCAGCCCTCCTAAAATGGGGAGGAGACAAACTTATCGAACAACTAGCAAGCATACTATGTAGCTGCATCGCCTTTAGATACATCCCACAGAAATGGAGAGAAGTAAAGGTGATCTTTCTACCAAAACCAGGGAAAACTGATTACACAGACCCGAAATCTTTCAGGCCCATTAGCCTTACCTCCTTCATGCTAAAAACACTAGAGACTATGCGACAGAGAACTGAAGGACACAGCACTTAAAAACATAGGTATCCACCCGAACCAACACGCATACACACAAGGCAAATCGACAGAGTCAGCACTCCATGCCGTTGTAAACAACATAGAAACTGCACTAGCAAGGAAAAACTCCTGCCTAGGCACCTTCATCGACATAGAAGGAGCGTTCGACAAGACAAATTTCAGTAGCATTCAACAAGCTCTAAACAGACATCAAACCGAACCATTGATTACAGAATGGATAATGAACATGCTAAGAAATAGAATCATCAGGCTATCTGAAAACCAAAATCACCAGGCGCTCGTGATGAGAGGATGCCCACAAGGAGGTGTACTCTCGCCACTTCTATGAAACCTGGTAGTAAACGACCTGATAACAAAACTAAACAACAATCATTTCCTAACAATAGGATATGCAGATGATCTAGTAATAATGATCAACGGACTAGTAACAAGCACATTGTGCGACCTTACACAAACAGCTTTGAAAATAGTAGAGAAATGGTGCAAGGAGAATGACCTATCGGTAAATCCAAAAAAGACCGACACCATTCTCTTCACACATAAACGGAAATTGGGTACATACAAAATGCCAACCTTGTTTGGATCCAGACTAACGCTTTCTAAAGAAGTAAAGTACCTAGGAATAACTTTGGACGAAAAACTAAACTGGAATAAACACCTAGAAAACAAACTAAACAAAGCAACAGTCGCCTTCTGGCAATGCCGAAGAATGGTGGGCAAGAAATGGGGACTAGCCCCACACATTATACTGTGGCTGTACAAAATGATAATAATACCAATGATAAGCTACGGAGCTGTAGTATGGTGGCCCCGCACCCAACTTACTACTGCAATCAACAAATTACAGAAAATGCAAAGGCTAGCATGTATAGCAGCGACCGGCTGCATGAGAACAACTCCGACAGCGGCGCTGGAAATCATGCTAGGGCTTCTACCACTACACCTACATATACAAAAAGAAGCAGCCGCAACGGCTACTCGTCTAAAGAATCTAAACTTATGGACCAAATATAAAACACCGCACACGAATATATATGATAATATACTGTCAAGTTGTCCAATGCTGGATGCGGCAATCGACAGAATACCCAAAACTATGATCTTCTGGAAAGAATATGCCATATCATTAACAGAAGACTCAAAAGAAGCACTGAATCAAACGGACCTAAGAATCTACACAGATGGATCAAAAACCAACAAAGGTACAGGATGTGGTGTCTTCTCGGAAGACCTAAATATACACATCTTCAAACCACTCGGAGCACACAACACAGTTTTCCAAGCAGAATGTATGGGAATAATAGAAGCTTGCAACGCAGTGGAACAGCGGCAGCTAAAACACGAAAACATATGTATTCTATCGGACAGCAGGTCAGTGCTACAGGCACTGGGAAGCGATAGATTTACATCTGGGCTCATATACGAATGCCACCAAAGCCTCCTCGAGGTATGCGGAAAAGGCAATAAGGTGACACTGAAATGGATCAAGGGACACAGTAACTCAAGAGGAAACGATGCTGCGGATGAACTAGCCCGTAAGGGCTCAGACACACCGGCATACGGACCCGAACCTATCGTGCCCCTACCCTACTCGCACATAAACAACCAACTTGACAACCACTACAAACAACTACATCAAACACACTGGAAAGAGATAGACACCTGCAGACAAACCAAAGAAATAGTAGTGGAATACAACCACAAACTTACCAAAACACTTCTAAGGACAAAAAGGCCCCAACTACGCAAACTAGTGGGACTGATAACAGGACACAACACACTAAACAAACACCTCTTCAACATGGGCGGAACGAATAGCCCTATGTGCAGAGCATGCATGGAGGCGGAAGAAACCACAAAACACATTCTGCTAGATTGTAAACAGGTAGAAGTATACAGGACAAAACACTTTGGGACTCCAGGCACCCTGCGCGAGGCAGCAGGAAACCTGAAAGCCCTGCTGGCTTTCGTCGAGGAGCTGGGGTGGGTGGAATAGCGCTACCCCCGTTACACGCAAAATAGGCACACTGGATGTCGACTTGCGAAGGAACGCCCAGTACAACTAACTAACTAACCAACTCTGTCAATAGCCTTAGGCCGCTTGTCCATGGCACGGTTTTTTAACTGTATGGCGCGTTAGCCGCTCCATAGAAGAAAACATGTCCACGGACCGGATTTTTTACTGTACAACACATTAGGTAAACATCCATTTTGTAAATGACATTCAAGGTGGAGAAAAAATAATCCGCCATAAAAACGTCCGGTTTCGTAGACAAACTCTCATACACTGCCATACAACGCTGATACAAATTGCACCGTGTATAAACACGGCGCGCCGAGGGGCAGACACGGTGCATACGGCGGCGGTGGTCCAGATGTGGATCTATTGCTGTATGCTGATAGGTTTGAATGCGTTAATCTTTCGGAAGCCAGTCATTCCATGCAAAATTTTCAAAGCCCTCGAAAATTTGTTTGTAGAAGGTGTGTGCAAGCATACTAATATATAACAGTGGCTTATTCAATGGCAGGCTTCAATGACAGGATTTTACCGCAGTGGAGAAATAGAGCCGATAATTGAATAAATATGTATATACTCGTAATACAGATAATTAAAAAAAACGTCGATCGGCGGGCATGGCCACCCAGGGCTTAAGGCTGATTTACATTGTCAGTTACATGCGTGAGTGTTGGCGCCGAGAACTGACTCACACTGTCCACATAATCGGTCAGTTGTGGCTATTTTTTCACGGTGTACGCACATTATTATAGTCAGTGAGGAAAAATGAGTTGGTTCTCGAAAACTGCAGAATTCGATGAGTGAATTATCTGCCGAGAAAATTATCCTATCTGCCATTAGAAGAGTTGACGGAAATATTAGAAGAAAAGGTATCGAAAAGAAATGTCAATTTTTGCTGGTTAAAATTTTTGACATAACGCGATGTTACCCTACAACCTACGACTGACCTACTACGGACTTGGACGTTTAGACAAGGTCAATACCGCTGGCCAAGGTGCCGGATGGAACGGACTGACTTCAAAATATATAGCGGAAATATTGAAGTCAGCACTGACGCGACAGTGCTTTAGTGATTTAAAATCAAATTACAGGGTAGCAGTACCGGGTCAGACTGACTTGTCTTGAGTTTGAAGTCAGTAGCTAACAATGTAAATCAGCCGTTAGAATCAATGTGGAATATATGCACACTCTCAGATAGTAAAGAAGGTACTAACGACCGTTAACCGGTCGGGCGCCAACAATGCCTAAAGGCAGTTTGCATCGTTTGACAGATTCGCGCGTATCTCTTTCGGCCAGCCCCCATATATATTTTCATCACCAGAAGCCCCAAGCAGCTTTCCCTGCTATTACAGAAAGTGGAGCTTTTCTGCGACTGGTCAGGCTGTATAAAAGTGAAGCCCTCCAAATGTTTTTGCCTTGGACTCGCCCGCATGGGCACAAAATTTACATCCTATGACCCCAAATTGGTCTATAAGGGCTCTAATATCTCCCTTATAGACCCAAACAATCATTTCAAATTCCTCGGCAGAAAAATCACCCATCAGGGAAAAGACGTCTCGGGCGATCATGTTATAGAGCATTTCAAAGTTGCCTGGCGAAAATAGATGCCTTGCTAATTTCTGGCCCTCGTAAGGCCTGGATCTATGACAATTATCTAACGTCACATTTGTCATGGCCCTTTCTTATTTACGATTTTACCAAAACCCAACTGTCCCGTCTAGATGCACTGGTGACAGCTAGTTTAAAATCCTGGCTGTCCTTAGCCAAACCAGCTGACCCCTCGACTCTCTTCAGGTCCAAACAAAATTTTGGGCTAGCGCTTAAACTGCCCTCTCTGCTCTACGCCAACTCCAGAATAACCAAAAATTCGATTCTGTGCAATTCCAAAGATCCGGCAATATCGAAGCACGTAATAAGTGGCTGTAGTGATTCAAATGAACTACAAGCCCGCGTAGACTTCCACAAAAGGTTCCTTACTGGAATCAGCCAGAATGGCACTGGTCTGGGGTATGGCAGTACAACCACGAGCGACGTGGACTTGAAGAAGTCTCTTTTGCGGGGAGATTACGACAGCAAGAGTATGGCTCATGCTATTGGCCTTCAATGCCAGAATGACTGGACAACAATTGGTGACTTTTGCATTCCGCCACCAATGCACTGGAAGGTAATGCTCTATGACTGGACGCCAGAGATGCTGAAATTTTATTTGAATGCCTTTCAGCATACACTTCCAGACCCCAGTAACCTCGCTCGTTGGAGCTTTGCCGAGGATAGTTCTTGTCCCCTCTGTAGCAATACCCCTTGCACAGCTAGACACATTCTAGCTGGCTGCAAGGTGGCCTTAGATCAAGGACGGTACACTTACCGCCATGACAAAGTTCTCGCTGTTATTCGCGAGGTAATTAGTCTCTCAGTGGCTCGTGCCAACAAGGGTTTGACAGTATCCTCCAAACCCCCAATACAGTTTGTGCGGGATGGCTCTAAAGGCAAAAAACATTTAACTACAAAACCTTTCTCAATAATCGAGAAAGCTACAGATTGGACTCTGGAGGTTGATTCGGTCTCTAAGCAGTATAAATTCCCTGAAAGTCTCGGATGCACAGCCCTCCGTCCAGATATAACTCTTTACTCTCTATCTCGGAAGGTGGCTCTTATTGTAGAATTAACTGTTCCATGGGAATCAAATATCCCAAAAGACCACGAGTACAAATTAAATAAATACCATGATCTTGCAAATGCCGTAACCCGGAACGGCTTCACTGTTCACCTTCACGCGGTGGAAGTTGGCGCTCGTGGCCTGCCAGCTAAATCTCTATTTCACCTCTTTAAAGATCTTGGCCTTTCCAGAAAAATAATCAACTCTTTCTTAGAAAAATTATCTAAAACTGCGATTTGCGCATCTCAAATTCTATGGCTTCGAAGGGGGAGTGAATGGGTGGCAAGGTGAACGCTCACATGTGGCAAGACAGCTGTCCTAAACCTACCACAGCCGGTTCGTAAGTCCGGAATCCACTGCTCACCCCCCAGAAGTGTAAAAAATAGTATTATGATGGGCCCGACTCCGGTCGGTGAATTCCATGGCAGCTCCGTTTGTATTTATTATTTAAATATATAATATACATGACTAACAAGATTAATTATTAGGTAACAAGAGGGAATCTATGAAAAAACGATATTGTTAGTATTTATTTACAAAATTGAGCAAAAATTGCGGCACTGTTTTTTGTGCGCAAAGACTGGTTTCCGACCAGTTAATGGTGTTTCCCCGGCGTAAACTCAGCAATGCTGCCAACATTGAAAAATCCAAATTCAACAAACAAGTCTTTAATAGTACTTCAGAAAATAAATTACATTTTTTCTCCACCACACACAATGATATATTCCCTAATTATGTCATGTTTCGTAACAAAGTGCCTCAATGGTCAAAAAATTGTTAAAAATGACACCGCTCATCGGGGAAGAACAGCTTTAATATTAGAATAAATATTAATTTGTGCATTTTGAAGCTTCAAATTTTCAGTCTTGTAATTTTTAAATGTTTTTGTTCTCTGAAAAAATATTCACACTAAATTTACGCCTTGCTTACGCGTGAGTCATGCATGCTTTAATAGCTACGTTATTACGTTTAAATAAATATGTTATAAAATTATTTTCCTAAACTATCTTCGGTATATGCCGACCGGCCGCTATCCAACAACGGATACGCGCGCGCCGATCCACTTACGTTATTTTATTAGTTATTGCTTTGTAATAAAGCTACTGAAGGCAACTTTGGAGTTTTAGAGATACATTTGAGTTTCTTTAGCACCTGCGTTCCCTCGACAAATTACAATAGTACTAAAAAAATCACATCAAACATGCATTAAAATAAAAACCGACTAAAAACTATGTACATCCTACGAATATCAGTATTCTCAATGTACAAAAAAAAACAAAAGTACATCACAAAAGTAGACTAAAAAATATTTACTAGATTTGTATTTTTTTGTTGTTAATTTGGTACCGATTCACTGAGTAATGCTAAAGGCTGAGCTGCGCTTCGGATCGTTTGGCAGTCATTCGATTGCTCTTTGGTAATTTTTTTTATGAATTCGCGCGGGAGAGAAGGGGAAATTCGTCATTGAGATTTGTAGCATTTGTGCATTGTTTGGTCGGGAAAGTCCCTTCCATCCAGATCGAGGTGAGCCCGGATGATGAAATAGGATATCCTTTCGGCTATTATCTGCACTTAGTCCTAATTTTATGTGGATCTTTGTGGATTATTCCCACCTAAATAACTAATAGCTCCCAGTCCATATTATAAATTCTGCAACCAGCTCATCTGAGACCAGTCGCAGAATCCACGACAGACTGAATCTGCACACTTTCAAATGTATCAGCCTCATAAGTACCCATCAATTTCTCTCTTCTTACAGCCAAAGCCGACATGTCCATGTAACATGCTCAGCTAACTCATCTTCCATTCCGCAGCCCCTGCAACCATTAACCCTTAGAAGGCCGGCCATGGGAAAGAAACCCATGACGGCATGTTTTCAACCCTCGAAATTTCATTTGTAGTTGGTGTTAGTGTTCGCATACTAATATATAATGGTGGCTTATTTAATGAAGGCGACTTTTACCGCATATAACTGCATAATTGCATATATACGGAAATCGGCTGCCCGCGAATTGCCGTAACAGAAAACCACTGATCAGTGGTGTTGGCATTCTATGGTTAACCAGCCACGGGAATTAAACTCACAATGGCATGTTTTCAACCCTCAAAAATTTGTTTCTGCACGCATACTAATTAATATATACGGTGGCTTATTCAATGACAGGCGTTACCACAATGGAGGGAGAAATAGAAACAATAATTGCATAAATACGGAGATCAAAGGCGCGAATTGTCACAACAGAAAAACCACTAAATGGTGGTAATGGCGTCCCAGAGGTTATAGACGGTCAACTATCCCTATTATGCGCATAGGTAATATAAGTACGTGGCTTTAGACAGCCTTTGAGAAAAGTCAACAAATATTTTGCAAAATTAGTAAATAATAGTGGAAGTAAATCGCTGGAAACTATAGTAATTGTGTGCAACTTCTTTCCTTCGTGGATCCTGCGACTGGTCCCAGGTGAGCTTGTTGCAGTAGGATGTATAGAAAGAACAGGGCTGTTCTTCATTATGACGATTTTTTGGTGTCTTATTATACATTAACTATTCTAGAACACGTTTAAACAAGGTTCTACTTGAGAAAATTGCGCTTTACAATTTTTTTTAAATCACTGCGCTTGATCTCGAGGTGGTAGCGAGAGCTAAGTTATTTCGATGAAAAATGTGGAAAATTCATATTTCTGTTATTTTTGACCATTATTCAGACCATTATTTTTGTGTGGTAAAAAGCACTCTTTGTAATTTTATAATTCTTTGGTGTCAAAAATGGCAGCATTTACATGACATTTTTGTCTCAAATTCGCTTCGTCGGTCAATCATTTCTTACAAATAAGACATTTCTGAGTGAGTTTTCGCTAGTTTTTGTTTTGTTTTATTTTTAACTAACTGTTGGATGTGGCTCACATCACGTTGATGCGGCTCACAGATGTGTTGCTGTTACGTCCAACAGATGGCGCTCCCATTGCAGTTAAATATTACACTAAAAACACGCGCATATTCCAATGCAACGCTGTATCCGAAATTTCAAACCAATCTGTGAAGAACTTTTGGAGATTTAAGATTTTGAACAAACATTTTTGTTTATATAGATAGCAGTGTGCGATCTAGCTACATAGATATTTATATATATAGATATATTTTATAGAGATTTAAATTATGCCTAATTTAGATTTTTTGTTTTTTTTTTTAACCCTTCGAGTAGCGGCATAATTTCATGGCAGACCGCAGCAACTTATTGGAATTTCTTGCAATATCGCCGCGCTCGACAAAAAGTACTATAACTATGGAACTACTATAGCAATCATTAAAAAAATAACTGCAATAATCGCATTGAAATTTCGTATATAGATTGAAATTTCATTTTGTAAAACAATTACATAATTATGAATAAATATTATAAAGTCAAAAAAGTGAAAAAAACTCATTTCATGAACGCATTTCTAACTTGTACTTGTCCTACGGATAATACGGAACCCTATTTAGAAATTGTAAATACTATCAGGATCTTAATTAGATTCTCTATCAAAGGTAATATTTTGTTTTGCTTATTTACATACAAAAATATTTAGATTTAGCTCATAAATACCAATAAAAATTTTGATGATTTCTCGAGAAAAAAAAATTGTTTGACAATGGAATTTTACCAGAAATATCCGCGAAATAACGCGCAAAATTATTCTAGCGGCCGTCTATGTATCTATGGTAATAATAAGATATTTGGTATGGATTTTACGATGCGTTCGAATTAGAAAATAATATTACTGTGCGCTCCGGGAGCAAGCCGCCAATATTGGTCGTTACGTAGTCAACAGTGTTCTGATGTGCAACCAAATTTGGTCGTTACGTAGCTGAAGGGTTAAACTAATTTTTACACGTTAAATCTATTTTTAACATGAACTAGATTTGTTGAAGTATAATAAGCCACCAAAATATCATAATTGATACGGTGAAATTCTACATCTTAATCGGGTAATTAGCTATCCACCCCATTTATCATCATCATCGACAGTCCGAAATGAGTTGGAAGTCTCTCGACTTCTCACTTTCGCTGTGAAAGTAATACCGCAAAACAATACATTACATTACTATTGCTGCTCTACAAATACTGCAAACCTCGATAACATTTGTAGATTAGAGAGACAACCCCGCTGTTGGGTGCAAAACTTGCGATCGAAGTGCTGCATTTTAGAAAACGTGATTTACGACTAGAAATTGTCTTGGAAATTCGCCAGCCAAACGATCCGCTAGCAAAACCCAGCGCAAAATTAATTAACTAAAAAAACAAACGTAAACCTAATAATTTTTGGCAATTATAGAATAGACTCGAATGGTGGTGCGACGTCAGCCGTGCGTCTTCTCGTGCTTCTTCATATTGTCGGAGCGGGTGAAGGCCTTGTCGCATATCCCGCAGTAGTAGGACTTTTGTTTGGTGTGAACGGTCATGTGACGCGAGAGTTCGCTTTTTGTGACGAATTTCTTCTCGCACATTGTGCAGGCGTGTTTCCTCACGTTCAGGTGGAACTTCATGTGGATGGAGAGGCTGCTCGACTGGGAGAACGCCTTGTGGCACAGCTCGCAGACAAACGGCCGCTCGCCCGTGTGCTTCCGTAAGTGATTCATAAACCCTGTCTTAGTGTAATCTTTTTGGCACAAATGACAAAAGCTCGACTTCGAGTCGAGCATTCCGGGGAAGTGTGTGTTGATGTGTTTCCGCAGCTCCCAGTAGCTCGTGAACTTTTCCGCGCACATGTGGCAGGGGTGTTTCTTGTCTTCCGCTGCCACTTTCGGCGTGCACTGATGACCGGACAGCTCCTGCTCGGTGGGGAAAACTTGGTCGCACTGCTTGCATATATGACTCTCAGCATCCGTCGATAAAGTCACCTCTAAATAATCGTCTATCGACATATTGTTATCGTTCGAGTTTTCGTTCTCGATTTTATCCTCGCAAAACGAATAGACATCTTTGGTTTTTTCCTTTTCGGGCGTGCAGTCTCCATTGTTCGTCTCTCCGGGAGACGGGACATGTTCGTGTTCGGTATCACTATCATTTTCGATTATTTCGACGTCCGAATCCAAGTCGATTACGTTTTCGCCCGAATGCTTGATGAGGTGGAAGCCGATTTCATCAAATCGCAGCACTGTGAGCGGAAGTTTAACCCCCACGATAGCCTGTATCGCCTGCCATGAAAGCTCCTGGGGGTTGCTCTGCATAATTATTTCGGCCGTAAAGGTCGCACTATCCTAACCTACAAAAGCACTTTTCATGAGTTTGCGCCGGAAAAACACACATATCTCACTTAAATCTACAAATCAAACACTTAATCCTATATAATTACCTTAAAAATAAAGCGTTTCGAGGCTTTTATCAAAAATAAATAGATGACATCTATCCTCTACATCTAAAAATATTATGCTGGGGGTTGCCAGCTACTGAAGTAGCGTCGTCCGCCCTTTGATCATGCGAAAGAAAATTAATATAGGCAGTCACAAATGGGTCGTAAAATATAGGGATTGTTCGTAACCGACCGACATGGATCACTAAACAAAAAGAAATCAAAATTCGCTCCTTAATTCGGCTTGGGTACAGTATTAATTATACCATTTCAGAACAGTAATAGCACTCTCGAGCAGCAGGGCGATGCCGAGATAGGGTGCGAGGGAAGTGAGCAGAGGGATACCTCACGGCGAACGCCTTCGGTTGACGTTACGCGCGGGTAAAGGTTGACAAATATCTCGAATGTTTTAATATCTGCGTCGGTGGAGTTGCGGCCATATGCGAGCCATTAGGACTCGTGACGTAGCTCGTTTCGATTTTAATTTTGTTCTAAGAGAAACTACTGTTCTAAGAGGAACTACTGTGATTTTGAAAAAATCAACCGTAAGGAGATAAACTAGAGGGTCTAGGTGATATACTGTCGAACGCATATCTCCGAAGTAGTTTATGATGCTTATTTGTAATTTGGAAGAAAGACATCCCTAAAGAAATAAGGGATATTTATTTGATAGTTTTAACCCCTAGTATTAAATATTCTGTGCCTAGGCGCGGTGAAAAGAGGATTCGTTGAAATCGATCAGAAAAAAAATATGTATATGATAGAGGGTTTTTGGCTATATTCGACCCTAATAGTTGAAACCACTGTTTAATTTTAAGTTATTTGAACTTTTGAATATTACAAGAAACTAACTAGGAGTTGCTCTCCTAATGAAGTTAAGAAAAATGCATTCGAAGGTTTTGTTGAATTCCACCCCTAAAAACCCTTTGGGAAACACAACGTTTTATTTCATTGGACGCACATGTCCGAAATTGTTTAAAATAGGAATTTGCGATTTGAAAGCTTTCAGGAAATAACAAAATACGTATTAGAGGTTTTTTAATTCTACTCATTTGGGGATGAAATAGTCGATTAAAAAAAACCGTCAATAGATTTCGAAGCTTCAGGTAAAACGTTTAGTTAAAAAGAACATTAGTTTTTTACTATTCGGGGAAATTCAACCCTTAGTGTATGGGATGAGAATTGAGGTTTTAAATAATGGAGGTAAGAAACATACGAAAGAAACAAAAGAACAAATAAACAAAAGAAATATACGAAACAGGTAAGATCATTAACTCGCGAGTAAGCTAGTTTGAGCTTTTGATAGTATTTTTTCACCCGGTCAGTTACATATTTTTTTTTAATTTAGTGCATTATTTTTGATAAATTTAAAACGTACACTCACGATTATAACCACCATAATGATGCGAATGCGGTGCAGCGTGAGTCGGTGAGTTCTATTTGACATGCCTAATGGTATGTATGTACGCTGAAATGAATTTTGAAACGATCACTTTTGTGAAACGAATGCATTTTGCACTGATGGCTGATTTTGACGCGCTTTGGTGGATTATTAGTATTAGTGAACCGATTTCTCTGACTTTCTCTTATCGGTTGTAGCGTCGAAACCCCCTATAAACTTGATTTTATGGCTTTCACCAAGCGTGCATCGCTACTTCGAGTCGTTCCACATTCTAGGCCACTGAGATTGAGTAATAATTTCGGAGGCACATTATGTAGTTTAAGACAAAAGTGTAGAAACAATTATGGCTGAATGCGATGTAGATTAATTATAAGAAATAATATAGTCAAATTTGTCATTCACCAAAAATAATAAATAACCTGACCTATTAATGGTGCGACAGGCAATCAGTGCTTGCCTGTCTCTTGCCAAGCACGCCTACGAACTCGACAGTTGTACTTCGCTACATGCCCCAATGTGTACCTCGACATCACAAAAACGACGGCTTTATGTAAATAAATGAAGGAACTGACAAATATTGTCTTACAATACGATTTTTATGAACGTGGGTTTGAGAAGTTTCTCCATATTTTTCCACTATCGTAAGCTTCTTTCTGAGTATCCGCTCTTTGCTGGCTCCTTCCTGTTCTATTCTGCTTTGTTTCCGCTCCAAACATTGTAAAAACTATTTTATATTCGGAGCGGACGTGGAGTACGTTGCATGCACAAACTAAGGAATGAGTGGCATTTCATAGCGTGTCCCGCTGGAACCGAAGTGTGCGCAAGTATATAAGGGAAAATACATATGTATAAATATTCGATGTGTCTAGCGAGGTTTGAATAGAATTACAATTCAAACACTCACTATAAATGCTTATAAAAAACTCAGTAAATTACCCAAATATAAAGAGAGCCGTGGACATTTCACGGGTGTCATGTGTGGAACGGATGAAGAAAAAAAGTTTCTCGATATTCAAAGAGTATATTTTGCATCGCTATCATTGACGCGTGGAGTCGCATATGCTCGGCCGCGTATGCGAGTTACTTTGCTGCGCGGAAAAATAAAATAAAAGAATATGAGAAAAGTATTCCCTGAAGATGAAAATTAATGCAACCGGTTTTTAGTTTAAGTGGTTTCGGGCACTATTTTTACAGCTTTTTGTCATTTTTTGCCATTTTGTGCCAAGTTAAATTTTGTGCCAAAACACGCAAGTCGCTATAGTTATAAGCGATGTGGGTCGGCGGTACGACGCATTCACCGCCGAACAAGTGTATGAGTGGTAAACTAGGAGGCGAGTTATTCCGGTCCTATTTTTATAAAGTGCACGAGCTTTTAAATTCTTTGATGTTCAAATTAAAATCTAAAATCAATCACAGTTTGCAAAGATAACTAAAAGTTTGGAATATTGAGGATTGTTCCATTTATCATAATCCACGATGTTTCAATCAAAAGCAAATGGGTCGCTTAAAACTGCTGTCTTTCTTCTGTCAGCTGCTGTCAAACTTTTGCTGCTGTCAAATCAAAACGATTTTTCCCGCCATGGAAGCTGAATCTCTGAAATCGATCCGTGAATGTCTCTCCAGCCGCGATGATTCAAAAAATTTAGTACAGTTCTCGGAGATTCCGCAAATCTGCAAAGAGGAGCCATGCATCTTGGGAATAGACGAAGCTGGCCGAGGTCCCGTACTCGGCCCCATGGTCTACGGCATCGCCTTCTGTCCCGCCAGCAAATCGGATATTTTGAAAGAATTGGGATGCGCCGACTCGAAGAGCCTCACAGAGGAGAAACGCGAGCTTATATTCGGCAAAATGTTGACGGAGGAGAACACAATGGCTGCCGTTGGCTGGGCGATAGAAGTTATATCGCCGAATTCTATTTGCAATAGTATGTTGAGAAGAGCAAAACATTCGCTGAACGAGGTAATTATTGTGTAGTTTTTGGAGCTAATGGGCCCTTGCTGAGTTGGCAGCGAAGACCCATTTGTTCAGGGTTGGTCGCACTCACGGGTCAATACACTCAGCGCAAGCGACCTCGAACTCATAACCAGTCGAGAGACCGGAGTAATCTGGTCGCAATTGGAAGTAAGGGTGTGAGTGTAAGCCCGCTGGGTAACATACCCGGTTATCTCGCAGATAAGGCGTTGGCCTCTTACAAGCATGTGGCGGAGCTTGACGGTGGACTGTTTTGTCTAAGTCTTCTGCGTTCACTTCACGGATTATAGAACGACCAATTGTTAAAACTTCCTCAGATGACGGGTTCGCCCGTTGTAGTTGACAGCTCTATTTGTAGTTTAGATAGCAAACAGTTTCGTGCAGCTTGGGCCATAAGATCTAATGTGTTCTCGGGTCGGCCCAACTCACGATTCAGCTTCTATTCAGTAGCCTTCTGGAGTGAGGGACTACCCCAGGAAAGACTCTCGTGTCTCAGGCCTCACGGCTGGTGGAATCGATTTTCCCTGGGGATTGCCCTACTGGATGGTTTGCGCACCTTTCGGCATCAGCCAATCGGTTGTGCACTCTGACTAATTACTGAAGGAGTGTAAAGACTATAGAAATATACTTTCTTCTAAGCAGCGGGTGTGGATGTTGACCTGTTGTCATGCTACTCTTGAAACAACCTATAGGTCACCCGATCGCAGTACGGGTACAAAACGCCCAGGTTTGCGATAAATTTATATCGAATTACCGCTGTAATACAACAGTAGAGGCCGCGCAAGCGATTTCGGTCCCGTAACTAGTCGGGAGGACGGAGGTATCCTGAAGGTTAATTTCAGACGGAGACATCCTGCCAAAACTGTTAGCGAGGGAGCGAGTTTGTCGAATCCCTACTGGTTTACTTTCCTAGTGCCTCTCCGTAAGGCGTTGGCATCTGGCGGGTTCGTGGCTTTGCTAGACGGTAGATTTGTAAAGTCCCAAAATCTTCTACTCTCACCTCAAGGAAGACAAAACGATCATTATGGTTAAAACTTCCTGAGGGGACAGGTTTGGCCGTTGTAGTTGATGTCTCCAAATGTAGTTGTAAAAGCGTGTCGACGTTGAGCACTTTTACTGTGGCTTGCTTTAGCGCTGTAATAAATACAAACGGAGCTGCCATGGAATTCACCGACCGGAGTCGGGCCCATCATAATACTATTTTTTTACACTTCTGGGGGGTGAGCAGTGGATTCCGGACTTACAAACCGGCTGTGGTAGGTTTAGGACAGCTGTCTTGCCACATGTGAGCGTTCACCTTACCACCCATTCACTCCCCCTTCGAAGCCATAGAATTTGAGATGCGCAAATCGCAGTTTTAGATAATTTTTCTAAGAAAGAGTTGATTATTTTTCTGGAAAGGCCAAGATCTTTAAAGAGGTGAAATAGAGATTTAGCTGGCAGGCCACGAGCGCCAACTTCCACCGCGTGAAGGTGAACAGTGAAGCCGTTCCGGGTTACGGCATTTGCAAGATCATGGTATTTATTTAATTTGTACTCGTGGTCTTTTGGGATATTTGATTCCCATGGAAAAGTTAATTCTACAATAAGGGCCACCTTCCGAGATAGAGAGTAAAGAGTTACATCTGGACGGAGGGCTGTGCATCCGAGACTTTCAGGGAGTTTATACTGCTTAGAGACCGAATCAACCTCCAGAATCCAATCTGTAGCTTTCTCAATTATTGAGAAAGGTTTTGTAGTTAAATGTTTTTTGCCTTTAGAGCCATCCCGCACAAACTGTATTGGGGGTTTGGAGGATACTGTCAAACCCTTGTTGGCACGAGCCACTGAGAGACTAATTACCTCGTGAATAACAGCGAGAACTTTGTCATGCCGGTAAGTGTACCGTCCTTGATCTAAGGTCACCTTGCAGCCAGCTAGAATGTGTCTAGCTGTGCAAGGGGTATTGCTACAGAGGGGACAAGAACTATCCTCGGCAAAGCTCCAACGAGCAAGGTTACTGGGGTCTGGAAGTGATGCTGAAAGGCATTCAAATAAAATTTCAGCATCTCTGGCGTCCAGTAATAGAGCATTACCTTCCAGTGCATTGGAGGCGGAATGCAAAAGTCCCCAATTGTTGTCCAATCATTCTGGCATTGAAGGCCAATAGCATGAGCCATACTGTTGCTGTCGTAATCTCCCCGCAAAAGAGACTTCTTCAAGTCCACGTCGCTAGTGGTTGTACTGCCATACTGCCCCCGATAATAAGAAGGGCGCATGTAGCATAAAGTCTAAACAGAGATAAAAAATGTTTTGTGTAAACATTATTTAAATGCTTGCTGTCTCATAAAGAAAAACTATAGACACATTCTGTTAATGCAATAAATTGGGATTGCGTTTTAACTTTTCTATATCCTAATTATTTATTGAATTATTAACAATTTTCCTTTTCATCTTAGTAAAAAAAAATTAGGAAAATACTTGATATTAGGTTGAAAAGTCGTAAATAGCCATTTACGTCTTTTCAACTAAGCATAGTCAATGAACTGCTTTTAATTTTAGTGTTCATGAGTTCTCACTAGATTTTTCCTTAAGTTGAAAGGTCGCAATTGGCTACTTGCTCCTTTTTAATGTAGTATTGGTTATACTTGCAATATTCCTATTCTCAATTAAAAGGCAAAATAAACACTATTGTGTAACAGGATACAATCAAAATAAATAAAATTATGAGGTAGGTATATTATTTGAAATGATAAATGAGAAAGGATGATAAAAAGATAAGAGCTGGTAAGTACATAAACAAAGATTTATTAAGCAAAAATAAAAGAAATTTATTACACGAAATATAAGTAAGGTACTTAAAATTCTTGACCACTATTGGAACTTATCGAAAATAATTTATCTTTTTATCGACTTCAAGTTTCATTAGAAACAACCTTAATTATTGTAGGTATCTAAATTAAACAAAATTATAATAAACAGTATTTTAAGACAAAAAACTTTTTCATAAAATAAAAACTCTATTCTTCCCGAACTTTTCTTTGATATTTGTTGAAAACAGAAAATTCTTATTTAACCTTTCAATTCAAATTTATTAAGAAACAATAAAAGAAACATATTTCACGAAATATAAGTAAGCAACACTTAATTCTTGATCATAATAGGAACTTGACCATAATAGGAACTTGACTACAAGTTTTATGGCAACAATCTTAATTATCTTAGGTATCTAAGTTAAACGAAATTATAATAAACAGTCGAACAACTGACAAAAGACAAACAACTTTTTCATAAAATAAAAACACTGTACTATCCTGAACATCTCTTTGATGTTTGTTGAAAACAGAAAATGTCATATTTAAACTTAAGAAACAACATTTCAAAGTATTTAAGTAGAAATATAAGTAGGCAACACTTGATTCTTGACTATCATAGGAAATTCACCACTCTTAAAATTATTAATCTCTTTATCGACTCAAAGTTTTATGGCAACAACCTTAATTACCTTAGGTATCTAATTTAAATGAAATCATAATAAACAGTATTTAAGACAGAACACTTTTTCATAAAATAAAAACTCTATTCATTCCCGAAATTCTCTTTCATATTAAATTTGTTGAAAACATAAAAATCTTGTAATACTGATAACATTTTTGGCATATAAAATTTTTGGAACATAAAAAAAATCAATCGAACATATAAAATTGCATATCTTTCAAATATTTCTCAACAATATTCTCAATCACTACACTACACTTGAAAAAACTACACATGTGTCCTATCACTTTTCTCCTGGCACTTGTAATCGAACAATTCACTGCTTTATTCTTCATATTCATTACAGAGATCCACTGCATTGTAGTTCACTGGCAGAATGTCCCAGAATAGTCTCCTGTTTTCTGGCATTAGAGGTACTAATTTATCGATTATTCCTGATTTGCGCTCGTTAGTTATTCCTCTGAACTCTCTTTTCGGTTTAGGATCTGGTATACCGATTTTAATATTTTTACATCTTAGAAAATCTAGGTCGATTTCTTTATCGTCGAATTCCTTCTTGTAAGAAAACGTTTAGCGGCCTCTTCGAAACGTGACCTCGCACATGTGACTTAAGTATGCTCGAGGGGATGAATTTTGCAATTCGTATACTGATGAACAGTCTTCGAAGTGCAGAAGTCACCAATGTCCATTTTTTTGCTGTGTTTTTTCGATGCGTGTCCATGACAGCTGCGTGGAAATCTTCAAAGTCATACAGTCGTTTCTTCCTTTTTAGTGATAGCTCGACTTGGTGGTGGAACTCGTCTGCCGACATGTATGTATGCCCCACTTCTAAATATCTCATGGTTAGGGTTTGTAAATTTACTTCTTTTGAGTTAATGACTTCTTCACAGCAAAGTAGGGCGCATTTGCCACATGCGTCCAAAAAGTTTATTGAAATACTAGATAGAAAAGGCGCATTTGGCAGAAGCGTCCAAACATTTAAAGAAATTACTAAATATAAAAGGCCCATTTGCCACATGCGCTTAAACTACTTAGTGAATTAATAGATTGCAAAGACGCAAGTGATCACTAACGTCTTACCTACTTAGTACAGAAGAAAATGCGTCTTTTCAATTTCTGAACTGATGGAAATTTTCCAAAAGAACAGAACACATACGCAAATAAGCCTTTTCATTCTAGTTTATATTCAATGCGTCCTTTTAGCTTAGTATTGGTAGAAAAATACATGTCCTTGCGTCATTTGACGTTACTGTAAGTTCGTGTACAGTCGAGCTAGAAAAATAAAAAAATATGAGCAGATGCGTCTTTTTTTGCTGATCACGGCAATATATATATAACTCTATTTCGGAAAAAATATTAGATGCGCCCTTTTTACTATCGGGGGCAGCATACCCCAGACCAGTGCCATTCTGGCTGATTCCAGTAAGGAACTTTTTGTGGAAGTCTATGCGGGCTTGTAGATCATTTGAATCACTACGGCCACTTATTACGTGCTTCGATATTGCCGGATCTTTGGAATTTTAATTTATTTTTTTTATTTTTTGGAATTTTTTGAAAAAAAATTTTTTTTTTTTTTATTTTTTTATTAATTTAATTTTTAACCTTTGATGACGTAAAAATACCTAAACATTCGATGATAGCTTAATGGAGGAGTGCCTTATGGTCCAACGTCTGGATTCTATGTAGTATCGGCACTCGGGAATGCAATCTTGCAGCAAAATTTAAGAGGTCAGTCTTGCAAGATCTCGGTATTTAGAATATTATTTTTTTTAATTTATAAGTATTTTGATTGAACGATATTGATTATTTCTATTACAACTTGGTAAAGTTACGTCGTAAGGGTTAAATAATGAAATAAAATATATATTTATTATTTATTTAAAAATATAATTATTTTTTCGAAAGTAACTTCTTAAAAACCACAACATATCTAGAATTTCGTTGGCTAATTGACTTCGGATGCTGCGCGTCAGATATCCAGCGGCAGAAAAAGCCTGTTCTACCTTATAAACTATGTTTGATGTAATGATGACACCAATTTAATCATACGAAACCAATTTTCGACAGAAAACAATTATATTTTTTACTATTAAAAACAATCGGAACACTCTGCAGTATCAAATTATTTTGTTACGCGCACGAAAACAATTGAGAATTGGCCAAGAAAATACGCCTCACTGCCTGCGGAAATTGCGCACTGCACTCGCGACGTTCCGTTCTGTTCTCCGAGGAGCCCTGTGGTATGACGGGAATCCCCGGGATGTGAAGGCGAGCGCTGTGTAGGTTTGCGCTGTGGTCGCGCTCCTAAATGGTCATGAAATGTGCAGCTGCGCGATCTTGCAAATCTTGCGAGAATGCATGTGATTTTGTGTGCAAGATTAATCTTTCAAAATTAATGCAAGATCTTGGTATTTCGAGATCTAGGTATACCAAGGTTGCATTCCCTAATCGGCATTTATTTCATTTATCAAAAAAAAAACACTACTAGATTCAATCACTTTAATTCTAAATATGATATGAAATAGGGAATTTATATAGCATCGGCATCTTTTTCAATTATCAAAAAAAAAAACGCTACTAGATTTAAACATTTTAATGATAAATCTGATAGAAAATAGCCTTAGCCTCAAATTTACTTACTACAAATTTACATTTACATACAAGTGGAAAAATATTGCTGAGTCAGAGACATCACTATGCAATCAGTAGGGGGAGGGCAAAGCTATATGCAAAGAATAGGTGCAGTTTGTTTTTAAACTCGTCGACACTTTTGGTACTGATCACTTTGCTAGGTGAGAAAAGAAAGATAAGATGAAAGGTATGATGAAAGTTAAGATGAAAAAGGTATTTTGAGAAATACCAACCTAAACCAGACTTCTGAGATGCTAAGTATTTTTATTATAATATATGGGATGGACAGCTGGACATTTATCTATCGAAGGATACTACTTATAAAAATCAGGAAAAAGTCAGGAGTGAAGATGTGTAAAGGCGTTTGAGCAAGAACAAGGAAGTATCGAGGACATTAAAGACCCCCAGCTAAAGATTCCAAAAAGTTAAAAATCTGTATTTAAATCTATGTGATTTTAGTTACACAAGGATAACATGATCATATATCTAATTGCCTCAATATACCCTGCGCTATGGTTTGATACAATACATATTCATTATTCTTTCAGGTGTCAATGGATTCAGCGATAGGATTGGTCAATAAAGCTATTGAAAAGGGTGTAAACATCTCTGAAGTGTACGTTGATACTGTTGGACCCCCTGAGAAGTACGAAGCGAAATTGAAAATCATATTTCCTGATTTCAAGATAACGGTAATATAGAATTCGGATTTGTAACAATACGAGATTTACTCAAGTTTTGTCCAAGTGCGTTTAACGGTGGTAAATAAGTACTAATTCCAGGTGCTATTAGAGAATGATAGCATCCTTTAAAATACATTCGCATCAAAAGAGTCCACAATATTCAATGCCGTACAGTAGTGTTGTGTCGATCGCGGGTTTTTAGCGACCCGGGTCGTGATCGACCCGTTTGCATGGCGATCGAATCACTTTGACTCGATCAATCAATTGATCGATTGAGTGGGCGCTCGGGCGCTCGTTCAAAGACCCAACGCGAATGCTTCCAGGCGGGTCGCGATAGACCCGTTTGGCTACCGATCAATCGATGGCTACCGATCAATCGATTGATTGAGCGCAGTCGGTTAACTCGTCACGAGACCCATTGCGACTAGTTACAAATTCCATTTTATAATCGATGCGAATAAAAATCTAGATGGTTTGGATATCTATTATGTACATTTTAAAAAATCTAACACAATATTAATTTACAAGGAGTGTTTACAGTATTTTGTACATGTTGGTAAGTCTATAGTAGTAGTAGAAGTATGAGTACATTAGGTAGGTATCTAGTATGTACACATATTTATTTACAATGAATCATCATATATACAACAATTTTCTCTTAACCCTTCAGGCCTCGGCCCCTCAGCCGATTGACAAGTTGATGTCCCAAAAGATTTTAGTAAAAATTAGTAAAAAAATTGAATTATGACACTGTCTTACCAAAACATTTGTTACTGCCAAACCACTGTACCCATAATTAAAATAAAACATATTAACATAATAAAACATAATAAAATAAAACAAATAAAATTAAAACGGGGCCGTAACGCTGAATCATGTTGTGGCCGATATCGGCCAATTGGGGCTCTAGGGGTTAATCCACGCTTTATTTTGCAGGATTTCTTAAAGTTGGTAGATATCATTCTAAATTGTGGTTTAAAAATAGAAGTTGGGAAATTTTCTCTGGCTTCAGTCGATTTCTTTTTTCCGTTAATGTGAGCCCCGCTTTCGAAAAAATACGCTCACATGGTACTGACGTTGCGACAACGCATAATCTTCGGATGACTAAATTGTATAAGCGGGGATACAGTTGCCGGCGCTCTCTCCACCACGAAAGAGGGTCTTCTTTTCTGTTAATCAGAGGCTCGTTTATAAATTTATCGACTTCTATAATACTCGCTGCTGCCGGATTGTGTGTGGCCACAATATTTTCGACCACTTTTTCAAATTCCCCCCATAACAATGATGTAGATGTTGACGGCACTGGTTCGGACGTATCCATCCGATTAACTTCGTTAACAGGTACGGCAAAATTTTGAATTTTTCCCCTTATATTTAACAGGCATTGTTTAAAGTTTGAATCAGAAGAAAATACATATTTTTTAAAACGGGGGTCTAAAAATGACGCCTGGGAGGAGAGTACATTTCTTTCTACCTCTTTGAATCTATCGACTATTTGAGTATGTAATGTATGAACTAAGTTGTTGAAGTCATCAGGACCATCGGAATTTAAAAAATTGGAAACATGAGTTTTCATAACTTTAACAAACAGAATTACTTTAGAGATAGAGACATTGTTTTCAGAGCTTATTTCAACGGTCACTTCGTGGAATACCCTCAATACTCCGATAGACTTTTCTATTATCAACCAATCTTCTGGAGTGAGGGTATTAAGGCATGGCTGTTCAATTGCTATAGTACTTATAACAGCATCTTTTATCTTCAATATGCGGTCTAGCATGTCGAACGTGGAGTTCCACCGAGTTGAAACATCCTGCTTCAGCTTTAACTGAGGTAATCCCATGTGAAGTTGTGTTTCCCGTAGTTTACTGAGTGCTACTGCACTACGTTTGAAATATTCTACGATATTTTTTACTTTTGTTGTTTGAGACTTAATCATACCCAAACTATGTTGAACTACCAGGTTCACAGTATGGGCAAAACAAGGAGAGTGTCGCCAGTTAGTTAAACGAACTGCTGCTACGATGTTTGCAGCATTGTCCGTAACTATTGCTGAAATTTTGTTATCTATCCCCCAAGCGGCCGCTTCATCTTTCAGAAAAACTGCCAAGATATGGGCTGTATGTCTTTCCTTATAATTGATACAGCCCAAGAGAAATGATCGTAGCTCAGTATTGCTATCAATGAAATGAGCGGTTATTGCTATAAAGCTGTCATTATTTAGCGACGTCCACCCATCTGTTGTAAGGCATATGGCCTCCGCTGTAGATAAGGAGTGCATCACCTTCTCTCGAGTCTCATTGTATAATTTCGGAATTAGGTTCGACGAAATATGTTTCCTGCTTGGCAACGTATACGTAGGAATAATCATATCAAATAATTTTCTAAATTCCTCGTCTTCCACCATCAAAAAGGGATAATAGCCCTTGACTATCATTCTCAATACTTGTCCATCAATTTGCCTGGACCTGCTAACTGGTATAGGCCTAGTTGACCTGGTGTAATTCGTTATGCTGGATTGTTGATTAAGTCGCTGATCTTGTAGTGATGATGGAAGCGGTACCAGTACTGTCTCTTGAGACAGTGTATCATTTATTGTAGTCGGCAACGTGCTAGAAATATTATTTGTGGATACATGATGATTTGGTGGTCGCTGTAGTGTTTCCAGTGGAATCGATCCATGCTTGGTTTTCATGTGTCTGTTTAGATTTCCAGTTCCGCCGCCAGCATAACTTATTTTATTGCTACAGTAGTGGCATTTAGCGACTTTATCGTCTAAAGCATCAAAGTGCTTCCATATGTAACTTTTCTTCTTTGCTAAATTAGACATGATTTAGTCGGTTTTAAGTTTAAAGCATGCGCCAAATGTGGTTACATATAAGATCCTGTTACACCACCACTCCACGGCGTTACATTGTATCAAAACAATTTAATATAAAAACACATATGTACACTAAACTTAAATATAAGTAGGTACCTCCATAGTTGTATATGATAACTGTTATAATGTATTGACAATAATAAATTGACAATCAAGTCTACCACATTCACTAACATATAGGGCCTAGGAGTAGGCAGGCAGTACCATCACCGTTATTATGCAAATTTTAAATACCGTCACGAACTATAATAATTGTATACCGTCACCGCATAGAGATCGAGAATAGAACACTATATATGCTATCACAAAATATGATTCTTACTGATAAAGTTCCACGGACGCTATTACCGTACACAAACGATGACTGACAGTGACTGTCGGCGAAACATCACCTGATCGATCGATCAATAGGATTCATTCGTTCGTTTGCAACGATTGATCCGGATCTACAGGATTGGTACGCTGTCAGATGTCAGCTGTAGTATTCCAGTCGTGAGTGAACGAGTATTCGATTAATCGACTCTCATGCCAACAGGTCATTTTGCGCCGATCGATCGATCAATTGATCGATTGATTGACTCGCACTGTGACTCGATCGATCGTTCTGCGACAACGATCGAATCAAAAAGACTCGATCAATCGCGATCGACCCAACACTACCGTACAGATTCAATGCCAATCATTGACTTGCTATGCAGGTGATGGTGAAAACATTGATCAGTTAAGGTTCGAATTTCAGAGGCAATTCAAGGAACACGTTTTCATGTTCTGGAGAACCATTTCTTGAAGCTTGATGCAGGAGAACCCTTGTTTTTTGATGGAAACGCTTTGTTTTGTACAGTGACATAGCTAGAGTTTGTGCCGCCTAGGGTTATTCTCGAGTTTTTCCTCTTGCTACCCTCCCCACACACATTCTATTCAAGCAGTAAAAAAAAGTTGAAATCACTATGGTCGTACTGTAACTAAGGGACCGGTAAGGTGAGAGGGAATTTAAAGACCCATTTCAATTGGTTGGCTATTGTTATTGTTTTATTGGGCTTATGCTTTTTCGTGGATATTTCTTTCGTAGAGAATTTGTAGTGTGTGCTGTGTCCTGTCGAAATGAAATGCCGCGTAATATTTTGAACGAAAACTGCGTCTTTTATTTGTTTTTCGGCGTTTGAAATCGGCGCTTTACAGCTAGTCGCTTTGTTTCATATGTAATCGTCTCCCTCATTTTTGACATATGTTTGTCCCACTCGCTCCGCCGCAAGGTGTATTGCGACTCCATACTTTTTGTCGATCTGCGGGCATACTATTACCATTATTATGCTTTTCGAATATTTGCAACAGCTTATTGTTGAAAAAAAATGCATATTTTATTAACCCTTGAAGTAAATGGGTATTTTCATGGATGCATCTGTCTCTTTTGCAGGATTTTCGGCGACATCGACTTAACCCGTTGAGTATGATACGACCAAATCTGGTTGTGAAACAATTATCCGTTGAGTATGATACGACCAGATCTGGTTCCGCGTTTTTTTCACTTCTTTGACGTTCTCATATTTATTCATAATTATCTAATTGTTTTACAAAATGATATTTCAATATTCTATATTCGAAATTTCAATGCAATCATTGTGCAGTTGTTCTTTTTATGATTGGTGTAGTAGTTTCGTAGTTATAGTACTTTAAGGTCGATGTCGCCGAAAATCCTGCAAAAGAGACAGATGCATCCATGAAAATACCCATTTACTCCAAGGGTTAAAGTACTATAACTACGAAACTACTACACCAATCATAAAAATAACAACTGCACAATGATTGCATTGAAATTTCGAATATAGAATATTGAAATATCATTTTGTAAAACAATTAGATAATTATTAATAAATATGAGAACGTCAAAGAAGTGAAAAAAACGCGCGACCAGATTTGGTTGACTCATACTCAACGGGTTAACATATTTTTTTATTATTTTATGTACTAAGTCATATTTTAGTTGTATTTTAAACTAAATCTCACCTCTAATATCTTAGTGGTATTTGAGTTTTATATATTTCATTTAATAGGTCTTTGACGAAAAATGTCTTAACAAATATTATTATTATTGTCATCTCATTATTACTATCATTACTACTTATTCTTTATTACAAAAAATAAAATATATACAGCAAAAAAGTGATATGTTATAAAACTAAAGCCAAACAATGCCACGTGAGTTGAGAACAATTATTTTAATTATTTTAATTAAAACCAACCATTTTAATATATATTTACATAAAGATGTCAATTTTTAATTTGGTATATAAGTAATAATTGCGCACTTTAAAGTTCAGTTAGACTAATAGATGGCATTTTATATCTCTGTATTATTTCTGTTATGAAATAAGCCTATAAAGAAATTCAATAGATGGCACTAATAATTGGATAGTATAATTGGCTAAATTATTGGGTTTTTGTAATAAACCAGTCTTATAAAAAAACATTTATTATCAACATTATTATAGATGGCCAAATAAATTATGATTAGTTTCAAATTATGATTTTTCTTCCCATTCTTCTTTATGGGTCGGAAACGTGAACGTTACTACAATCGGATTTCAAAAAGTTCGAAGTCTTCCAAATGCGATGCTTGAGGCAGATTCTCGGTGTCTCACTCCGCGACCAAATTCGAATCGAGTCCATTAGAGAAAGATGCGATCTAGTAACAACGATCGAAGAAGAAGTACAAAAACGTCGACTACGATGGTTCGGCCATGTTTGCCGAATGAACGATAATCGCTTGCCACGTAAACTTCTTTGGCGAGACCGTCCGATAGAATGGAGAATTCAGCGATCGGCACCGAAGAAAACCTGGCTAAATAACATCAAAGACGACCTTAAAAATCAACGATTATCGGCTAGGGATGCTCGAGACGTGGAAAAAAATCGTCAAGAATGGAAGCGAATCGTGAATGGAGTACGAGATCCAGCGGCACCGACAGCAGCGTATTGGCTGCGAGGGCGACCCCCTCCCCAATCGCCGGCTACGGAATAAATAATAATAATAATAATGATTAGTTTCGCCGGACAATGCTATCAGCGTCACCTGCATTTTTCCGGCATAGAAGGGTTGCCAAAACGTAATATGGCATTGAGCAATCTAATACCCTATATAATCAATGGTGTTATTGCACCACAAAGTTCAAACAATACTTTCTTATTTTCTTTCTGTTGTTTTTTCAGGTAGCAAAAAAAGCAGACTCCACTTACCCAATCGTATCAGCAGCAAGTATTGCTGCAAAAGTATCGAGGGACCATTCTCTAAAACTTTGGAAATTCAGAGAAGGCTTAACGTTGACACAGGAGAATTTTGGAAGTGGATATCCAGGAGGTACAATGCTTATTGGTAGCTCTATTTTAAACACTCGCGATCCAATCGATTTTGACTAGTGAAAAGCGAGAAAAAATAATGGCTGCTAATACCCGTCTGAGTATTTAACCCAAAAAGGTGATCAAAAGTCGATTTTGACAAATTAACATTTTCTCGGAAAGTTTGTTCCTAGAATGATACTATGAGTGGGGAACGGAAGGTCGCCATATAGTTTTTTCGGCATAGTTAGAGCTTTGCTATCAGTCAGAATCCAAACGCCTTGAGAATTATACGTGCGGACGTTTTATTGCTTTATTTAAAACGACTTTGATTCAGGCTGCTTTCTTGTGACTTGCAAAGTGAATGGTAAAGATTTTCATAATGAATGTTATAAAACCAGGTATCTGCTGCTTTAATTATATATTTATTTATTATTTGGACGATTTATTTAGAAATTTAGAGAAATTTCCTAGCTGCAAAAAAGTGGTTTGCTGAAGGGTTTTGTTATACTTCAGGGTGTTTCCCTGCATATATTGTTAATTTTCATGGTAAACTTATGAAGCGACTTCCAAGATATAAAGAGATCAACTGCCTAAATTTGCCTATCTATTCATAATTTTTAAAAAACCTGCTCATTACAAATTTCGTATATTGGACATGTGTGTTATAATCATTTTATTTCTCTCCAAGGCTACTCTGGGGTCAAAATAATAACCAGAAAAGATTTATGCAATATAATGAAAAGGCAGTCGGACCTTTCATTTGACACACGATATATTTATGTTAATTTATTGACATTTGGACATTTCGACAACTACTTACTTGATATTTGGACAGTTAAGGTGACACTCGGGATGACATAACCATTCTAACAATACCACACACTTCTAAATTGGTTGAAGCGTTTAGAAGTTATGGTGGAATAAATAAACAGAAACATACATAGATAAACCCTGAACACATTACTCTCTTTTTCTGTTAAGCAGTCGCGTAAAAACATAGCATTTGTAAGTTCAGATCACAGCGTATTCCACTCGTAGGCTCGATGTAATCAACCTATATAAAAATGTGATAGATGACACTAATAATTTAATGTTATTATTGTTATCATTGGTTAAATAATGGCTTTTTATAATCAATCAGTCCTTTATAATAAAAAAACATTCATTATCAACGTTATAGATGTAAAAATAAATTGCTATTAGTTTCGTCGGACTATGTCACCGGTGCAGAAGCTTTGCCAAAACTTTTTTTTTATTTTTTTTTTATTTGTTGAGTGGGGCTTTTCTAAGGTCTTTATGAGCCTTGTAACACTGCGACCATTGCTGATCTATTGTGCTCGCCACCTACTATAGTTCTGCGCTAAGCCCCGTGTCATTCAAGAACCGCAGCAGGCTTTTGGCGCCAGATTGTTTTACCTCCTCAGGTTGGAGGTAGTGACCACCCAGGTGGTTGTATCTTTTACGCATCAGCGGGCCACACTCGCACATGAGGTGCTGGGGAGTTTCCTCTGCCCCTTGGCAGAACCTGCACATTTTTGTGTCTTTGAGCTTGAGGTTGAACATGTGTTTGTTCAGGCCACAATGCCCCGTGAGCGCCCTTACCAGTATGCGTAGATTGTTCCTATTTAGCGATAGGGCCTCACGGGCCGTCTTACGGTCGTAAGGCTTAATGAGCGCTTTGGAATGATTCAACCCTGGCGTGTTGTTCCAGTGGTTGACGGATTGTTCTAAACACATTTGTTTGAGCATTAGGTTTGCAAGGCTTTTTGGTACGCCACAGCAGGGTTCAGGGCCGTATAACGTTCCCTTTGCTCCCGTCCTAGCAAGTTCGTCGGCTTTTTCATTTCCCTCGATTCCTGCATGGCCGGGAACCCATCTTAGTATTACCCTGTTCTTTTCGCCCAGGGAATTCAGTAGTGATATGCAGTTTTGCACTAGCTTTGAATTAATGGTATTCGAGGCTAGTGCCATAAGAGCTGCTTTGCTATCCGAGTGGATATAGATACGGTGGTTGGCGTAGTCCTTTTGGAGGTTGATATCCGCACATTCAATAATGGCGTAAACCTCCGCTTGGAATATGGAGGCGTATTTTCCCAAGTTTACACTTCTTTTGAAGTTTGGTCGCTCTCCATATATACCACAGCCTACGTCAAGTCCCGATTTGGACCCATCAGTATACCATTTAAGGCTACCGGCCTCCCATTGCAGTTGGCTTTTTAGCCAGTCGTCTCTGGGCGGCAGTTCCACTGTAAAAAGTTTTCCAAAGTTTAGGAGTGGGAGCATGGTGTCTGATACCATGTTGAGGGTTGGATTTTCACTGACTGAGTCAAGAACTGATCTTAGTGCTTGTGAGATCCAGTTTACCTTCTCTCGGGCAGATAGCCTGTACATGCTGGCTTTCGCCACCTGTTGCAAATGAATGTGTAGGGGCGGTAAGTTCAGCAGTGCATCTAGAGCTGCTCCAGGAGTGGAGGACATTGCGCCAGTTGTCATGAGGCACGCCGTCCTTTGGATATTGTTTAGTTTGGTAATCACAGTTTTCTGGTTGGCTTTGTTGCACCATACCACCGAGGCGTACGAGATTATCGGCCTCACAATGGCAGTGTATAGCCAGTGGGAGATCTTGGGGTTAAGGCCCCAGTTTTTCCCCGCCAGTCTTCTGCTTATACCCAAAGCACTTTTAGCTTTTTGAATTGTTTTATCTAGGTGGCTGTTCCAGGTGAGTCTTTGGTCGAGCGTGACTCCCAGATACTTTACTTCCTTGGAGAAAGGAATCTGCCTGTGGTTTAAGATTGGCATTTTTAGTCCACCTAGTTGACGTTTGTTGGTAAATGGCACGAGGACGGTCTTATCGGCGTTGACCGATAATTCGTTCTCTCTGCACCAATTGCTAACGATTGTTAACGCTTTTTGCATTATGTGTGAGATCGTGTTTTGGCAGAAGCCCCGGACAATGACTACTAGGTCATCAGCATAGCCCTGTGTGTCTATCCTGGCCTCTGCCATCCTATGCAGGAGTTGATCTATTGCAAGAGTCCATAGTAGGGGCGAGAGTACGCCTCCCTGCGGGCAGCCTCTTGTAGTGGTGACCTCAAGGTTTGTTCCGTGAAGAGCTACCTTGGCCGTGCGGTTTGAGAGCATCGCTTTCACCCATCTGGTTGTGGTGTTGTCAACTTGTTTTGACTCTAGCCCCTTCACCAGTGATTTAATTGGGGTTTTGTCGAAGGCGCCCTCAATGTCTAAAAATGCGCATACTGCGATTTGTTTGTCTTCCAACGCCTTTTCCACTCTGTCTACTAGGTAGAGCAGAGCGGTTTCCGTGGATTTGCCTCTGCGGTAGGCGTGTTGGTTACAGCTGATAGGGTTGACCGTTAGGATTTTTTCCCTGATATAGCTATCCAGTATCTTTTCCATCGCTTTCAGTAGAAAGGATGTTAGGCTAATTGGCCTGAAGGACTTTGACAGTGCGTAGTCCTTCCTGCCAGCCTTGGGTATGAATAGCACTTTGACCTTGGTCCATTCTTCTGGTATATGTCCCCAGGCATAGCTTGCTCTGAAGATTTTAACCAGATATGGGGTTAGAATGTCGATACCCTGTTGCAAAAGCACGGGCATGATTCCGTCGTCCCCGCATGATTTGTAAGGTTTAAAGGATTTTACGGCCCATTTAACTTGATCGGGCCTTATGATTCTAGCAGCCCTACTCCAGTCCTCGTTTCGAGGTCTGTATGGAGCAGTGGCGGCGTTGCTAGTTGTCACAGCACCTGGGAAGTGGGTCGATATTAGTTCCTCCAGAGTTTCCTTTTCATTTGTTGTAAAGGTTCCGTTTGGTTTTTTCAGAAGACCAATTTGGTTAGGTTTGTCCTTTGCGAGCAGTCTATGTACTCTGGCTCCTTGAGGCGTTTCCACTATGTCCTCGCAGAAGCTTTTCCATGTTGCTCTTTTGGCTCTCCTAATTTCTTTGTTGTACTCGGTTAAGGCTTTTTTGTATTCCTCCCAGTTGAGAGTTTGTTTAGCCTTATTAAATAGTTTCCGGGTTTCCTTCCGTAGTTTGTCCAACTTCGGGTTCCACCATGGAACTTTTCTTTTGGAGGTCTTTGTCTTGAGTGGGCAGCTTTCCTCATAGGCGTTTATAATGCCTTTTGTGGTATCCGCCACGGCCAATTCTAGACTCTCGCGTGTTTTTATATTTTTTTGTATTGTTTCAAGGTTAAGCCTTAGTGTGGTACGGTAAGCGTCCCAGTCGGTGGCTTTAGGATTCCTGAAAGTTGTGGTTTGACAGTCTACGGTGTTTAGTAGTTTAAAGGTTATTTGTCTGTGATCAGACATTGAAGTGTCATCCCTGACATGCCAGTTTTTTATGTGTCTGGCTAGATTTTTAGAGGCAAAAGTAATGTCTAAAACTTCCTGTCTTGCACTTGTCACAAAGGTCGGCATGCAGCCTTTGTTTAATAGGCATAGGCAGTTGGTTGTGATAAAATCATTAAGTAACTCACCTCTATTGTTGATGTCTGAGCTCCCCCACGCGGTGTGGTGTGCGTTTGCATCACATCCAACCAGTAACTCAGCCTTTTGGGTACGGGCGTACTCCACCAGGTTTGCCAGCTCTTCGGTTGGATTTTGTTTCTCTCCAGATAGATAGGCTGAGCATAAGATGACTCTGGATCCATTCCATCCTTTGAGATTTATATACGCTGCTGACAGGTCATTAGTACATAGCTCTGTAACAGGCAGGAAGTTAATGTTTTTCTTGAACACTATGCATGCTCTGGGTTTTTTCCCTCCCGGGTACGAGAGGATTCTACCCGCAGCGTTTAAGCCCTGGATAGTTAAGTTGTTTACCCAGGGTTCTTGTACGAGGGCGATGTCGATTTCTCCTTTGGTGAAGCAACACTCCGTCACTGCGCTGGCGGCAATGGCGTGGTGGAGGTTGATCTGGAGAATCCTCGTAGAGTTGCCTATGTTCGCCATCAGTGATCCATAGGGGTTGTGGGCTCTGTCGCAGGCTTTTCCCTCTCCAATGGAGGACGAGACCGTCCATGTTTGGATTGGGATGTGCCTTGCTCATTCCCGGGTTTTTCCCCCTTTTTAGGCGCTCCTGTACTCTCGTCAGCAGGAGAAGGCCGATTTGCCGGCTCTTTCTTTCGCTGTATGGGAGCAGGCGTTTGTCTGCCTTTGTTGGAGTAGGACGGGATAGCCCTGTTTCCTGGGGGATTCGTGGGCTCACCCCTGATTTTCAAAGAAATCTTTCCAAAACCAAGGGTGGCCCTGTAGTCGGTTTTCCGAAGGGTTTCCAAAGAGGGCTCGTCAATTGAGAAGGTCACGTGGTGTCCATTCTTTTCCTCCCTGCTGTTGAGTATTTTCCAGTATTCTGGAGATAAGCCTTCGTTCTGGTTTGTCAGCAGACTTAGGGCGTCCTTTATGTTCGCCGCCTCGCTGCTGGGGAAGAACGTTGTGCAAACTAGTGGCTTGGGCATTTCGCTTTCCGTCATGATAGACAGCTTTGCCTCGGGCCATGGTTTGAGGTTTGGGATTACTCCCACAAGCCAATCCTGGCTCTTCTGATTTTCACATGTGATCAGGACCCAGCCAGGCCTGTGAGTGAAACCCAGAAATTTTGGGCCCGAGCCTCTGACAGTGATGTTTTTAATCAGGGTCAGTAGCGAGCGGTGCACCAAATGCATTTGGTTTTCTTCCATCGGGCTTTCATTTTTTATTCCCACACGTGAAGAACCCACCACCTCCCTGAAGTTTGGCTTGATGCCTTCTTCTGGGTATATCTTAGGAGCCTTTTTTGAGTTTTCCCTTGGCGACTCCTCCTCCGACCGTGTGCGTTTGGACGCCCTTTGGTCATCAGATATGGGAGTGCTCTGATGGGTCAGGCTCTTAATATCTTTCCAGGGCCTGAGGCATGCTACCGAGGCTTCTCTAGCACTCACGTTTGCTGCCCTCAGCAACCTGAAACGTTTTCGAGCAGCACCGGACAACTTTGTCCTGTGCTTCTCGTGTGTCTCAGTGTCTTGGTCCTTTTCTTTGGGCATAGCAGAGTCGTTTCCTATTCTGTCTGCACCTTTGCTTGTCCCTGCGACAGCTGAGATTTTTTCGGGCAAAGAGTCGGTTTGAGTCGTGCTCCATGGCTCCGAACTGTTTCCTTCCCGGACGGTACCGTCCTGGTCGAAGTTTAGAGGGGAATTTTTATTTTCTTTTAAGTCCATATTTGTTCCCACGAGTAGTCAGGAAAGGGTCGTCAAAAACCGACAGAGCCTGTTATCGGTCAAAGGGCATTTCTACTTCCCGATTCGCCCCGGTTTCGGAAAGCCACCGTTAGAGACTGAGCTCTCCCTCAGCCACGCAGCCGTCGGCACGGTACGGGTAACACCTTAGCTTGGGGTGGAGGTCTTTTGGCCTCCAAGTCATCAACTTCAGGGATCTCTCCCTGTTGTAGCTGACCGGAGTTTCCAGGGTGCACCGGCACGCCCACTCACTACTTTCCCATCCTAGACTTTTAGGAATAGTCTGGGCCAGAGCGAGATAAAACGTGCACACGGGGAGGTAGACCTCCATCGCACCCCTTGCCAAAACTTACTATGGAACTGAGCAATCTAATACTCTAAAAACCAATGGGAAAACCAAAATTCTTATTGGATTGATTTGAGTGTTCGTAATAGGGCTACAGATTTTACGTACTGAACTAAATTATTTTACTTGTACATTACAGATCCCGTTACAAAATCATTCATTCGCGACCAAATCGACCCAGTTTTTGGATATCCGCGATTGGTCCGATTCAGTTGGTCAACTGCCAAGACGATGCTCGACGACAAAGCTTACGTCTGCGAGTTTGACAATCTGGATGAAGACGAGACAGCGGCCAAGAAGAAGAAGCTGAATGGCGCGGGCTCCAAGAAAATCAGCACATTTTTCTCGGCATCGCAAAATACCGACAGTCCCAAGATTAAACGGCATACTTATTTCAAGGAGAGATTTTTGACGCATACAGAAGATCTTTAGTTTTAAAAAATACAATGTTAAAGTGATCCGAATTAAATGAGACGGTTTTAGATTCTTGTTCAAATTTCGACGCTTCTTATGTGTACTCCGCTATCTTGCATTTTCAGGTATTTTTACTTTTTTATACCAATCGTCCAGATTACGGCCTCTATCATCCTGTATTACAGATTGGATTCTGTAGGTCGATTCGGTTTCCAAGCAGTATCAATTTTCTGAAAGTTGCGGATGCCTAAATATAGCACTATAACTCTACTTCCTATCTCGGAAGATGGCCTTTATTGTAGTATTAACTGTTCAATGGATTAAATATATACCATGATCTCGCAAATGCCGACACCCGGAACGGCTTCATTGTTCACCTTCACTCGGTGGAAGTTGACGCTTGTAGCCTGTCAGCCAGATCTCTGTGACATCTCTTTGAAGATGTCGGTCTCTCCAGGAAAATAATCAACTCCTTCCTAGAATAAATATCTAATACTTTAATTTCCACATCTCAAATCCTGGTGGTAAGGTGGCCGCTCACGTTTGCAAGACAGCTGCCCTAAACCTACCAGTCGTTAGTCCGGAATCCACGGCTCACCCCCCAGAAGTATAATAATAAAATTATGAGGGGCCCGATTCTGGTCAGTGAATTCCATGGCAGCTTCTTTGTATCCATTGATTCTCAAAAATAATGTGACTATGCTTTTAAGCCACAATTGACACTTTTTTAAATCAACATAGTACACAGTGACATTGATTATATGGGGAGTGAATGGGTGGTAAGGTGGACGCTCACATGTGGCAAGACAGCTGTCCTAAACCTACCACAGCCGGTCGTTAGTCCGAAATCCACTGCTCACCCCCCAGAAGTGTATATAAATAGTATCATGATGGGCCTGACTCCGGTCTGTGAATTCCATGGCAGCTCCGTTTGTATTTTATTTATTTATTACGGTATTAGAGGGACTGATTGATTATAAAGACCCATTATTTAACCTCATTGATTAAAAAAAGGACTCATTAATTACAATAACCCAATAATTTAACCAATGATAACAATAATAACATTCACACAGTGCCACCTACTGCATTTTTTATATAGGCTGGCCACATCACAGAAATAATACGGTGAGGTACAATGCCATCTATTAGTCTATCTGTAAAGGCTGCTAACCCTCTGGGACAGCCTGGGTTGGCTGGAGTAACATAAATAGAAACGTGAGCCACGCACAACGGCCCAATTAAGAGGCCAAGTGCGGGAAATAACCCAGGAAAACTAACTAACTAACTAACTAGTCTATCTGAACTTAAAGTGTGTAATTATTACGTATTAAAACTTGTATACCAAATAAAAAATTGTCATCTTTATGTAAATAATAATGAGATAGGTATGATTTCAAAATTAGTTTGTTATTATATTATTATTTTATTTCAAGATAGGATACCATATAGGCACAGTAACCGAGAGAACAATAGACGCACTCTCAAGTGACACGGCGATGCGGGGATAGGGTGCGAGGGAAATGAGCAGAGGGATACGTCTTGGTGAATGCATTTGGTTAGCGTTATGTGCGGGTGAAAATTGGCGACTTTCGAATGTTTAAATATCCGCATCGACCAAGTAGTGGATTTCTGGCGGCCATACGACTTGTGACGAAGCTCTCTTTGATTTCAATTTTGTTCTAAGAGAAGCTACTGTCTGGTATTCTGTGGTATAGACGTGTTTATATGTCATACCACGAACGCCACCTTTAAAACATAAAAGAATAATACATTTTTGGAACTTTGAGTGCCATCTACACGTTTCGTTTCATAGTAAAATCCTAACTGCCAATAGTACCGCACTGAACAATCTAACACACTATATAGTCGTATATAGCATAGACGGTGTGTTTGCAGTTTGATTTTGATTTATTTCATAAATAGGCAAATACAGTAGAACCCCGGTTAACCGAACTCGGGTTATCCGAAACGCCCCTGAAAAAGTCAAACTTATGTAAAACTACAAATTATTTTCTCAGAACTCGAAACATGTTGCTTATTACTAGTCTTATCATACGTCCCGGTTTCAGACATTGGTCTCGGCGTCCCGGCCAGTTTGAGTATTGTTCCGGTTGGGTTTTAGCAATGCCAGAGATGCGCGAACACAGTATACCGTATACTGTGGCGCGAACAAGTGTATGATGGTGCGCAGCGCGCGCGGTGTAGGCATCCGCCAGACTGTCGCGACGCGACGCCACTACGCCTACCAACATCGCATAATGAGTGCAAAATAGCGAGAGAAAAACAACGAGATTTAGATCTTCTAATCATAGATGTTTTTTTAATGAAACTTGTCTTGATAGTCGCTTTGCCTATATAAACTTCCTATAAGCTTTCTTTTAATACAAATCAATTATCAGGATGAACTAGGAATAAATAGGAAAGAAAATAGGAATAAATTACATAATTATGATACTCAACTTTAAATAAAATGTCCAAATTAGTCTAATATCATATTATAAGGAATCAGTAATGAAACACATTTGGTCGGATGATCGAGGCCGCATGCTGAAGTCTACTGTGCGAGAGTTACTGCACTGTAAACTTAACTTTGGTATTACATGCAACGACTTCTATGTAAAAATTAAAAAAAAATATGAATTATTGGAAAATGTTCACTCCAGCGAGAAGTACGATTGGTACAATAAATAATTTAAACATCCATTTCAGCTGCTTCAGCTAAACTTCACTTTTATAATTTAAAAATCTATGTTATATGTATTGTATATGTTTTTTGTAACTAACTTACAAACCTACTAATATTAGAACCATTTTTAGTACAACCTAAATTTGTTGTTTTTTTAGCCCTAACTCGTTTGAAGTAAATATTTTTTACCCCCCCCCCCCCACCGGTCAGGCTGTCCCGGATTAGACCTTTATGATTATGGTAAGCCTACTTATCACAACAAAATCAGTGGACACATCTGACTTTGGAAAAGTAGGCGAAGCTCTTTATTTTTGGTTTACTCAATACCGAGAAAAAGGCAAGCCCGATACCTGCAATAAAAGCTAAAATGTTGGCTGAGTTGTTATGTGAGGAAGATCTTTTTTTGTGCAGCTCTGGGTGGTAAGACAGGTTTAAAAACAAATAAGGCATTCGGCAGTGAAATCTACGTGGAGAAAAGTTACCTGCGTACGTTCACCTTACCACCTTACATGGGTGGCAAGGTAAACGCTCACATGTGGCAAGACAGCTGTCCTAAACCTACCACCGCCGGTCGTTAGTCCGGAATCCACCCTTCACCTCCCAGAAGTGTAAAAATAAAAAAATATATATGATGGGCCCGATTTTTGGTCGGTGGATTCCATGGCAGCTCCGTTTGTATTTTATTTACTAGAGGCGGTTGATGTTTTCAAAACAGAATTTGAATATTTCACCCCTGACAAAAGTACGATATGACTTGGTTACACTAAGGACAAAAGTTACAATGCCGATGAAACTGTTTTTACTGATATAAATACAATATGTAATTTTAACCTAAATAAAGAACGTAAGTGCACCCTACAAAGAGGTTTTTGGATTCGCTTAACCGAAAAAATCGTTATCCGAAACGGCTCCCCCCCCCTTTTTCGGTTAACCGGGGTTGTACTGTATTACTGTTATACTATGAAATCCTACTAATATTATATAAGCGAAAGTTTGTAAGAATGTATGGATGTTTGTTACTCTTTCACGCAAAAACTACTACATGGATTTTGATGAAACTTTACAATAATATAGCTTACACATCAGAATAACACATAGGCTATAATTTATAAAGATAGAGTGTGAATTATCTAAAATATAACGATAACTGTTAAGTAGGAAAAAAATCTAAGAAATTGATATTCGAAATTTAAATTCTAAGCGTTGTACATAATCGGAACCCAAGCTAATCCAAACGCCTCTGTAATCCGAACGTCCTGCCCTTCCGAGAATTAAGAGACAAAGCATTATATGTGTCACTGAATGCCTCCCTGCAAACTACAATTTTAGTTTTTTTTAAAAGTGTTAATAGTTACGTTTCTAATGTTATATAGTTATGGTCTTTTCAAAACTCTGCGTTAGTCATATAATTGTACGAAAACGGTTTTTTGAAATAAACCATCATAGTTCAGCCATTTCGTACAAATTATTTACAAATTATATACACAAACCTTCCTCGTTTATCGCCGCATCAAAATCCGTTGAGTGGTTTAGAAGAAGACGGAGAAACAGACATAAATAAATATTAACTTTCTTTTATGCTATGTAATGAGTAATAGTGTTATTATGTAAGGCAATAATGCTTATTACCTAAATTTGTTTTCAGTCCTGAAGCGACATCTATTGCCGGTTCGGAAGGTTTAATGAGAATTCTAGGGTATTTCAGACTAGTTTGTATGTGACCCTCATTGCGTTGAATAGTTCCAGAGCCGCTTCGCTGTCTGCTTGCTAAACCCACATTATTAGGCATAATGGCTTTGCTGAATGAATTTCAATGATCATTTGTGATACATTGCAATGGCTTTTGTTACGCTGGCCATTCAAAGTGCCGTGTTTTGCGAATTTTTGCTTTCGTTAGGGATATTTCCTTAAAAGAGTCGTTCGTATTCTGTGCTTGAATTTGTGCACGCTGGAAGAGAGTTGGTTTGGTTGGCTTTGCGAATCGTTGATGTTTAGAGCATTTTCATGTTTGGGTGTATCATCATACGTTCTAAGAGCCAGCGCCGAAAATCATAGGTACCTTTTTATGATTTTTTGGATGTCGCAAGGCCATAACAGTAGCATTCTGGCTATTGGCAGCTGTTGCATTTGGCGGTAATTGTAGTTCAAATCTCTCGGAAAAGCAAAAAGTAACAAGGTATCATACCTCGTTGTTGGCGTTGGTGCTTCATTTCAAACTGATGCCTGCCTAATGTCTGGGAGCTAATGGGCCCATGATGAGGTGGCCACGATGACCCATGTGTTCAGGGTCGGTCACACTCACGGGTCAACACCCATCCGATGGCCTCCACGCATGGGGTGCGAACCTGGGTAGGACACTGGGTCAACCAGTCTCCCCTGGGAATCAAACCTCTGGCGCTCCTGGACGGTCTGCGCACCGAGCGGCGCAAGCCAATCGATTGTGCTCTCCGACTAACAGTCGGGGGAGTCTGGGAACTGTATTGTTTCCTATAGAGCGGGGGTGGTTGCCTACCTTACGGCGACTGCTCTTGAAATGACCATTGGCCATCCGATCCTGGGTGAACAGCCGGGCAAAGGACGCCTTGGTCCGCGATAGATTCGGTATACTTCGTTTCACCGCTTCGTAAGGGAGAGGACCGCGCAAGCGACCTCGAACTCGGAACCAATCGAGAGACCGGAGAAATCTGGTCACAATTGGAAGCAAGGGCGCGAGTGTCGGCCCGCCAGGTAATATTACTGGCTATCTCGCGGTAAAGGCGTTGGCTTCTTGCGGGTTGTGACGTAGCTGGACGTTGGATTGTTCTGTCCAAAGTCTTCTACGTTCACTGCAGGGCGACAGAACGAAAAAATCGTTAAAACGTCCTGTGGTGACGGGCTCGCCCGTTGTAGTTGACACCGCAAGTTGATGTCTGCCTAGCAAGGGCCCATTAGCTCCTTTGGGAGCTAATGGGCCCTTGCTGAGTTGGCCACGAAGACCCATTTTGTTGAGGACTGGTCACACTCACGGGTTAACACCCATTCAGCGGCCTCCACGCATGAAGTGCGAGCCCGGGTAGGACTCTGGCCTTGGGGCTAGTTTCCCCTAGGAGTCAATCTTCAGGCGCTTCTGGACGGTCTGCGCACCGTGCGGCGTAAGCCAATCGATTGTACATTCTGAGTAACAGTCGGGGGAGTCTGGAAGCAGTACTGTTTCCTATAGAGCGGGGGTGGTTGATGACCTTACGGTGACTGCTCTTGAAACGACCATCGGCTACCCGATCACGGGTGAACAGCCGGGCAAAAGATGCCGTGGTCCGCGATAGATTCGTTTTACACAGTTTCACCGCTTCGTAAGGGAGAGGACCGCGCAAGAGGCCTCGAACTCGTAACCAGTTGAGAGACCGGAGTAATCTGGTCGCAATTGGAAGTAAGGGCGTGAGTGTAAGCTAACTGGGTAATATACCTGGTTATCTCGCGGATAAGGCGTTGGCCTCTTACGGGCATGTGGCGGAGCTTGACGGTGGACTGTTTTGTCCAAGTCTTCTGCGTTCACTTCACGGGAGATAGCCAATCGTTAATTCTTCCTGAGGTGATTTTCCGACTCAAAAATAAATTTAATAAAAAATCAATTTAAAAGATATTGATATTATTCTTTTAATATCGTTACTAAGTATCTTATTTTAACAAAACTTCGCTACCGTCTAAATACATGGCAATATTAATGAGTATTTCAAAGCTGTGAAGAATCTTGCAATAGTCATAGACGAATTTCTTCCAAAGCAGACACAATGGTTCTCAAAGCCGTCGAAGATAACAGTAATTCCTTCCAGCAACAACTAGACAAACAATAAAGACACTACTACTACCAATTCTGGACTATGCCAGTACTATAGGCATCAACAAGAAGTGACTGTACCTATACATTTGAACGGCTAAAGAATATCTGCATAAAATATGTAAGCGACTTGCGTAAATTTGATCCCGTAAGCGAATGTAGCGACGAGCTTCACTGGCTTCGGTTGGCTGTAAGAATTCAGGAAACGATAAGCCCGCCATTTGTCGTTTGTCGCCAGACAAACCGACTGGCGGATACGACTGGGGTGAGCTCTCCGCCGCATCCACGAATCTGGTATACCGCATCGCCTGGAGACGAAGGTATGCAAACAGTGCGTCTTGCCTGTGATGGCGTACGGTGTGGATATTTGTACCTTGCCTGTGGGGCTCGTCCACAAATTTAAAGTCGCTCAGTGAGCTATGGAAATAGCTATGCTCGGAATCAGCTCCGAATCTACCATTTTTCCGGGCCGGGGCAAAAACGACATCTGCGCCCTTCCCTCCAGCATTTCAAATTATTATTTTTTTTTAAAACACATAGTAAATATACTGGGTGGATTCTTTAGTGACCGGAGAATAAGAACCCTTAAATAAATTTGCAATCTTTATTACCTATTTGAAAATAACTTTTCCACATGTATGACATTAATATATAATACATACAATACAACCATTGTAGAGAACACACCTTCAATACTTTGGTCCCAGAAAATTTTACTGTCTAATCTTGCTAAAGCTTTAGACGTCGAGCTTTCCTTTTTGCGAAAGAATCTATATTACCGTATTATCAAATAATTAAAGTGACACGTTTGAAAGAGTAGTTGTTGACAAAGAACTAACGCGAATTACTCGCACACGTAATCAGCCACAAAAATACCGAGCATCGTTTGACTTTCGGCCGTTCAGGTTTATTTGGCTCCGCTCGCGTAGCTCCGTCCCATTACAAATAAAACCACGATGTTGAAAACCTTCATTTGCTTCTATTTACTAATAAAAATCGGTTGTGCCACCCCAAGATATTCCCGGCAAGTAGCCAAGGACCTTTGTAAGGATTTTGAGCATAATCTCACTTCGGGAAGTGATTCAATCGTATACATACATATACTGACCGGCGAAAATTCAATGTGATTTCGGCCCAACAAGGTATCTGTGTACCAATATTTCGAGATTGAAATATGACTAGTGCGCCTCCTGGTGGACCGAACTCAACTACAACTTCTCAACTCTTGCTATGACCAAATGATGCCTGCATTCCAAATTTCAACTCAATCGGATTAAGCGTTTGGGCGCTATCGTGGACACACACACACACACACACAAACACGCAGCAGACAGACTTCAATCTGGAAATGGTCTTAATCATCTCAGGGGGCTCAAACTGGATATTTCCGTCTTCCTCTCGAAAAAACCTTTTGGCACGTTCAGAATACTTTCCCTTCTGGACGGTTGGTGGCCCGGAAAAATAAAAGAAAGTTATTTGTACTGGGAGCATTATTTTAATCCAATCCAAGAAGAAGAATATTGTAATGGCGCTACTTACCATCTTTGAAGGTAGTTGTTGCATGAAACGGCATATATTTATTTTAATAATGATAAATATTCAACTGTGGAACAAGTGGATCTCGATCGGCACATCCACGGCGGATGTGCCGATTGGTTCACGGCTATTGGTTCAAATTATTAGGTGCTCCATTCTCGTCACGTTCTTCGCCACCTACATTTAACAATGCGGAACAATTTCGTATGTCAACGACGTATTTGATTAAAATGTCGGCTTTGGCGAAATGGAAAAGTCGACGTCTCGTTGTGTAGGTCAGCCATTTCGGTGCGCGACGCCGGCGAGGACGCCAAACATGAAGAGCTGAAGAACTGAAACGCCACAATGGATAAGTGCACAGTAATAGTTTTGTTAGTTGGTGCCTGCGCCGGTAGTGTCGTGGTGAAAAGCGCGAAAGACGTCATGGAGACCACGAACAAGCTTCTCGGGATATCGCAGGACTCTTACGTCGAAGCGTACACGACTTTGGTGAACGAGAAGGCGCATCCGATCGTGCCGATCACGGCGAAAGACGCGATCGCGAAACGCGACGGCTACGACTATCCCAATCCCGACTTCCCAGAATACGGCCCTCCTTCATACGCTTCAGGATACGGAGCGACTTCGTATATTCCCCCTTCCTCATTCGCGGTTCCTCCCCCGCAATCCTACGGCCCTCCTCCAAAAACCTATCTTCCTTCAAAACCTCACTACTCCCCCTCCTCCCGTATATGGTCCGCCGCAACCATTCTATGACCACCCACAACCAATCTACAACCATCCACCGCCCCCATCATACGGTCCACCGGTATACGGAATACCCTACAAGGCTGAAGGAGGTCTACTCGAAAACATACTTGACAAAATCAAACTAAAATTAGACATGTTGACAATAGCGAAGATAATCCTAAAGCTCATAATCTTCAAGAAAATCGTCAAATTCATAGGGGTGATATGCCTGCTTATGTTCATACCGAAGCTTATTAAGTTCAAGAAAGATAAGGATAAACCGAAAGATGAAGATTTCCACGAACGCTCTTTTGGGATAATGAATGGTGAGTTAGTTTGTTTGAAAAACTGTATTGCAAACACAACAGAGTACAACAGGGTGGGCCTATCGCCAAATCGCAATATTTTACGGACCACACTGTCAGGATCATAGTGACTAAATGTTTATGCTTGCAAAGTCATATTCTATTTTCACTATTTGTATTTTTTGTTTATACCTACTTAGGTATTTTAGCAGCTCAAATTATTTTCAAAAGATTATATATTTTTATTATGAATTTATTTATAAGTTGTTTTTACAATTTTAAAAAATATTCAATCTGTCAAAAATAAACTATAAGTACCACATAGGCTACCACATAATCAAGTGAAATCAAGTATTTGACTATACCAAGAGTAGGGATATTGACAATTAATTATTTGACTTACCAACTGGCTTATTTTAAAAATAAAATAATATAAAAACAAGTGGGATTTTGTAAAGTAGTGGTTATAATAAAAGATTAGTTACATAATAAACATAATAATGAAAATAAGGCAGACATTAACAGCCATTGTCAAGTCAACATCGAAGGGAGGAATGGGATATAAGGACAAACTGGGAGACGGAGGGGAAAAAGGGAGGGGCGGGGGGGCGTTTATACATTGTCTTGTGCGATACTTCGCGAGTCAATACGAGTCTTGTGCAATAGGATTTTTTTTAAACTCAAAACAAAATACGGCCGACCTTTCCGTAAATGAGAAACCTAACCCAAAATACTCAGTAGAATATTTGAAGAAAACGATAGCTTGTATTCTGTTTCTTTTGGTGCCTAATTCAGGCTCTAAAAACGTACTAAAACCGAGCACTAATATTCAACTGACGTTTTAGTTAACCCTTTCGTGGGTTGTGAGAGGAACTTAAAAAAATACAGAGCTTATCAGGTTCCAAAAGTTAAGCACACTTTTGTATACCTTTTCTACACTCATAGAGGATGGTGGTAAAATTGAGCTTGTTGAGGTGAATATCATACACCTAGAACGATTGATAATAAAGTAGTCAAAACTGACAGGATCGGAGGATTTAATATATTTATTTTGTTAAATTTATCTTTATTAATTTTTTTTAAATTGAGGTGTTTGTGCAGTTTAGCAAAAATGTATACACTAACGATGTTTTAACGTCACTATATTCGTCACACTGATTTCGAATCTGTAAAAACCTTTACTCTATCTCAGTCTTTGCTCATAGGCTTCTAAAGAAGCGTTAAAGATCAATATTTCGGTAGGTTAGGTTGGCTTAAAAAAAACGATTCATAAACACCTATATGACGGTAGGTTAGTTTCTTTTAAAAACCATCATAAACACCTATTTGTCGGTAGGTTAAGTTTTTTAATATACCAGATTTAGCTAAACTGAATATTTAATTTGATAATAATCATATCTAAATTATATATAATCATAAAATCAAAATCAAAATCAAAATGTTCTTTATTCATATAGACACAATTAAATATTATTTTTAATTTATGTTCTTATGATACGTCCAAGCCTTACTCCCAAGCCGTTTTGTCATTTACATAATCAGATATTGTAAAGTATGCTTTTTTATACAATTTTGCTTTGATGGTGGCTTTAAATTTATTTACAGATAGTTCTCTAACAGTATGAGGAAGTTTGTTATAGAAGCGTATACATTGTCCCAAAAAAGAATTTCTTATTTTGTGGAGACGAGTAGCACGTACAACAAGATTATGCTTATGTCTAGTATTAACATTATGAGTGTCGCTTTTTTTTAAAACTTGTCAATATTATTACGGACATACAACAGATTTTCGTATATATATATATTGTGATGCAACAATAAAAATATTAATTTTTTATTCTATCTAATTTATATGTATATATCTAAATTATATAATAAAATACTCTTATATTTTTTCAAATATTCTATTCACATAATATTGGTCCGTTTTCCGTTTCTTGTCGGGGTCTAAAACTACACTGCCATAGAAATAACATTGGCACAGGTGGCACTACAAAACAGTCCACATTATTTAGTCATTAGTGTCCACAAACTAATCTTTTTAGATTTTAGACGCACTTTGCTGCAATATATACTAAAATATTACATACAATACATACATACATATATACTAAAATAATACACAAGAAAATTGCAAATTAATATATGGTGCCAAGCAGATGGTGTGGTAGCCCGCTATCCGTCAAATTTAGCACCAGTTAGGAATGGTCATAGACAAAACCGGAAACGGAATACGGGCCAGTAGTGTGTATCTTGTGAGATTCTTCATAGGAAGACATATCTAATAAATTAGCTAGTAACAATGTACGTAGCCGTTTGGCACCCCCATCCCCAAAATTGAAAAAAAAATAGATTTTATGTCAAGCTAAATCGAGCCAAGTGCTTACAAGATAAAATAAACTTTCTAGGAACCAAATGGCGAAATATATCGGTGATGTGCGAGATTGGTTGGATTAATATTTATTTGAGGAAATTACAAATCAGAACGAATTGAGTTCTGACTTCTGAGATGGGATGGACTTGATTACGAAACGTCCATTCAATTTTCATCTTAGCTACACTATTTCTAACGATTTTGTGATTGTGATTTTGTGACGATGTGAATTTTCTAACGATATTGGTTAATGAATGAGCGATCTATGTTTATATAAACAGCGCAAGCTGTAGTATTTCGAAGCGTAAGCCCTTGGGCTTACACTTCGAAATACACTTACACTTTGATCTGATGGCTTACACTTTGACCTTGATCAAAGTCTAAACGAAGACAGAGCACAAGACAATCTATGTGATCAAGACCCCGATACATATTTCAATAGAACCATCTAGGTGGTTATTTTTAACCACCTTTCAGACTTTAATAATCAGCTTCGCGCAAGATTCCAAGGACTCTGCGATGGCATTTGATGTGCGAAGCAATCAAGGCCTTGGCCGATTCTATGACATCTAGAGACAGTTTTAACCGTTTCTGATTTTTTATATTGCTCCTAACCTACCTAACTAATTGCAGATCCCCAAATACAGCTTATGGAAGAGTTCGTCAAAAGATCCGTGAAGGCTTACACAACTAAGAAAAAAGGTTGTGACTCGTTCGGATGTCGATTTAAAAGGGTCTTGGATACAGTGGATCAAAATTATCCCTATTCCAGGTATGTATGTACGAGTGCATATGAAGGGTTACGCTGAAGAACGATCAATGTAATGTTTTTTGTGAAAGTGAGATATTATGTACTAATGCCATATTGTGGTTTGCTCCCAAACGAATCAAAGCATTATAAGATTAAGATTATAACTTGCCCTTGATTGAGGATAAGACAACGTGTGGCGAGAAAGAACGATCAATGTCCACGGGTAACCAAGGATATTGATCGTTCTTTCCCGTCATGTCTAGAGGTTACCTCGACGGCGCTCCGGTTGACACTGAGGAGAAAATATGACAGGAAAAACTGATCAAGGCCAATGACTTGTCCATGTTTTCGCTTTTCCGGATGTATAATTAAGTAAAATGTATATTTTTTATAAACTCACATATTCTGATTATTATATTATTCTTATATTATAGTTTTTTTCTAAAAAGGAATTTAACTGAAATGTATTTTCTTTTTTAAGGGGGTACTCTGGTCTAGAAATTTGAACATATTTAATCAAGTTTAATCCTCTAGAGGAGAAGAATATCTCCTCAAGAGGACTTTTCAAAATTCGAATTATTTTCGGAGTTACAGCGACTTTGTGACGTAGCAAATAAACCGATCGTGCCGGATAGAATCGATCAATAGACCCTCGTTCTATAATGTAATCTCCGACTTCATGATTATGGAGCTAGAACAGCTCGCTTATCTGTAAGAACTTCAGAAAATGGTAATTTCGAAGTAGAACCAAAAGTGAGAATTAAGTACATCTGAGCTCGCTCCCGAAACGTCTCAAACTTTAAACGCATTTTCCTCGAAACTACTTTTTTCGACCTAATCGACATGATATCTCAAGTTCTACCTAAGCAATTTATTTTAAATTTGGTGGAAATCATCTATGCTTATCGCTCTGTATCCGGGAGCAAGGATTTTGAAAAATTGCAATTTAAAAAAATGGAAAGTTAATAAAAAAACAGTGGCAAAAAACTGTTTTTTTTTTCAAATCGTCGCAACTTTGCGGAAAAAAAGAATATCATTATTTCCAAAGTCTGGGTCATAGCGACGTCTTTACTAATCAAGATTTTTTGTTTTTCTTTGTTTAATAATACTACAAGGCTTGGAAAAATGTATACCAGGACGCACCTTTTTTTTAGCTTTCACTTAACTGGCCTTTAACTCTTTCATTTTTTTAAATGTTGTTTTTGTATTCCTTAAATGTCAATAATTTGTAAAAAAAAATGGATTGTATAAACGTTTTTTTTATCCTATTCGGAAAAACGCCTAAAATGTAGGCCTCCAGACCAGAATAACCCCTTAAACTCAAATATGTTTAGTTTATAGACCAAATATATTTTTGTGACTCTCAAACCTTTGCTAAAGCATCATTTTTAAAGTTAGTATATTTTAAAAATGGAATTACCAACAATTTGAAACAGTTGACATTGATCTTTTTCCCTTAAACCAATCAATGTTATTATGTTGATTGACGTCACTTTTTCTTTTTTTGTTCTAGTTTTTTTTTCTTAACGCTTCATCTTACCATATTATTACCAAACAACTGCACACTCCCTAAACTTGTAGGCGGGTGTTTTATTTATCTATCAATAACGCCAAAGCAGCAATTTCCAACGAAAGCGAATTATGTGTATGGTGTGCGTCGGTGCGACTCGACATATTTGCCATATTGCCGTGACTAATGCACGGTTACGTTTTTGCTTCGACTTTCATTGTCAAAAACATCAAATTTGACAGCTATTTGTTGTGGCAGTGAATGTATACAATCACTATCTGTGTCAGATCAGAGTTGTTCGCTTTTTTCCTGACCCATGAAGATACGACTTATTTTTTTAGAAAATATAACTGACGTGTATGTGCAAATGATGGCTAAACTTTGTATTTATTTGAGATAAAATGATTGCAGCATCGATCTAGTTTTTTAATCTTATCTATATCTGGTATAAAGCAATGAGTAAAATACGGGTCGATTTTGATGGAACTATACCTACTGTTTATATCTACTCCCGAGATCATTACAGCTAGATGTTTAAACCCATTATAGTCATAAACCTATTTTTAAATTTATTATGTCAATAATCAAATCGTTCGCCAGTTTTATCTATTTACCCTTTGCACTATTAAACCAAGCCAGAGATTTTGCATCGATTTGATGATGTAAGTGCATAAATGTATTGAGTTACTAGGGAAACAACGTGTTTAGTCTTATTCCCGAGACAGCGGCGTACAGCTACGTCTATTTTTGACGTCATTTCCTCCGTAGGTATTTTGACTTTTTTCTCAGACAAGACGTCAAAATGATGTCACTTTCCGTTTGTCCCGCTGCCTCGGGAATACGCCAAAATGTAGTAGAATGCAAACAATTACGTTGCATATAATTACATACCTATTGGGCCCGATTGAGCTTCTTTGTGAACTAGAACTGAAATTAGTTCAAGCGATCGTGATAGAGCAATTAATTAGAGCGGAATATGAAACGAAAGATCGTCGATAAAATCTACCCGTCGAATTATACTAGTCCGAATAAATTTGAACTCATTTCGTGCGGTTTTAGATTAAGATGTTTTATTTTTGGTGGGTAGTTTTAATGCGAAAAAGTGACAACCGTTCATTTCATATTCCGCTCTAGCGTACTGCCCTGTTTCGTTCACACGAACTAATTTCCGATTTTAGTTCACGAAGAAATGTAATCGAGCCCATTCTGTAATTTATGTATTTATTTAATTTTACAGTTAACACACATAGAATACATGATAGAGTATTTGCAAAACCTATTTCCACAAAACTAATTTACTGTTATAGAAAAGTTTACAATGCTCGCATGAACAACATAATAGAAATAACATAAACACGTCAATAATAGGTAAACGGGAAAAATGAGGTATACCTATAAAGCAAAAATGTAATATGAATAATTGGATTTTAATGTGTTTAATACCTAATACGATATAATATAATATAAGGGTTAAGATGTAATATAATAGAGTTAGGATGTAAGATAAGGGCAGATATGATATGATGGCAGTTTATTAAATCTTGAATTCGGTTATAAAATTGTAAATATAATTTCAGGAAGAGAATAAAATCCCATTTTTACGCAAGGTAACGGTTGCCATGCGGCTATTAATTTAGCCCTTAAAAGCACTGCCCCGCTTTGCCCCGTACCCCACTTTACCCCGCCGCACCCTGACTTACAAAATTATATTTTCTTTTACAGATTTCCTTCTCTGGTCAGCGAGAATACATGACGTCAATAACAGACTATGGATTTTATCCTTTCTATCAAAAGCAGAACAATTCTATTGATTTGTAAAAGTTTGTGGCATATATATTATAATCGCCATCATGTAAATAATTAATGCTAAGTTATTTATTTATTTATTGTAGATACCGTTTTAATGAAATAAACATTTATTTATTATAATTTTGCTTACTGCATTCAAAATTCACTGCTATTTCAATCCTAAAAAAATGATGAATTCATACAACATGGCCTTCAATTCAAGCAATATATCATAATCTGCTAGATTAATATTATTCGTTATCCCAGAAATGCTATTAGCAATGATACGTGTTAATGTTTTCCTCTTGCGGTTTACGAGTTAACGCACTCCAGACACGTTTCTCAGAATTTCTAATTAAGCAAATTGGGTTTAATTCTGCTTGCTGGCTGTGCTCAGTAGGGACGGCGACAGAAACGCACACATCAAAATTTAAATTTTCCGCCTTTCTGTTCGCGCCAAATAACCATCATTGTCAATGAAATGAAATAATGTCGCGTGACAAAAAATAAAATAAAACAAATATTTTGCGGCCTACCCCCCCCCCTCCCCCCCCCCCCTACGCGCCAATATAACCTCCCCCACGCTAATAGGTATTATATTTGTAGTATTTTCCGGGGTATTAAAAGTGTAGTATTTTCCGTGGTATTTTTCCAAAAATAGTTCAGTGTTTTCTTCAATATAGCAAACTTTCAATATTATTTGTGTCGCTTGTATACGAGATATTCCAACCAAACATGATTTCTGTGCAACCAAACGTGATTCAACGTGATTTCGGTCCAACAATATGTGTACCGAATTTTAAGTCTCTAAGTCAAATATTTCGAGATTGAAGTATGACTAGCGCGCCCTCTGGTGGACCGATTTCAACCACAGTCTTTACAATTCTTGCCATGTGATGCCTACATGCCAAATTTCAGCTCAATCGGATGAAGCGTTTGGGCGCTATTGTGGAGGAATATCCACACACACACACACACACACACACACACAGACAGACAGACAGACCAGTCTGGAAATAGTCTTAATCGTCTCGGGGGGGGGGGGGGGGGGGGTTGGAGGGTCAAAATCCGTCTCCATCTCGAAAAAAAATTCGCGTTCACAATACTTTCCCCTCTGCCAGAAAAGTAAAAAGAGATGTGGGATTTGAACTCAGTACTTTATAAATTTCTCGCATTTCTATTCACGCCAAATATTATTGCACTGAAATTGCAATAATATTGCAATAATATTGCAATTATTGCAATAAAATTTCAATAATTTATTGCAATGAAATTATGTGTCATGACTAAAAAAATATTCAAAATTTTATTTTGGAGAGGCTGTGATTTTTGACCCAAGACTTTTTCAATTTTCCGCCTTTCTATTCGCACCGAAATTGCAACGAAATAATGTCTCGTGACAAAAAAAAAACAAAAAGATTTTGGAGATGCTGGGATTTGAACCCAGGACTTTCAGCATGCGAAGCAGACACTCTACCACTGAGTTACATCCCCGACTGAGAGGCGATGCCAGGTAGGCGTATTTACGGACACGAGCGCCATCTCTTTCGCGCAGCGTACATGAATCGCGCTGTAAGGATGAATGGTGAATGACGTTGGCAGAGACACAAATTGAATAGATAATATAACAAAATAACAGTGATAATATTATAAAAATCATTGCATATAACAAAGAAGCTGCCTTCCACGGCTTCACACGGAAAGTTTTAAATTTATTATATGGGATAAGGAATCACTTGGGAATGGTATTGCTATCGAGATCAATTGTTATAATGGTAAAAATGTTACAATGATACAAAACATCTTAATATGGTAAAAATTTTAAAATCAAAGATTTTTAGTTTTTTTTATTACTTATGATTGACCATTATTATTGTCCTTAGTTTGATTACCTAACAATTTGATTAATATTATATTTTTTAATTTGTTTATATTTTTTATCGTGATTATTAAATATTGATTATTTTGGTTATTTTTATTATTTGATTTATTGGGTTTTGATTTTATTGTTTTGTTTTCATTAAACGGCGGTGTACGGTTTCAATAATAGGTGTGTCCTGAAAACCAGGTTAAATAAATCACATCCTGAGGATAAGGGGTATCCTCAGGATGTTGTAGGAATTACTATTTTTTATAATAACAGTTGCGAATAAATACTATTAATAAACAGTATAGTTCACAATGTCGAATAAAATTTTGGTTGAATTACTGGCCAAATCTTTGCTACTCTAAGAAATATGAAATACGAACTATGTTTTATTTTTTATTTTTTTATTTATTTCAATCTAAAATAAAAGTTTACAATGTTGTAAATTAAAGTGTAGATACAATAAGACACCTAATATTTTTTTGCGAAGCAAAAAAAGTACAGATTTGATGGATTTTATCAACTCCACCAGCACCAAGTAAATTCAAGAAAACATTTTTCAAGAAACAAATTTCAAGAAACGTAATTTTATTTTACAAATAGTGTAAATGTTGTAAGTTTTTTATATATTTCCTAAAAAAATAAATACTCAGGCAACAAAAAATAATCATATAAATAAATTACGTACTCAATCCTAATATATAGTTTCGTAAAGATTGCGTATTGACGTGACACCGAAAAAGGCCATGTAAAATTGTCCATAAGAGAAACACGGCGTATTGCGAAACGCTGTTTCTCGCCTTAGCGCTTGGTGCACAGGATTTCAAAGACCAATAAGGCCAATAGGCCGATTATGCCAATAATTTTGATTTATTCGGTAATTTAAAAAAATGTAAATGACTTTTAAATCAGTTTTTCACGTAACATAATCGCACGTAAAAACATATTTTAAACGCCACAAAAAATATCTTCCCATTTTTCTTTAATTTTGTCAATAAATACATTTATGACAGCATGCACATCAAATCAGCAAAATAAGGTGCAGCTGGCCATATTTTTATTATTTTTGTATGAGCGTTAATTCCAGAGATATCGTAAGGGAAAAGGGCGTTAAAGAAAATGAATCCACGGGTTAACTAAGTTGGAAAAACGCAGTTTTACGTTTGCTAAGATAAAAAGATTTCGTTACTTTATTTCGTCTATCTTTAAAGAGAGATAGTACACATTTTTTGTAAAGGAAGAGGCGTAAATGGCAAATACCCCAAACCTGCTTCATGTTGAATACCGAATACTACATTGAATGGATGTAAGTGATGACTTTCCTAGAAGAAGTCGTACGGCGGTGTGTGCGCGGCGATGTTTTATCATTTGCGTCCGAGTCATATAAAATTATACGCTGAAATAGCGTAATTGGACAATTACGTATTTTCAATTAATTGTCTAATATTTACATTGTATTGTTTTGCTTACTCGGAAAGGAAAATCAAAATAATTTAAAATTGAATTAAATAAAGTAAAAATGAAATGTTCTCGATAGGATGTCGCACGTTCTAAATTCTGCACCTGTACAAAAAATACATATTTTTAAATTGTCGATGTAGCAAGCCAAACAGTTCAAAGTTATCACAGCTTAAGGATTTACTTTATATATTAAGACAGATATTTTTGATAGATCCGCGCAATTTAGAATTCCTTAGAAGTTATACCGTGTTACTTACACAAAGTATGTAAGTAAGGAAAATGTGTGTCTTGTTTCCGAGAAAAACGTGAGAAGTCGTGTTTACACCGGATCTCCGCGTTTTGACATTCTGGGAATAAAAAAGGTGATTTCTGTAAAATGTCTGTCTGTGTTTGTACCCACTATATGTCAGAAATTACACGACCAATTAGGGCAAACTTACGCACAAACATAGTGCATTCTAATAATCCGAGATTTGGAGTGCTGATGAGAGATATCCGCAATTTTGTTTCAAAATGGCGGCCTTTCAAAATTGAAAAAAATCCTAAATCCTGTAATACTGGTCCTAGAAACTCAAGTAAACGTAATTTAAAATTCTAAGGATATTGTCTACAACTCTTGCTTACGTCACTTTTCGAGATATTCAGCGGGTTTTAAATCAAAAATGGTATAACCTGATAATGGAATACTTCATTACTCCGTTATTATTAAGGCTAGAATGGAAAACAAAAAGTTATTTTAAAACCCTAACAACAAAGATCCTAACTTTGTGGTAAGTCATTCTCAAATATCTAGTTTATTATTGAAATTTTAAAATGAGTGTTGAAAGTGAAGAATTTCGAAATCGAACCTGAAAATCGCTATTGTTTGTAGCCTCTTCGGCTACGTAACGACCAAATTTGGTTGCACATCAGAACACCGTTGACTACGTAAGGACTAATATTGGCGGCTTGCTCCCGGAGCTCACAGTAATATTATTTTCTAATTCGAACGCATTCTAAAATCCATACCAAATATCTCATTATTACTATAGATATATAAACGGCCGCTAGAATAATTTCGCGCGTCATTTCGCGGATATTTCTGGTAAAATTCCATTGTCAAACATCATATTTTTTTTTTCGAGAAATCGTCAACATTTTTATTGGTATTTATGAGCTAATATCTAAATATTTTTGTATTTAAATAAGCAAAACGAAATATTACCTTTGATGGAGAATCTAATAAAGATCATGATAGTATTTACAATTTCTAAATAGGGTTCCGTATTTTTCCGTAAGACAAGTACAAGTTGGAAATGCCGATTTTTTTCACTTTTTCGACTTTCTTATTCATAATTATCTAATTATTTTACAAAATAAGATTTCAATATTCTATATACGAAATTATAATGCAATCATTGCACAGTTATTCTTTTTATGCTTGCTATAGTAGTTTGAATTGATTAAAGTCCACTGTCTTTGTTTCAGAAAAGTCAACATTGGGGGAAGCGTCATGTGGAACATAAAATAACCAGCCCCTCACGTGCCCCCACCTACCTTGTGAAGTATCTGATAGACAGTAAAAGAATCTTCCTTTTTTAAAAGAGAGCACTGCGCAGCATGTACCAGTTAACAACCAGGATCTCATGGAAATAATATTTTAGTAAGGCAAGGATAATGACTATGTATTCTGCGTTCATATACCAGTGTTTAAAATGTATGATAGACAGCACATCGCAGAAACTGCAATTAATGCTAAATTTCACTCTCACAATACCCGCGGTAGCTCCCTTTTAGATGTACCCCGAATAAGACTGGCAAAAGTACAGTAAAGCTACTTACATTAAGTTCTATAATATACTCCCTACTACCGTTAAGCAGCTGGAGGATGTAAAATTAAAAAAAAACATTAAGGAGATGCTGATAGGCCACCCTTTCTATGATCTGGCCGAATTCAAGGGCCATGACTTTTCAAATAGTCTACCCTTTTAAACTACTTACAAAAGTAGACCTTTATTGTCTGGTTATTTTATTTGATCTTATATTTGTACCTATAGTTTTTAAATGCATCGCATAGCTTTAATTTGATTATTTAACTGACAACTTGATTATTTGATTATTTTATGTAATTATTATACGTAATTATTTTACTTGATTATTTTACTGACAAGTTGAATACTACGATGAATAACTCTTAATACGTATCTATTCGAAATATTGACCTTTTCAATTATTAAACTTCTATTTTTTCTATTTATATTTATGTTTTGACAACCTAATAGTTAAATTCTTGACTACCCATGTATCCTAAGTAAAGAGTAGTAACGAGACACTACCTAACACAAGTATTTCGACACGTCCAAGAGCGGTTTTTAGCCATCAATTGGACACGACGAAAATGTAATGAATTGTAGCTATACCTTCGGCTATGAAACAACCAATCTTGAAGAAGCGGACTAAGAGAGTTTGGCTCCCGGAACAGATTTCACTTTTGCCTCCCCCCCCCCCCCCCCTCCTCCCCTCCATCCTTACCATATTTTGAAAAACAAAAAGGCAAAATTAACACGTTTTCACGCTTTTATTGAGCTGAATGTTTCGATAACATCATCATAATTTATATTCTTTGCTTATGCTCTTTCTATTGAGAGTTTCAATAGGCTAGTAAACCTGACATGGCCCATAGACAAAATAAAATGGTTTTAATTTAGAAAACTTTTTTTGCAAGAATACAAGTATTTCAGTATTTTTGCGTCTCTGGCAAAAGATTTACTGTCGCTATTTTTGCAATGTTATAAGAGAAAACGGCACACAGTAACTGCCGAGTTAGATAGCACGCTACTTCGATATCCTGGCAAAGCAACCGGCATCGCTGTCTGACGGCCTGCGCGTACCGAAGACGAGTGATTAGGCTCTTTGTGGTCGGAAAGAGGAAATTGCATTACGTCAGGAAGGCATATCCACGAATACACGCGTAAAAATACACGCCTCGTCCGTTCGAACAAAACGTAAAAATTGTAAAGTACATTCGTGGTTTCGTTGTCGGGAGTCATTCACCGTAACGACGTAGATTAGGCGCCGTCTACGACTACCGGATCTGTTCATTTATTTCATTTTGTTCAGGAAAACAGAGCGATTGAATAAACTGATGGTGGCCATCCTCCTGTTAAGCTTCGGCCACCCGATCCCGTGTGGCACTACGGGCAAAGGACGCCCAGGCCCGCCATAAATTCAAATTGAATTACCGCTGTAATACAGCAGGTAGAGGGCGCGTAAGCGACTTTGTACCTGTAACCAGTCAGGAGGACCGAGGTATCCTGAAGGTTAACTCCAGGCGGAGATATCTTATTAAAACTGGTAGTTAGGGGGCAGTGGCGGCGCTAGACCACACTTGGACGTCGGCGAAATTAGGTTCTAGGAAACTAATGTATGAGTAAACGAGTTTTATTGCTAATCAAATGATGTTAAAAATTACACAAATAGAAATTAAAATAGACGAACTTTTCGGATTTTGGCCTCACTGAACTTTTTCAGGATTATGTCATAGCTAATACTGGCCGCTCTTTCAGCTTCAATTAATATAATTGATGACGCAGATAGTCTCTCTTGGGTCAGCGTGCTTCTCAAGTAGGTCTTAATCAATTTTAACTTTAAGAAGCTTCTCTCAGCGGAAGCTGTACTGACGGGAACTGTGAGCATGATTCTAATTGCTATGTAAACATTTGGATATATTTCTTCCAAATTATTTTCTAAAATGTACTGAATGAGTTGTTTCGCGTCGTTGACAGAGTCATGTGAATTCGCTTTTAAAAGCTGTAGCTCTTCATATAGCTCGAAAGGCTGTATGCCACTGTTTTCGCCGTCGCCTTCCCGCGCAGTATTGTACCTAAATCATTACAATGCTTGAGAAGGTCCTCTTTTGATATCGATTTCAAATAACTGATATCATAAGTAAAACCAAATTGTTCAAAATATTCATTGAGCGCTTTAAATCGACATTCGGTGTCGACTATAATAGCATCTTATATCATTGTGTTAAAAAAGTTAACTCTGTAATGCATTTCAAAAGATTGAATAGGTTCATCAATATGTTCAAAATCGAACATTCGTTTTTCCTGGCTGTTCTTTTTTCTTTAAAGTACTTTTCTCCACCAATAAATTTTAAATAATTTGTAAAACTTTTGCGAGGTCCCCTCAGGTGCGAGGCCGTCGGCGGTCGCCGACGCCGCCGACGCCTAGCGCCGCCACTGTTAGGGGGTGAGGCGCTGCCCGCTGGGCACCTTTTAGGCGTTGACCTCTAACGGGCTTGTTGGCGGAGCTACGCAGCAGATTATCTTGTTTCTAAGTCTTGTAGGTTCATCCCACGGCTAAAAGAACGATCACATATCGTTATACCAGCCTGGGGTGACGGGTTCACCCGTTGTAGTCGACACCGCCCTGCTTCGGCCAGTCGGGAGGTTGGAGCTATCCTGATGGTTAATTCCAGAGGGAGATATTCTTTCAAAACTGGTAGTCAGGGGGCAAGGATACCCTTTGTGTACCTTTCACAGTGTCTCTCCGTAAGGTGTTGGCCTCTGACGGGCATTAGAGTGGATCGCTTTTGTATGGAGAGTTTTTTGTTTGTTAATAATCTATACCTTTCTATGCGGAAAAGATGGTCTATGGTATGGAGATTACACGAAAAATAATTTAAAAAACACAATTTCAAAATTTAAAACTGCCGCTAGACGGTTGAAATTTTGTGAAAAATAGAAAAGTCTTAATATTCGTTAAATTATTTAGGACTGAAAATAATTCTTTTTCTGCCATATAAATATTCATACATAATCTAATTGATGATTACTGAATAGTAAACAGCGAATAAAATAATGTCAAATCTTTTCGCCAATCCTATAGAGCAGTATTACTACTACAGAGAGATATAGAAGCAATTCCAGTTTTAGTGCCTCGTTTTATCCTGCCAGTAAAGTCTTCCCCACGCGAAACGACCCGACCACGTGGAAAAACCCGATGACCCGGCTGCAATAACACCTACTATCAAGGGTTTTCCTTGCGGCACTAAACTACAGAACGAATGCTCAAAATAGTTAGAGGAACATCTGCTGGTGTCTGCGGACCATATGGAGATAGGTTTATAAGAAATCGCCTGGAATCACGAAACCTCATGCCAGTTTTCAACTCCAAACTGAATTACAGTCCATTGTAATGTCGACGATGTTTTAGGTTTTTCTTGATTTAATTCTAAAAAGATGCAGGTAAATGTGTGTGAAGTTTTTTAATATAACCAAATAGTGACAGGTATATGTCCTCTCACATAAACATTATAAAAAACTAAATGGCTCTTTTCCTGTAACAAAAATCACTTTCACTTTTTACCATAAAAAGGCTTGAACACTTCAAGTTCATCACCCTTGCGACAGTAACCTAACACTATATTTTATATTTTATTTTTCCGTTGATGTACATATATACTTACCATAGCACATCTTTTCCGTATAGGAAGGTTTCGAAATTCTGAAGAAATTAAAAATGATCCACCCTAACGGGCATGTTTGCTTAGATAGTCTCCAAGTATGTCTAAAACTTCCTAATGTGGCGGGTTTGCCCGTTGTAGTTGACACCTCTAAGTGTGTTAAGCATCGACAAATTCGCCGGAGTGTCAAATGCACGTCTATTACAATCCAAATTTGACAAACGCATGGCGCGTCAACTTTTTGGCAATAAAAATTGATTATATAAAGTATTAAATTGCACAATGCCATAGTATCTTTTTGCAACCCTTCTGCACCAGCGAAATGCAGGTGGCGCTAATGGCGCTGCCCGGCGAAACGAATAACAATTTATTTGGCCATCTGTTATAACATTGATAATAACATGATTATAACATAACGGAGTCTTACGTCCGTTATGTGTGACTTAAAAGGAAAGAAACGTGTCTGCGCCCTCTGTTCTGTATGTTTTGCGTCGCGTCTTTTATATACATTTTGTATGAAAGTTCTTTAAACGGACTTCGCCTCCACGACATGTCGAGTTGGCGAATGTTCGTGTCCAAGTGGGTGTAAACAACTCTTAGGAAACACAGGAAAACTCTTATGGCAGATATGCCAACGTTACCGTACCACAAAATATGAGCTGTGGTTGTCAGCCTGCGAGCTGCGACTGCGCAGTACTGCGCACTCTTCGCACCTCTTCTATTTTTGACGTGATTTTGACAGCTCCGAGCTGTCAGCTGGCTGTCTTTTTTAACACACTTTTTTTCTTTGAAAATCCGCATCTTATACGTTACTCAATCTGTAACACGAACATTCGCCAACATGCGGCATAATGCCGCCTCCACACGTTGGCGAATGTTCGTGTCCCAAGTGGGTGTAAACAACTATTAGGAAACATACATGGAAAACTCCTATAGCAGATGTGCCAATGTCACCGTACCAAATATGAGCTGTGGTTGTCAGCTTGCGAGCCGCACTCTGCGCACCCCTTCTAATTTTGACGTGATTTTGATAGCTCCGAGATGTCAGCTGGCTGTCTTTTTTTGCTTTGAAAATCTGCACCTTATACGTTACATAATCTGTAATACGAATATTCGCCAACGCGTGGAGGCGGCACTAAGATATTGTATGGATCAAGTAAAACTTTGCATTTCGTTCAGCAGCTTGACAGTGAAGTTAGCCATGATGATCGCCAGCCCGATACGTGATTATTTTTTAAATTTATTTAATTTCGCATCATAGACGCGCCCCGACACGTAGATGCACAACAATCCTAATTCAGTGGATACAGTTTCAATTTCAAACACGGCCGGGTCTTACGCTCGTCTGCTAAAGTCCAGTTATGCGTCAGGCGCGTCAGGTGCCAAAGGACGGGAGAGTGGCCAAAATTAGCGGCGCCCAATTTTGGCGCGAAAATTAACACGGTTACTACGATTGCGCGAAAAAGTGTAGCTATGAGTCAGGCAACCCGAGAAAAGATATACTATCGCTTATCATATATCAATAGTCGCACCACGCATGCCTGATTTATCTCAGATCGTATTTATCTCGAGGTTTGAAGTCTGTGTTTTTTTAGATCGCGGCCGCGAGTGGTGTTTGATTGTTTGTCTGAGGTGAAACATAGTGAATTATACAGTGCCAGTTTAATCAAGTGAAGGTCTCCAAAATTAGACGTTCCTCAGAAGATTGTTTGTTTGAAAAACTTTATCGCATACACAGTAGAGTACAGCATGGTGGGCCTATTGTCACGGAACAATATCTTTCGACCATACCGCCAGGGTTATTTTAGCTAAAGGTTTTTGTGGGCAAATTAATTTATAACAAGTAAATGTATTAAAAGAAGTAAAAAACAAGACTCCCGCTACAAAAAGTGAACTACTTTAATTACAATTACCTTTTTTAACGTTTTTTAATGTAACATTTGTGGTTGATGTATTTATCCATATATGTATATACATATATATTTTCGGAATATACTCAATTAGACCTTCATTAGAGACTTAACCCGATATACTTGGAGATTCGGACATTTAGACAACTATTTACTTGACAGGTACTTTATGCCAATCCCACATACTTCTAAATAGGTTCGAGGGTTGAGAATTTACAGTGGAATAAAGAAACGGAAAACATACATAAATTAATCCTTCGTGTAAAAATAATAGCTTTTAAATATAAAGTAGCGAATATAATAAATAAATACACTTACCTAATAATCATAATAAAGAAATTAAATTATTAGTTGATATCATATGTCAGCTAGATATCGAAGGGAGGAATGGGATATAACGACAAGCAAAGGAAGCAGGAGGGGGAGGGGGGGTTCATACGTTAAGTAAATGTCTCTTTAAAGATTTTTTTAACCCGTTCAGATATTCTAGTTGTCTCAAGTTCAGATTTACAAAAAGTGTATTTTGTTTCCCCCCCCTATACTCTACGCTACAAACCGTAGAATAAAATTTCTGATGAAAAGTTTCAGAACTTTTATTATATTTTTTTCTTCTCGAGGGTCAGCCACGTAGGAGCCTTAATTCATAGTCACATTTGCAGCAATACGTCGATTTATTTAAATTTAATGTATATAGTAATAAATAGATGATGACACTTCCAGAGATGCTTTTGCTGGTCTCACATGCTCATCCATTTAAAACTTTTGTCGCCATATGTAACCCATTTAAACTCATAGTAAAAAAAGACAAAGAACGTTTTGAATTAACTGTAACCCTTTCAGGGTGTATAAGTTTTACAAAAAAAAACAGCAACTTTTCGTAAAATCTGAAAGTTATATAACTCGTATAGAGGGTTCATCTATTTGCGCCCTTAAAAATTGACACAGTTGATGAAATGCAACTTTAAACAAATATCTAGTTACTAGTATGTACAGTTATACACCGGGTCGTGTAAAAGATGACCTTTTTTGTGGAACGTCGTTTATTTTTATAATTATATTTGTGATGATACTGCATTGCAATATATATTTTTTTTACTTTAAGATGCTTAGTTTTTTAAGTGTCTTCCTGAATTTAATCAGCCTCATGCTCTCTCACTTGCCAATGTCTTCCAAGAAATAACACATTGTGGGTGTTGATAACAATAATTAATATGTATAAACCCCACCTGATTCCTGCGATGGACTTTTGCAGATATTTCTTAGATTTCTTTATGTTTTTAATTCCAAATTATTATATTTCTAAGAGTAAATTTTGTATTGGTGGTTGAAATGGTTGATAATATAGATAACAAAACGAAACCTTTTCCTTTCAAACATTATTTTGTTAGAAAGTTCAGTGTAGGTAGATAAATAATCGTCCAAAATTTTAAGAAATGCTTCCTACCTAATTTGTATTATAGAAATGTCCTTTGCTTTTCCATTTTCACTGTCTATGATACTCCATGGAGGAATAGATTTCCATTCGAGATTTTCTTGTCTGCAATACACTTCTTCCTCCATATGATTCTTTGCTACCTATCATAATTTTATTCGGAGAAGAATTAATTTGAACTATGGAGCTTTAGAAAACCTATAAAAGCCGTGTCTACGTCGCTACCACTTTTATAACTAATTCTGACTTCTTTGGATTTATTTCTTTTAGTTCAATAAATTCTCTTTCTCTCAGCACTAGGTACTTCATTTCTGTTTTAGTTTGGGATAGAGGCTGAATGACTTTATCCACGTTTTTATATATTTCCAAATAGTCAATTCCATCGAGCTAGATAGTTTAGGTCATTATATCCTCCCGCTATTAGTTTTTATAATCAAAAAATGGATTTTGTTAAAAATGGTCTGAGGAATAGGTCATTTTTAAGGCGTCGATTTGTCGGTCATTGTCTTAGATTCGCAAGGTTCTCGAACCGCCAGCGTCCGGCAAGGCCTTTAGAGACAATTTCATTGCGACACATAACATTGAACAAATGCAATTTACGGCTAGGTCTGCTGGTAACTGCTAGTTTGTAATATTAGCGTAGACTACCCTTGCTTTTCAAGAATCATCCGAAAAACGCGTGAGTATTTTGGTTTTCTGTATCCAATATTAGTGTAATAAGTCGCTCCTCCTCATCTCCTATGTCCTAATATCAGGATGCAAGAGATTCCTGAACAATAATGTGACAAGCAGTTTATATCCAGACCCAGAGACAGGCAAAAGGCACTTCCGTGTGGGTGATTTTAGCATTCTCCTTAAAATTATATATGGATAGCCTTAATTATATATCGTATCGATTGATCAACGTCGTACTACATTCAGCCATCCAGATTTTTACTACGAAACGCAACGTGTAGATGGCACTCGTAGTTAAAAACATGTATACATCTAATCTACTATTATTATGTTCAATATAGCGACTATCGTTGCGTTGCGTAGCGCTGTAAACATGACTATACGTTATAGAATAATAATATAATAATAAACCAATTTTTAAATCATATCTCTTATTATTTAAATAAAGATGTCAATTTTTAATTTGGTATACGGGTTGTAATGCGTAATAATTACGTACTTTAATTTTCAGACAGACTAATAAAGGTATTCTCTCCGTATTATCATTGATTAAAATTGTATTATTTCTATGCGATAGATGGCACTAATAATTGAATGTCATTACTGTTATCGTTGATTAAATTATTGGGTTGTTATAGTCAATCGGCCCTTTATAAAAACTATTCATTATCATTGTTATTATATAATATGGCTAAATAAATTGCTATCAGTTTGGCAGTCAAAGCTATCAGCTCCATTCGGTGGCCAAATCCTTCTATAGAGTTTCACAATCTAATACCATACCTGTAAACAATCAACCAATCAAGCAAACTTGATTGTAATATTAGAGTCCTGTACACCCTAGAACGGGCTAGTCGCAGTTGGGTAACAGAATCAAATAAGCAATAGGTTAAGGTTTTGCCATCCGGTTCCTGTTATTTTTTAAAGCAAAGTAATTAATTCTTAAATAAGTAAATAAATCAATAAATAAATATATAATTAATGCTATTAGCTAAAGGTCGAATGTACGATTTAATAACAAACATTTATATCGCAATATATTCTACGTAATTCGATAAAAATACTCAAAAAGGCGTTTCCAGTGAGGATCAAATAATTGCTATAGATATATCAAAATGACAATCATTCCAAAACCTCAAATGTCATGTCAATATTCGACAAATGTCACTTAGGCGTCTTTTTCGCGGAGTTCTTATATATTGTTGAGATTTTTTCATGTATTTCACTGAAAAACTAAGAATGTATTTCACTGAATTTTGACAGATTCCCCCCCCCCCCCCCCCCCTTAGAGGTTTGATCAGCTTATTTTGTATACATTATTAGGATATGTTATTTTAAAAATCGGACTCTGAAAATCATTATAGTCTGTTTGAATTGTTTTTATCAATAGTTTAGGAGAAATACTGCGTATTTCTCCTAAACTATAGAAGAATATTAGATACAACTGTATGCCCGCTCTACACGTTTGCCAATATATGTGCCGTTGCCCAGGGCCGGACTGGGACTTAAAATCGGCCCGGGCGTTTTGAAGCCGGTCGGCCCCTCAGAAAAAAAACGAAGTGCCTATTATACATATATATTTTGATATTATTATTAAAGATAAATGTTTCTAATCTATCTAAGTATGTACGTTAAGTTAGTGACTTCCGGAGAAGCTCACTGCTTTCGGCTACTTTGTCTATTATTTCGTCAGAGTCTAGATTCATTAAGAGATCTTTTTCTACCGCCATCAACGTGAATGAATTTAAATTTTGAGGAGACAAACTGCTCCTTATAAGTTTTTTATAATTTTTATGGTAGAAAAACTCCTTTCACATGCCACCTGGCTTAATGATAATGTAAGGAGAAATGTATAGCCTAGTGCAATAGACTTATAGGCACTGCTCAATAGATTAAATCTATGTAAAATTTTGAAACACAAATCGAACAATTTTTACATGCACTACGTATCTCACATGCTTTGAAAGTGTCATTACTTGGTTATCCAACGTCGTTTCTACGGTACCTTCATTATCATTATCTTCTATGTACAATGATCTTATAATATTCCGATTCTGAATTTTTAAGATTATCCCAATGCAACGTCAAATTTTCCAATTCAATCCGCAAATTTTCGCTGGTGACTTTTTCATCAAATTTCGTCAAGTGTCTGCTTAACTCTTCGAGTTCACCAGATTTAAGACCATTTTTTCTTATTTCTGGGAAACGCTTTGGATCGAGGTAAGAAAAATCAGCATATAATTGTTTATTTGCAAGAAATCGGCGATCTATGCTCGCAGTAACTGTATCAAAAATAATGTTATGAACTCCTACTTTATATGAACTCTTACTATAATTATCGTTTCGTATTTGAGCATCGATTCTGAGTATGCTTTCGCTTTCACACGCACTTCTGGCTTGAAGTGGACATTTTGTTGTATTGTTGCCAATGTCATGATCAATGTTACATACAAAGACGATTCTGGTTTTGAAAATGACCCAAAAATTTTCTTGAGGGCCGTATCTTTTGACTACCAACGTGTTTCGCCAATAGTTGAGAGTCTTTTCGTATTGCTGTCCTCTTTAGTTTTTTCCCAAACATCCATGCGTTGATACGATTCACGAAGGAATACTGCAACGTCATTCAACAAACTAAACAATAATGCACTTTCAATAACCGACTTAGTAGTATCTCCTAATACTAAATTCAGTACATGTGCGTAGCACCAAACGTGAATTTGACCTGGAGACTCTTTTGATAGCCATGAAGAAAATCCGTTGTATTGGTCTTGCATATTTGCTACCCCATCCGTTGAATTACCGATGCATCTTTTTATATCTACATTTACAGACTTTAAAACTTTTCCAGTTGACGATTCACTTTCTACGACAGCGAGAAGTCTTTCATGTACACGAGCATCTGTCACGTAGCGTATTATAATTGAGCATTGGTCTTTGCACGTAATCCTGAGTGATATCTACTTGCAAAGAAAACATACCAGCTGCTCGTACCTCCAGACAAATATTCTTACATATAAGTTCACCCGACTGCTAGGATAATTTTATTAATAGTTGTTTTTGACAAAAACGTTAATAATGATCCTCTTCTTTACCCCACCTTTGGGAAACCATGAAGTGTTTTACTTTTGTCAATGCACTCTTTCAAGTGATCTTTCAGATAGATATCATATTTGCTGAGGAGAACCACGAGCTCAAAAAAGTTGCCGTGGTCTAGTCATGTCCTCGAGACTATATGCTGCTTCCAGTTGGTCACCTCTATAACTTAATCCGCGTTTCCCAATAAACTTCACAATGTCGATTATTCTCTGTAAAATTTCTCTTCTTTTCCGCACTTGTGCTCGATGTAAGGACATTTGATTGACAAAAATTAATCTTTGAACGTCTTTTTATTGGACCTCAAATTGTAAGCTTCCGCACAAGAACGATGCGTTTCAGTTTTTTCGTGTGCCTCTACTCTGATGTGAACATGTCTCTTATCTTGCATTCCTCGTAAAAAAGGGTTTGAGCTGGTATCAGAAGTTGTAGAAAATGCTAGGCAAACTGAACAGAAGAAAGCACACTGTTCACTGCTGTAGGTCAACCACTTGCGATTGGTTCCGTCTTTACGATTTACAGCTTTCTGTAACACAGTATCAATAATGTCTTGCATAGGATGAAATTTGAAAAAAATCCAGCTGATCGTTTTCAGGACGTGCAAAATAGTTAAATGAAGAATTTACATTTTCATCTAGTTCCCTATTGGCGTCATTTCCAGAATAATGAGGGACATGCCCATGCTGTTCATATTGAAGTTCCACTTAAACTAGAGGTTGTTCGAATTGCTGTTCCTGCCTGATTAACTCTTTGTTACATTCAGGAGGTGATTTGACAGTTGCTTCTTCAGTTACCACCACTGCATTAGAAGTAGATGAACGAGTAAAAATATTTGTCAACAAACACTCCATCGGCTTTTTCGAAGCGGTCGATGCCGTCTCGTTCGTGCGTGGATTTGCGTGCATACAGCTCGGTTTCCCCCATCGTACTGGCATGCACTGGCTCCAGCCCGGCCCGCGCCGCTCTGCGCTGCCTCACCGTTCGCGCGTGCGCATGCATGGCAATATGGCGACGATAGGACCACCGCGCCTGCGGCGCGGCAGCCCTATCGTCGACTCCGGCCCATCGGGCATTTGCCCGATCTGCCCGTACGGCCAGTCCGGGCCTGCCATTGCCTGTGTTCCGCTCGCTTATATAATTTTCACACAGTGGTGCCGACTCGTTTCCACCTTGTCGATGTGGCCAACAAACTTAAGACCTTTATCTAACAATTCGTATAACATGTGCAGTTAAAGCATTTATAATTACATTTTGGACCCCTCCTTAAGTCTGTGCAGCACAAAAATGATATGAATTCAATTCAATATTGCTATTTTTAAATGCGTAGTCGACGGCATTGCGGCCGGCGGCACGCACCGTCTGCGCCGCACCAGGCCCTAATGTCATTCATTATTGAGTTCATTGTGGAGTTCATTGTTCATGAAATGGCACATGTTTAATGTCGCCATTGCGCATAAATTAAATGTTTCGCGGATCTATTGCAAAATGCGAGAACGTTTATTTCTAGAAATTTTAAAGTCGACAATGTTTACGAAATGTTTCAAACAGTATTTATTTATTTTATGTTATTAAAACATTTCTCACAACAACACATAATTAACACATTTACAAAGCAATGTCTCACTAATATTTATATAAAATATTATTTACTTACATGCATTTATATTAATAAACAAGTAAATATATTAAAAGGAATAAAAAAACACAACTGCCGTTACAGAAAGTGAAGTACCTACTTACTGTATTTATAATTATTTTTATTGCGTTTTTTTGTGTCTTAGGTATTTAACCATATATATATATACATATATTTTTTCGTAATGTGCACAATAAGACCTTTCATACACAGTATATTTATGTAAATTTATTGACTTTTGGAGATTTGGATATTTAGATCCGAGATAACGATTTATGTGATATTGGACAGTTAACAAATAAATATATTAAAAGGAATAAAAACCACGACTACCGTTATAAAAAAGGAAAAAGTATTTATAATATTTTCTTGACATTTTTTAACGTAATATTGGTGGGTTATGTATTTTTTATATAAATACATATGTATATATTTTCGGAACGTACTCAATAAAACCTTCCATTTGAAACTAAACACGATGTATTTATGCTAATTTATTACCATTTGGAAATTTTGGATATTTAGACGACTTTTTACTTAATATCGGGTTAGTCACGGTACCCTATGACACTCGGGAAGGTATAACGATTCTAACAATACCAGATACTTCTAAATTGGTTGGAGTGTTTAGAAGTTATGGTGGAATAAAGAACCGAAAACATATATAGATGAACCCTGAACACATTACACTCCTTTGTTATTGGGCAGTCGTGTAAAAACATTGAACACGGCCGATATGAGCATTAGCATATTATGTGTACTGCTGCCGCCCAAATACGTGGTAGGACTTATTCCAAGGCTCCCGCTCTCTAGTTTTTTTTTAAATAGAAGGCAAAAAGTCGTAAAAATCTAAAAAGTTGAAAAAGTCGAAAAAGTCGGTAAAGTCGGAAAAGTCGGAAAAGTCGAAGTCAAAGTCAATTTCGATTTCGATTTTCGAGGGTTAAAGGGTAGCGCTAGGTTGGGGTGGGGGGTTGTGGTAAAATTTGTGACATTAATATTCAGATGAATTAAGTTCCTGGCTACTTGACAAGAAAGTCTTGGGGTGACACAAGATTTTTTTCTTATTTTTTGAGTTATTTAAGCAGTTATTGTAGCTTAAATATAAAAGTTGGATATATGCTGTCGCAGACTTTTTTATAGACCCCTTTAAGGCCGACGATTTTGTTTTACATAGTTTTCAAACATACCAAACCGTTTCGACGGCGCATGCCGATAAAGCACATCACCAGTACATTTTCTTCAACTCGATTTACAAATAACGGCATTTCGTATTGAAAAGTAACATTTATCACAATAAAATATTGCCTATAGCATTACTCGTTAATTTAGCTTTCTATTAGTGAAAGAATTTTCGAAATCGGATATGTAGTTTTGAAGATTATCCCCTACATAAAAACTTACAAACTTACAAACATTACCTCTTTATAATATTAGTATAGATATACGGCATGCAAAAAAAACATTATTAGTATCATAACAATTACAAATAAATTATAACTAATAATAACTAAGTAATAATCACAAAAGGAAATAATTAAAACAGGTGTTAAATTAAAAAAATATTAAATAATAGTAACCAAACTTAAATAATAAAAAATAATCGTAAGAATAGTCAACGATAATAAAAAGGATAGTCAAGGATAATATTTAAGATATCTGGTCAGTAATTTAGTGGGTATTCGTTCTCTTCAACTATCTTTCATTTTGGTCTTGTACCTATAGTCTTGATTTTCTGGTTCTGTCTTGTGCTTAGTATTCTTAAGCTTCTCTAGTTTTTTGTGATATTTGTCTATTTATTAGTCTGTTTGTGATATTTGACCGTTAGATCTCTAAACCAGCATGTTGTGTCGGTGTGTAGTTTAATATGATATAGGTTTGACTTATTGCACAGTGTAAATTTAATCAATCATTACTCTTACTCGTATAGTCACCCGTTTTCTTAGGACTACCCACTTCCACTCCATCTTTTTCTTCGCTCCTGATAAATATTGATCCTGCACACTTTTTTTGTCCTGGAAACCACACTCTTATTATTTTCTAATCTTTACCATAAATATTTCAATTCTTTTAAGGCTTACCTTATCTCATAGAAGTTTTTTTGTGAATTTTGGTCCAGGTATTTGATTATGTTAATGGCTATCTGATGCCTATGACGCTTATGATCATCTAGATTGCTTTTAATTTTTATAACTTTTTAATATATATTTTTTTTGATTATGCATGAATTATTCTTTAATTATGATAATGATTATTTAATATCTTTTTTTGATAACTGTCAAGATTTTGCTAATTTTACCCTTTTTTAAATAAAATAATTTTACCTATTTATTTGTGATTTTGTTTTTATATCTCTTATGTAACTCATTGTTTATAGGATGTCCATTTAAGGTTTGTAGACGATATAGTCATCATAACAGAGACGCTGGAGGAACTCCAGAAAACATTGAATGACCTTAATGACCTAGGCATCGCGTCGAGTTGGTCTGCGGATAAACGCGAATAAAATAAAAGTTATGCTCATAGACTAAAAAAAAAAAGTTATAATAAAGAGTAAAATAATATACAGAACCAATTAGTTCCCCTCATAATAGTATAGTCAGCCATCAGCTCACGGGCACCCTTTGAGATCTGAAGACAACCTACTGTTCTCGATCCCTGGACAAAGTAGTGATTTCTACTCAAACTCCTTCTCCGTAAGTGGAGCTCGTTTCTTGAATACTTTACTCACACATGTAAAGGCCGAGTTTGTATTGTTTCAAACGCAGGCTCAAATAACCCGAACTCACGCTCATAAATTCCCTCCTTTTCTCTCCCTCTCCCCTTCCCAGTGTCATTAAAGGATTATTGTTTTTTTTAATGTATTATTTTATCTTTTGCTGGATTTAAATGTTAGGTATATTCGATAGGAGTTGCTTTATAAATTGAATTTATCAATAAGTTTATCTTATTGTTACCGAAAAACATGTTGTCCCATTAGGTTAAGATTAGCTGTAAGAATTACTTCAACGGAATAAGCTCGCCAATTTGTTAGATGAAATAATGCGTTTTATTGTTATTATTATTACAGTATAAGTGACGAAGGGATTTTGGTCTGATTTCCGTATAGCGAGGTTATGTTATTGTTTATACTGGCACTGTGTAATTCAGCCATGAACATCGACGGACAGTGTCGTCGGCTCGAACCCTAATTCAGTGCGGGGTTCATTGTTCGTGTAAACGCACGTGCTTAGCGGCGCGAGTGCATAGTGTGTGTGTGTGCGAGTGCATAGAATGATGATCAAAATGCGCGAACGCGTGTGCTAAAAAGTGTGCGATAATGACGTCACAGCTGGGCGCGATAGTGCGCGGCCTTGAATTCCAGAAGATGCTGGGGCAGCTGAAGTCGGAGTTGGAGGCGGCGGTGGGCGCGGACGAGCCGGAGGTCGGAGGTCCGCGGCGGCCTTATCGGCGCGGCGCGCAGTTCGCGCGGCGCCCGTGTCGTCGCCGCAATCAGGCCGAGGTAGACAGGATACTGGCCAAGTTCTCGAGCATAACTGCGCGCGACCGGCAGCGCGCCTCCCGGAAACAAGAACGATACGAAAGTGCGCCAAATCGGGAACGCGAACGGGAGCACGCCGCCTCTGTCATCGTTCGGGCCAAAAGCGACATGAATCTGAGTCGAATCGCCGCCGCCGGTGCGGACGCTCCCGGAGCCGCCGCCATGGAATTCGACTTTGCGAAGTACACGCGCACGAAAAGCTGCGACAGCCTCATCGAGGAAACCACCCAGCAAACCTTCAAAAGCAAACACTTCGAAGAGAAGAGCATCCTCATGCCGTGCACCTCAACCGAACTCCTCGGACAAGTGACCCTCCGCCAGCAAAAGACCGAGGAGAAACCATCCCTCAGAAACCGGTCGATCCTCAGCAGAAGCGTGAGCGGGAACCTATCGGACGCCATATACAAACCAAACAGCAGAAGATTCAGCCTCAACTTCTACAGCCCAACAAGACAAGACAAAGCCACAAAGTCCCAAACGAGTAAACGCTGGTGGGTCCCTCCCGTGCGCAAAGGCACCTTCGACTGCCTCATCAGATGGAGAGGAAGAAAGGTCGGACACTGCGATAAAACGTGAGTACATATCTATAATACATTAAAATTTGACCCTGAAATAATCAATAAACTCCCTTATCACTGTATTCGTGACCCAAACTAAACCAAACCAAAATATTCCCAATCAATCACGCAGTCCAGAAAAGTGTTTGCGGAATATATTTACATAATATTTAATTAACAATGCGCGCGCGGCTTGTTTATGAACAGGGAAATGTTAGGCATTTTCCTTGACGCAATTTCAAAAACGTTCAGACTTTAACAAAGCATTTGACCGTGTTAACGACGATGATATCTTGCTGAGATCAACTAGTGCATTACTGCAGAATCCTTTTCTACAAATTTACGACTATTTTGGGGCGTCTGCAACTCTCAAGACTCTCCCAATTTTGACAAAGGAGATTGTTACTCAACAACCTCCTTTGTCAAAATTGGCGACTATACAATAGAGCCAAAAAACTTCAATTTGTTTAAGAAAACTTTTATTTATTTTATTTATTTATTTACTTACCTATTTATTTATATTTTTTTTCGGGAAACATGAAGCGCATACATTAATATATCGTGTTACAGAGAATAGAAAAACATTCGGCCGATAATTATTTCCTGCGATAGTTACTCAGTTTTAAGTTAAAAATTACAAATTCAAAATAAATATTGAGTTTAAATAGAAAGTCGCTGAGAAAGGCACAGAATTGGAAGTGATTAGGGAGAAGTTGGACGATGGTGTATGATACGCCTTAGGGTGAATATATAGTTATAGATATTTATAGTAGGTACTGTAGTGTTGCATAATAAGTATATAAGGTAATGAGCTAGATTTAAGAATATGTTTATTGTAGATTGTGTGGTTGTTACCTACAGTAATAAACACACAACATACATATTCTTAAATCTAACTTATTTAATTAAATAATTATTATGCGATTCTAAAGTACCTACTATAACTATCTAAAACTATCTATTCACTATACGGCACGGCGTACTTGTATTATATAACTGTAAATCCAAATACCATGGTCCAACTCCTTTCTAATTAATTCGAATTCTGTGCCTTTATCAGCGACTTTTAAATAGTTTTTTAAATTTTGATGCCATATTTACATATGTAATATTTTTAAATAAGCATAAATATTTGTATGCTGCTTCATGAAAATATTGTTTATTTTAACAATATCATGACATCGGCATTGACGAATAGACATTTATAGCTACATGCGGAGATAAATTAGTGCACTAAGGCGATTTTATTCATTTCAATTATCTAAGAAAATTTATAAGAAATATTTAAACATAATGAATCTGTGTGACACCTAACTAGGCAGCGCCTTTTCCAAGGAAGATACCAATTTTATATGATACCATATTTATGTAATACTAGCTGACCCGTGTCCACTTCGTTGGGCGGTAAAACTTTTTAATTGTGAGGAAATTATGAGTGTTGTTTGGTTAGTACTGAGTGCTATAATTTATTTCCTGACTGCCAAAAGAAGGGTTATATTTTTACTGCATATGTACATATATATGTATTTGCATGCCAATTTGACTACATTACCGTTATTTGTGAGTGTCTTCTTGTGAGTATCATATTTATGAGTGTCTTATCTCTTTAACCATTTATGCAGTAAAAGTGAAATTATATGCAGTGAAAGGGAAAAGTTTTTTTGTTTTAAACACTTGAGACGATAAATTTACTTATCCTACTAATATTATAAACGCGAAAGTTTGTAAGAATGTATGGATGTTTTTTACTCTTTCACGCAAAAACTACTGAATGGATTTTGATGAAACTTTACAATAGTATAGCTTACACATCAGAATAACACATAGGCTATAATTTATAAAGATATAGTGTGAATTATCTAAAATATAACGATAACTGTCAATAACTAGGAAAAAATCTAAGAAATTGATATTCGAAATTTAAATTCTAGGCGTCAACATATATTTTGAAAATTTTCTCAACAACAAATAATAATTAAATAATAAATTTAGAAAATATAGTGCAATTCGGTGGTTAAGTAACCCGACCATGTTGCCACAAGCCTAGGAAATGGAAATATTTTCCTGAAAGTGTGGAGCTCGCCAAGACGTGTGGCCGACGTGGCGGGTATCGGGCTAAATACCTCCAATCATGATGATGAACAGTACAACCTTACCACGGCCCCCAGTCCCCAGCAGCCCCACTAGCCCGAGCCACGGCAGCGGTTACCGTAACGGCGGGGCAGGGGGTGCTAAGAATCTCTGGGTACGATCAGGCTGCCAAACCAAACTAACCGATCCGGATGGAGAGTGATTGAAGAGGCGTATGCCTAACGGTGGGCGAATGCGCGCTGATGATGATGAAGTAGAAGAAGTAGGAAAAAAATCTGCCATCTGCGAGCTATTCTGGCGTGAGTGGCAAAAACCATTGGAGTTACACGTATATAATATACAATGGAAATGTTTATCTTAATTATGTTTATCTTTATTCTGGAATTATGTGTGGGGTATCTTAATGGGTAGCACTGACTTAAATATCTATTATCAGAACGTCAGAGGCCTTCGTTCTAAGACATCCGTTTTTTATCGTAACATTTGCTTGTGCTCGTATAATATAATCGTACTAACTGAGACGTGGCTCATGAGCAGTTTCAATAACCATGAACTTTTTGACAGTAGGTATGTGGTGTGGCGTCGTGATAGGGACTATGACCTGACAGGTCAATCCAGAGGAGGGGGAACGCTAATAGCAGTGCGAAAAGATATTCTCGCTGTTCCTCAGACTACCTTCCAATCTTCTGCCGAAGATCTATGGGTATCGGTTTCAATTAAACACAAAAATAAATCCTTTATCAACGTCCATATTTGTTGCTTATATCTTTGTAAACAAAACATGGGTCTGTCTATGTTGGAACAGTTAGAAAATTATTTAAACAAACTAAATGACATTATTATCACTAATCCATCAGATAAATTCATCTTGTTGGGTGATTTCAACCTAAGTGGTATTGACTGGATACCCAGCTCTGATTTACATCTCTTGCCGTCTAGTTATTCGTCTATTGCTGAATCACTACTCATCGATGAACTGAATACTCATGATCTTCGCCAATTTAACGGTGTGAGGAATGTATATGGAAAAATCTTAGATCTCGTCTTGTCAAATGATGAAGTAACGGTAATTGAATGTCTCGACCCCCTGGTTCCCCTTGACTCTCACCACAAAGCTCTGCTAGCCAGTGTTAATTATATACATATTCCACACTTAAAATCCAAGTCGTATATTAAGTTTCTGTATAATAATTGTAACTATGACTCTATTAACTCTAAATTAGATGAAGTCGAATGGAGCACAGAATTCTCATCTAGGTCTCTTGAGGAAGCCGTTAAATATTTTTACTGTGTTCTTGACCAATTAATAACTCAATTCGTTCCTACCAAAATTATGTCTAATAGCTCATATCCTAAGTGGTATTCTCCAGCACTAATAAAGCTCATTAAAGAAAAATAAAAATTCTATAAAAAAATCAAAATATATAATATGAAAACGGATCAAGAAACCTTTAAATTATTACGGGATAGGGTTCATTTATTAGAGAGTCAGTGTTTCAAATCATACATCACATCTATAGAAGATGGTATCGAAAAACATCCAAAAAACTTCTGGTCCTTTATAAATAATTGCTCTAAATCCAATAGCATTCCGACACCTCTCAAGTACCTTGACTTGATTGCGACCACTGGAGATTCCATGTGTGAAGCCTTTTCCCAGTACTTCTCTTCTACATTTTTGGTACCGGATATGCAGCCTACTGATTTGCCGCCACTCGACTTCAACGACGTTATTCCTTCCCAGACAAATGATATCTGTAGCATAGAGATCAATGATCACGACGTGGAAAAATTGTTACTTCATTTAGACACCTCTAAGTCGGCTGGACCTGATAATATCAGTCCAATATTTCTAATTGGCTGCGCTAAAACTGTTTGTGTTCCAATATCCCTGTTGTTTCGCAAATCCTTAGCTAATTGTGAATTCCCCAGTATCTGGAAGTCGGCTTTTGTTTCACCCATACATAAGAAGGGCTCGAAAACAGAAATTACTAATTACAGACCCATTTCGAAATTATGCGTTATTGCCAAAATATTCGAACGAGTCGTCTATAACCAAGTATATGCAGCTCTCCAAAACTCTATCAATCCGTCGCAACATGGTTTTATCAGGGGTCGCTCGACGGTGTCCAATCTTATCCTTTTTAATGACTTCTTGACTGAAGCTATGGATCACGGCTATCAAGTAGACGTAGTCTACACTGATTACAGTAAAGCCTTTGACAGGATTGACCACAGACTACTCTTGAACAAGCTTAAGTTTATGGGTATACAAGGGGACCTCCTCCGATGGTTCTCCTCCTATATCAATAATCGCTCCCAAGCTATCGTCATCAAAAACTATATTTCTAGTTGGGTTGCTATCCCTAGCGGTGTACCGCAGGGCTCACTACTTGGTCCATTGCTGTTCTTAATTTTCATCAATGATATAGCTAGCTGTTTTCTAAATAGTCACTTACTATGTTTTGCTGATGACATGAAGATTTTCAAAATAATTAAATCGGTCGGTGATGTCGCCGACCTTCAGGCGGACCTTTCAAGATTGGACAGTTACTGTCTCTCTAATAAAATTGACCTCAATCCATCCAAGTGCACCGTTGCCACCTACACCCGTAAAAAAATATTTACTCTAGCCTCATACTCATTAAAATGTCATAACTTGCAGAGGTGCAGCGTGGTTAAAGATCTTGGTGTCATTCATGATTCTCATCTACTGTTCGATAATCACGTTCAATCTATTGTTTCTAAAGCTTCCAAAGCTTTAGGTTTTGTTATGAGGAGTGCAGCTTGCTTTCACCGTGCTAAAACTTTCAAGATCCTTTACTGCACTTTTGTCAGAAGCATCTTGGAATATGCATCTCAGGTATGGAACCCTTGTTATGACAAATATATAAACAGAATCGAGCGCATTCAAATGAAGTTCGTGAAATATCTCTGCTTCCGTCTGAAAATCCCATACCTACAGCTCATCTAACTATTTCAATTTATGCAAGAAATTTCATATCCTCCCCTTGATTAAGCGGCGTGAAACCGCGGACTTAACATTTTTGCTAAAAATTACCTCCAATAATATTAACTGTCCTGACTTACTAAATAAAATTAATCTCCGTGTTCCTTCCAAACTCAATAGATTTAACCCTGCTCTTCATGTTCCTCATGCTGGTACCAACTATAGGCAAAATGCATTTCTGTGGCGAACAAGTGACAATTTCAATGACATGATTAAACGCTTTGACTTTGATCTATTCTGTACGAGTGTTAACTCAGCTAGGCAGCGGCTGAACAGTGAATTTTTTAGCATTAATTGTTGAATAATTTTTGATGCATTCTTAATCGATAGCTTTAATTGAAAGATCACATATGTTTCTACAACGTTATTTAAACGTGAAAACCTTTAATTGGCTCTCTGCTATGTTACTCCGGCATTGTTAAATTATAATTAGCTGTTGGTTTTCCTGAAAATAAATAAATAAATAAATAAATAAATTAAATAGTCCTACAAAAAAGCCAGCGACAGCATATATCTATATTTTATGTGTAAGCCATTATCGCCAAAATAGTGAACCATTAATACAATAAAAAAATAAAAATTATTTCTAACGCACATTTGGTAGTAATAAATTGATTATTATATCAAAATAAATACTTTTATCACATCTGGTAGGTATCTAAATTAGATAAATTTTGTCTTTTACAGTCCATCATTTGGAAAAATTTGGACAAATATTTGAATAGTTATGACGATAACCAACCGAGTGCGCAATATTATGGTGATTTTTTAATATATTTTTTTTTAAATAAAAAAATAATTTAAATCGTTAGGTCATGTTTATTGGTCATATTATCAACAATTATGAATTCTTATCAAAATAAGTAAATTTATTGTCTCAAGTGTTTAAATAAAAGACTTTTACCTTTTACTGAATAAATAGTTAAGTTAAGTTTGTGACGTTGTAGGAAGTAATCTCTGGATCTACTGAACCGATTTTGAAAATTCCTTAACCCCTCAAGCCCCGATTGGCCGATATCGGCCATAAACTGATTCAGCGTGACTGGCCCGTTTTAATTTAATTTTTTTTTTAATTTGTTTTATTTTATTATGTTTTATTATGTTAATATGTTTCATTTTAATTATGGGTACAATGGTTTAGCAGTAATTAATATTTTTGGTGAGACAGTGTCATAATTCAATTTTTTTACTAATTTTTACTAAAATATTTTGGGACATCAACTTGTCAATCGGCTGAGGGGTCGAGGCCTGAAGGGTTAATGAATAGAAAGCCACGTTATTTGTGAGTGTCATATGGCTATGTATTAATCCGAAAAATGAAAAGACTTTTTCGTGGTCGTTGGATTTACAAAGTAATTCGGAGAAAAACAGTCGAATGAAAACGTTTCTTACGAACGCTACTTTAACGATGAGAGATATATGATTGAGTTCTAGAGAAAAGTTGTAGAGCTTAGTAATGCCTACAAAAAAGTAAGGGAAATCATATGTCTAAATTTTGTATTTAAGTCACAAAAAGTAGTTTTTTATATTTAAAAAATAATTTAAATCGTTAGGTCATGTTTATTGGTCATATTATCAACAATTATGAATTCATATCAAAATAAGTAAGTTTATCGTCTCAAGTGACAAAAGACTTTTCCCTTTTACTGCATATAATTTCCCTTTTACTGCATAAATGGTTAAAGACATAAGACACTCACAAATAAGACACTCACAAGAAGACACTCACAAATAACGGTAATATATTCAAATTGGCATGCAAATACATACATACATATGCAGTAAAAATATAACCTTTCTTTTGGCAGTCAGGAAATAAATCATAGCACTCAGTACTAACCGAACCACACTCATAATTTCATCACAAGTAAAAATTTTTACCGCCCAACGAAGTGGGCACGGGTCAGCTAGTTTTGATATAAATTCATAATTGTTGATAATATGACCAATACACATGACCTAACGATTTAAATTATTTTTTTAAAATAAAAAACTACTTTTTGTGACTTAAATATAAAATTTAGACATATGCTGTCGCTGACTTTTTTGTAGGCATTATCAAGCTCTAGAACTTTTCTCTAGAACTTAATCATATATCTCTCATCCTTAGGCAGCGTTAGTTAGAAACGTTTTCGTTCGACCGTTTTTTCCGACCTATTTTGGAAATCCGACTACCACGAAAAAGTCTTTTTATTTTTCGGATTAATATAAAGCCTATAACACTCACAAATAACGTGGCTTTCTATTGGTAAAATAATTTTCAAAATCGGTTTAGTAGATCCAGAGATTACTTCCTACAACCTCACAAACTTTACCTCTTTATAATATTAGTATAAATTTTTGAATAAGTATAAATATTATGTATGCTACTTCATGAAAATATTGTTTATTTTAACAATATAATGACATCGGCATTGACGAATAGACTTTTATAGCTACATGCGGAGATAAATTAGTGCACTAATGCGATTTTTTTCATTTTAATTATTCAAGAGAATATATAAGAAATATTTAAACATAATGAATCTGCGTCACACCTTACTAGACAGCGCCTGTTCCAAGGAAGATACCAATTTTATATGATTTTAAATTATTTCATGGAAAAGATGTTACGAGATTGTTATAGAGAAACTGTCGTAAAATAAAAAGAATAATAAAATAATCATTAAAAAACCAAATGAACAATTAAATAATAAAAGCAGTCAAACATAATTATAAAATACAAAATATTACGTAGCAAAAATAAAAATCTGAAATTACTGTTGTATACATAATCATATTATCAGTGGTAATTTATATTATCAGAGATGTGAGGGTGTGTAAATTATGTAAGTGTAAATGCGTTGCTGATGAAAAGGATTTTCGATAATATTATCACTGTTTTAGACACTTTGAGATTAAAAAAGTCTGTCATAATCCGCCAGTGGTTTACAATCCCAATTTCGTAACCCACATATTCGGTCTATTTCCATCGTAACACCGCACTTATAGAAGCGTCTGAGGTAACCAAAACAATCGACGTTTTCGACGGTTGCGCTATGCTCAGCAAACGCTACCGACGTCACGTGCACTTCCGTTATTTTTATGTACATACATAACATCAATTACTTTTATGTGTTACGTCTGGCAGCGTACAGAGACTGCGCTGCTCATCGCGGTTATTGCGATTACCTGAATGAGGATCAACGTAATCGAGGAATTTTGTATAGCGTGATGACATTTTAGGCTTTTTATTCTAAAACATTACTTTCAAAGCTGTCGAAACTTATTGGTTTATGGTACTTTAGAGTTGTCAACGGGGGGCGAACCCGACACCCCCAGGAAATTATAACGATATTAGATCATTCTTTCAACCATGGTGTGAATGCCAAGACTTAGAGACAACAAAGTCCACCGTCTAACTACGCCAACATACCCGTGAGAGTCCAACGTTTTACTGCTTGGCACTGGAAAGTGAAACCAGCGGGCCGACCTCACGCCCTACCTACCGGATTTGGTCGGATTTTTACGTCCTTCAGTCTGGTCGCAGGTTCGAAGTCGCTTGCGCGGTCTCTATCTAATATTACTGAGTTAATTCGGTTCGAATTTATGCGGACCGTGGCGCCCTTTGCGAGTCAATATCGGGTCGCACAGGATCGTCACACAGGATCGGGTGGCCAACGATTCGTTTCAAAAGTAGTTGAGATCAGATCAACAACAACTCTTGCTGCTTTGGAGACGTATCAGACTGTTTCCTCTCGGTTATTCGCCGGAGTACACAGACGATTGGCTAACACCACACGATGTACAAACCGCTCAGCAGCGCCCGAGGTCTTCCCCCAGAGGATCCGATCCCATTTGTCCACGACACAGCCGCGAATCGGAGTCCTTTGCAGGTTCGTCATTCCTCTAGCAAGCTACCGGATGGGAATTGAACCGTGAATTGAGCCGACCCAAGGTAATGAGCAGGTCATCTCATCTGGCCCAAGCTGTACGGAACCGTTAGATGACGGTTTAGGGTACACAACGAACGCCTGCAGAGAGTGTTTAAAGCACCAGTGGAGAGGAGTAAAGAGTGACATTAGGGAACCCTCACAAAGATTAACAAGTTACCGCCTCAGACTCCCCAGGAATAACTCGAAGAAGACAAATAGAGTTGTCAACTACAACGGGCGAACCCGTCACCTCAGGAAGTTTTAACGATTAGTCGTTCTATCTCCCATGAAGTGAACGCAGAAGACTTGGACAAAACAGTCCACCGTCAAAGCTCCGCCACATGGCCGTGAGAGGCCAACGCCTTATCCGCGACATAATCAAGTATGTTAGCCAGCGGGCTTACTCTAACGCCCTTACTTCCAATTGCGACTCCGGTCTCTCGACTGGTTACGAGTTCGAGGTAGCTTGCGCGGTCCTCTCCCTTACGAAGCGGTGAAACGGTGTAAACCGAATCTATTGCGGACCAATGCGACCTTTGCCCGGCTGTTCACCCAGGATCGGGTAGCCGATGGTTGTTCCAAGAGGTCGCCGTAAGGGACTCGAAGAAGACTCGAAGAAGACAGAAGAAGAAGAGAGTAAGCATGCTCACTGGACACTACTGACTCATACTAAGTATAGTGGACGCCCCTGTGTGAGGGGTTGCGGTACAGAAAAATAGTCGGCTAGGCATGTAATACCTGCATGCCCGGCTTTGGCTGTAAGAGGAGAGAAATAATGGGCACATATGAGGCTGCTATGGTAAATGTGTGCAACCTCCGCCCGTCGTGGATACTGCGACGGTGGGCTGGTTGCAGGATCTTTGGAGCTGTCATCTGCAACAAGCGAAACCGGCACCCCAGGAAGTTATAACGATATATATCGTTCTTTTAACCATGGAGTGATTACGCAGAGACTTAGTGACAATACAGTCCACAGTCTAGCTCTGCCAACACGCCCGTAAGAGGCCAACGCCTTACCGCGAGGCACTGGGAAGTGAACCCAGCGGGCAGAGTACCAAATTTGACCGGCTTTCTACATCCCCCAGTCTGGTCACGGGTTCGAAGTCGCTTGTGTAGCCTCTATTTGACGGAAGCGGTTATTCAGTTTGAATATTTTGCGGACCGAAGCAAGTTTTACCCGCCATGGTGACTCGGGATCGGTTGGCCAACGGGTCATTCAAGGGTCTAAGGCGTCAGGTTGACAACTACCCTTCGCTGTCATAGGAAACTTACGAGTACATCTCCAAACCCCCCTGGTTGATAGCCGAAATGCGCCAGCTTGGCTGGCACAGCCCACCCAGCTCCGTCCGGTACATTACATTACATTACATTTTCGTCGTGTCCAATTGACGGCTAAAGACCGCTCTTGGACGTGTCAAAATAATTGTGTTATGTAGTACGTTTCGTTACTACTCTTTACTGAACATACATAGGTAGTGAAGAATTAACTACTAGATTGTCAAAGTATAAATATAAATAATCAAAATAGAAGCCTAATATTTGAAGTAGTTAGTAATTCGAAAGATACGTAGTAAAATTATTTATCGTAATATTCAAATTGTCAGTAAAATGTTAAATAATCAAATTTAATCAACGTTATGCATATTAAACTAAAAGTACAGATATAAGATCATATAAAATAATCAGACATTCCCCCGAATCCGCGATCTTCTGATCACAACCGCCAAATGCATAATTACAGCCATGGCAGAAGGTCACAGCGGCCCTGACAGGTTAAGTCCCTCTAGAAGGTGGCTACCAGGTAGGATTTAAACCGTAAGTTGGGCAGGTCGAATAACATAGAGTTTTGCCAACACAACCCCAGTTGCACAAAACTATTAGGAGCCAAGCTGCTGCACCGAATCATTCCAGAATCTGTAATGTGGATTGGATGGGGGGGGGGGGGGCAATAGGTAGGACTAAGCAACAACGGCTCTAAAAGTAGGGCTAAATGCGGGTGGCCGTATGATCGGCCACCCCCCATACCACAACACTTTGGCTTAGCCATGATCTTCTTTATTCTTTTTTCTTAATTGAAGAATATTTTTGGAAATTATCTAAAATACAGCAGCGATAAGGTCATATCTAGTCTAGACTAATCGGTAAACTGTGTTTACAGTTACCATATTTATTAGGTAGTTTCGTAAATTATGGCCTTGGCAAACTCATGTCCAAATACTTCCGTTATTTAAAAATATTTTGAAAACAGCATCGTACCTACTTTTGCTAATTTTTATGTTATAGTCTGTTTTGGTCAATTGGAATATGTTTGGAATAATTTACTTTATATGATTCTTTGTTAAACTGAGTAACTAGTTTAAGATTCATTTATTGTCATTCATACTCTTTATCAGTATGAATTTCGAACTGCGCCATTTGGCAGATTGCAAAACTGTAAGATAAAAGAGCTATCGAAGTTTTGTAAACTTCCGTTTTATGGATCCACATAATCTTTTCCAAAACGAAAACGATGCAAAGCAGCGCCACACGCGATTATTCTCGTTATCGCTGAATTTCGACTTTGAAGCATTTGAATAAACATATCGTCTTGAACGGTGGCATGTTTACACTTCGCTCTATTGACAAGAGAGCGAGTAGATTGGCTATTTCGAGCGTTATAGTTAATAATACACCTTTAAGTTTTAAACTGATACTATTGATGACAAAAGCTAGACGAATTTCGCTAATCCTATAAAAAGACGATGTGTACTACTACATGCTGTCACGTTAGAATCGATATAATTACACTATAAAATCAATGGTATCAGTTTAAAACCTAAAGGTGTATTATTAATCTATAACGCTTGAAATAGCCAATCGACTCGCTCTCTTGTCAATGGAGCGAAGTGTAAACATGCCACGTTCAAAACGTTATGCCTATAGTCGGACACATGAATCATGTTGAAACTACAGTATGCGGTTATTTCCGTATTAATCGTACGGAAAATGTTCATACATATAATCGAGTATTGGAGTTTCAAAAACATTCCTTTTAATTCAACAAAAGTACGATTTTCTGTATAAAACAACGTTTTTCTGTATAAAACCGTAATAACAAAGTGGTAATGTAAGAAGCAATCGAATATAAATTGCGACTCTTTTCAGATATCCTCCCAGAGTTGTGCAAGGTGCAAGGATTATTGTTGAGACACACGCTGTCACTCAAAACAATTAGAAAACCCAACTCTTGTCAATATCGATGTACAGTTCAATTTAATTTAGTCTCGGTATATAGATAGTTCACTTTCTATTGAATTGCTCTAAAATAGTTTAAAGCCCAAATCCCATTCCGTTCAAATCCGAAAAACCCATTCAACCACTGATGTAGGGAATTATAAATTTTCAGGGATGGAATGCACCATCTTCCTTTAGCTCTGAACAATCTCAGGTTTGAACTATCTCACTCAGATTAACATAAACCGGCCTATTTCAATAGTGACGAAATTTTCCTGTCACCGCAGCACCTATTTTTAGTTAGTGCCCTACAATTTCCTAAGATAACACGGAAGTTTCAAATATTGACAAAGACAAAATGTTGCTTGGAAAAGTACCAGCAAAGTGTTATTCTTGTTGTCTTGATTTTTCGTCGACCGCATTATTTGCATCTATGACGAAATTCCAATAGAGTCCAACTTAAAAATGTCATAGAAGTTAATGACACATAGTAAATAATCAAGATTGGTCAATTACTGAAATGAATGGATGAGTGTCTTTATTGCACCGATATTTCTTGAATTTTATTTATAATTATACATTGGATATTAGGCACAAAGATGGGCAGTCTGTTACCTATCGGCAATTTGAATTATATTATTATTAAATAAAATTCTCGTATAACAACAACCGTTCTAGTATGACGTCAAAATACTAAAATACCATATACTAACACAGTCCTGTGTACTAATAGGGTGCTATCGTGACTTGAACAAAGGTAGCTTTTATAAAATAAAAATATTTTTTTGTCTATCACTTTATTCTCATTTTAAAGTTATTCAAAATCATTTAACTATATTGAGTTAGAGTACTTTCTATCGCTGTTGAACATTATCTTTATATTTAAAAATTATTTATAGACTTTTTAGTTCACGTTGCTATTGAAGCGTGATTTTTTGTTTTTTTAACTAAAATGGTATTTTTTATAGTTTCTTTTACTATAATTTTATTTATGAAGAAGGATATTATTTACTGTCATTATATGGCCGGTTATAATATGTCAAACCTGTAAAATCAGATTTTTTTCTTTTTATATTGAGGCTCCCGCCCAGTCAGGACATTACGTCAAAATTATGAGATTATTGCATTGTCATCGGTTCATTGCATTGTCATGAGATTATTGCCAGATATTCAGTGGTCAGGAAGTGAGTACAAATTTAATTGAAAGATTCCGGTAGATAGATAGCCTGTTGCGGTTCTTAAATGACACGATTCTTAGCGCAGAACTGTAGTAGGCGGCTAACACAATAGATCAGCAATGGTCGCAGTGTTACAAAGCTCATAAAGATCTTAGAAAAGCCCCACACAACAAATAAAAAAAATTGATAGATAGATATATACATAGATAGATAGCTACATGCGACAGATAGATAGATCGATAGATAGATCGATAGATAGATAAATAGATAGATAGACAGATAGATAGATAGATAGATAGATATATAGATAGATAGATAGATAGATAGATAGATACATACATACATACATACATTAAGGTCGAGCTAATAAAAGCGTTATATAGCAAGGTCACAGTCACCCTTTCGAGAATACAATCGTTCTTATTATGTTTGAGATTATATTTATATCTGAAATTTTATTTTGAGGTTGACGAATGATCGCCCTACATAAAACAGTGGTTATATCAGGGTGCTCAGAGCCTGAAATCCTTTTTTTTTAAGTGGTGATTCTGTGCATCAAACTGAACGATATAAACAAAAAAAAAATTGATTTTTTAAGATGTTTGGAGGTTTTCCTGTACGGGTGATTATTCTACAATGTAGAATAATCATCTACATGAAATCTGAAAAAAATAATAGAAAATCAAGCATTAAAAAAATAGGTATCGGTTACCGAGGACTTTTCTTCGGTAACCGAGGCATTGTCAGTTCAACTTTAGGATATTAGGTATTTTTTTCTCAATAATGATGGCTTGTTTCTAAAACGGTTATAGTTGTTTTTCAACTGAGTGTTTCATTCAAAATAATCTGCCGTAACATAAAACCGTAACTTTAAAAAAAAAACAAATAAAACTATTTTTGATCTTTATATTCAGTTCCATACACAGAATCATCACTGAAAAAAAGGTGTGTAGGTCCCGAACACTCTGTATATAATCAAGGATAAAGAAACAGGAACAGAGTTGTAATGGTGACGCATGCAATAAAGTGATTGTTTGCATTTTGCTATTCTTTGTTGGTGCTGTTCCATTTTAAATCGCGTGTAATGTCCACTACTAAATCTTTCTACCTGGTATGAAGTGGTAATATATTTGGTTCAGTAAATAATAATAAAAATAAATAATAATTTTATGATGGTTATCCCAATGTGTATCAGAAAGTGCACCTCCCTACGTTTTGGGTGAGCAGTTACTTCTGTCCAGATATTATTACAATTGAGTAGGTGGCATGAATTAACAGGTTCCTAACAAAAATACAAACAAGTAAATATAATAAAAAGAATAAAAAAACGACACGACAGTTACAGAAAGTGAACTATTTAGTAGTTTAATTTAGGTTTTTTTAATGAAATAATTGTGGTTTATGTATTTATCCATATAGATACATGTATATTTCCTGAATGTACGTAATTAGATCTACCATTTGACACTAAACGCGATATATTTATGCAAATTTATTGACATTTCGAGTATTTTTTAAAACCAATTACATACTATTTCTTAATAACCAATACAATTACTGATTAGAAAAAAATGTCGTGGTTTCTTATAATAATATCTTAGAACGTTGACTCTTTGCTATCGATTTCCGGACAGAAATTTAAACAAGTTAATATATTAAAAGGAATAAAACACACGAATGCCGTTACGAAAAGTAAACTGCTGTATTTATAATATTTTTTTATGAAATATTTGCGGTTTTTATGTTTATCTTTATATATAGATGTATATTTCCGGAATTTACTCAATCATACCTATCATTTGACACTAAGCACGATATATTTATGTTAATTTATTGACATTTGGATATTTAGACAAGCGTAACGCACCGCGTAACACGGCGATTTCTATTAAATACGCTGCTTTCTCATTATATGAGAGCAAAGGTTCACGGCACGTACCCTAAGACACTCGGGAGGACAAAATGATTCTAACAATACAACACACTTCTAAATCGGTTGAAACGTTTAGAAGTTATAGTGGAATAAAGAAACGGAAATATACATAGATGAATCCTCAACACATAACACTCCTTTTGGGCAGTAGTGTAAAAATGGTGTCATCCGTAAAAAAGCAACTGGATATTGATTCACTTACAGGATCGGGTGTACAGAAGTTCATCAAGTACATATTAACATTTTAGTCCCCTTTATTTTCCTATTCCTCTTCCTTTAAAATTCCATTCCTAGAATTACCCTTTCATTAGTGGTCTTTATGTCGTGATATGTCATACGGTGCACAGTTTATTGACCGCTACGTTGCATTAACACTTTTTATCCGTGTCTTTCGGGGACAGTAGCATTTTAGTCTAAAAATAAAAGGGGAATAAGTAGAGGAGCATGGGGACTAATGATCCCATAGCCATAACTCCGGACATAGGCGTAGCCAGGACTTGAATTATGGGGAGCAAGGTGTAGTAATAGGTCCAGGTCATTGCAAGCCCAGTTGCAGAATGGGAGCATAATGATTAAAATCCACTCGGATGATTCTCAGCTGGGATATCAATTAGTGTCAATACAAGTGTACGCTGAAAGATATCTTAGACGCCATTGACAGGCGACTCATGTGGAAAGTCATGATAACCAAATTTCATCATTTAAAACAAATATTACGACATAAACAAATCTGAATACTTTACTTTGTCTTCGTTGAGCTCATCATTTCATACGGGATCACCGTTTATGGAAATATATAAAACCTATCTTGACAGAATTAGAATATTACAGTACAGGATATTAAAACTGTTGGTTCCGAAATACATAAATCAATGTTTCAAAAATAACGAATTAGGCCTATCTAATTACTATATTTTGCTCGTGCTTGCTTTATAGTCTGGGCAGCGGGTGCATGATTACTTACCTCGTCGAATTGCAGAATAATACCGATTTTCACGAAAAGTAGACCTCAAATAGACAAGGAAAATATTGTTCTTCCGGGGCTCAGGCTGCGGGTTCTTCGCAGTGACCATTTGAAAAACAGCTTGAGAACCAGAGTGCGCACTAAATACCTAGAGCGCGTCCGTTCGCCAGTCAAATACCTACCTAGGAAATGGCTCATTTCAGTCATAGTAAAACAAGAACAGTATAACATCTCCATAGTACGCACCGATTACGCACTCATGCAAGGGCCCGGTGTCCGTACGCTACCACTACATAGATTCTCGGGCGCCTCGGTGCCAGCCAGTCAGGGCTGCCGCTCGACAGCTAAGTATACAAAACTGAAATGTTTTCTGTACAGGCCGTAATGCAATCTATCAGAAATTACATTTATGATTTTTTACATTTATGTTACGAAATTACATTTACGAGGAAAAGTTTATTGTTCATTTGCGTAGGTAAGTATGTGTCTAGGTAAATGGGTGCATAGGTATACAGGTGCGTAGGTAGGTAGGTAGATGCGTATTTGTTAATTACCTACTTTAACTTACTAAAATGTAGGTATTTCGAACACATGCTGTGATGAATGACGAATGCTGAAACAACAGTGATGAATGCTGTCACACAAAGTGAGCACTAACTCATATATTCTGTTACACTACAATTTTGGGAAACGACTCTCGATCTATAAACCAAAAATACATAAACGTACATAGTAATTGTAAAGAATTGCATTTCTGCTTTAATGGGATCACAACTTGTCAATTGTGTATTTCTTGTGGCAACCCTGGTGGTTCGGCGAAGGGTAGGTACTTATTTCGAAAACGGGCTCGAGATGTCCTACTTTTTTTTTTACTATGTTTCAGTGATTCTGTGAGCAAAATATCGTGTTGTTTTTCAATTAGGCAGCGAACTGTCACCGCGTCGTTACCGTTGCTATGGCGACTACGAAACTCAGGTCAACAACTATGTAACTTTCACAAACGTTCGAAGTTTAACGTGAAAATTCAGGTTCTCCTGTAATATTTTTCCACCGTTTTTTGAAGACTAGGCTTCATTTTATATCCCCAGTACCAGACTTCAAGGATGCCGGTAACTAAAAACTCGTAATTAGAAGGAAATATTTATTTTTAGCCAAGTGATGTATAATTAATTGGATTGCAACTCCCAGGCTGCGAGCTGGCAGTCCAATTAATATTCAAAGAGCATAATTTTAGCTACTGCCAGAACTTGGTTTCATCCTGTAATTCTATGAGGTTAAAATGAGGTAAAGTGACCCTTGAAAATAGAGTTTTTAGACTTTATTAATCGACTTTAAAGCCAACGTAAAGGTTCCGTTCGGTAACCGCATGAGGTAAAATGATGACTCGATGTGAACCATTTATCTTTTCGCTGCGGGAAACTCCCCAGCTGAGCTCCGGAAGACCATTACTTTTACCTATTTGAGGTCTACATTTCGTGGAAAGCAGTATTATTCTGCAACTCGATGAGGTATGTAATCACGTAGTCGCCGCCCCGACTATTATTTGTATATCGAATAATTATACGTTTCACATTTCCGGTCCACTAACCAAAGTATAAATATTTTATATTTCGTTTTGTAGTTTTATTGATAAAATCTTATCCTTAAGCGTTTAATCTATGATAAGAACCTATATCTGTTTTTTCGAACTGGGTATTACAAAACATGCTATTTTAGTCAAGTGTCACAGAAACGTAGACTCGGTTACTATGTTTCACCAAATGGGGTCGGTAACTAAAGCGGACTCTTAGAAGAATAGTGTCACAACTCGAAAAGCAACTATGTTGAGTTTAACTTACGAAAGATAGCAGCACCAACATCTCTATCCAGTGGAACTGGATGTCATATTTTAAAGTAAAGGTCTTTGCATTATTATTATAGTCATACATTGTAATACATTATATATTATTTATTTATTTGTTATATAATCTTCATATTTACTAGCAATAACAAAATAGCAACATTGTTTTTTTTTTTCTTTAAATAATTTTTTGAGTTGTTACACTATTCTTCTAGGAGTGCCAAAGGTTAAACAAAATGTAAACAGTGGATCAAACGTCCCCATATTCCTCTATAGCCAATACCCGCCATGCAGAGGGGAAGAGCCATGCGCCGATGTGAGTCACCGGTAATATCTGAAATTGCTGAGGGTCAGCAGAGCGAGAAACGCGCAGAGGCGAGATTGCTTGATTCGGAGAAATGATAATTTGCGAAACAAGCGCAAAACAAGCGAGTTTTTTATGCAAAGTTCATCTTTAGGGTTACGCAATCTATGTTTTGTTAACGCGTGCTTAGGGTATTTATTGAAATAAATACTAGCACACATAGGGAATGTGAAAAACTCTACGTCATAATATTATCATCATGATTTAGTAAAATGTCAGTTAGGTTAGGGGCGTAACTATACCATATGAGGCCCGTGGCAAATTCAATGAATGGGACCCTCACATCGATATATTAGCCAGATATGCCCTCAGATACAAATAAGTTGGATCCACATATCCTTTACGTAAATCATGTGACAGAGAGAGCAATAAATTGAACAGTATGCGAGAGAATTGCGCGCCAATATTCTTCGCGGCAGCTCTTACACCGGAAACGGTCGACTGTCTGGCAGCGGACTGCGACAAACTACTACTGAGCGGCTTTTAGTAATGGTTTTGAAGTGGTCATTTTCGAGCGCGAAAGGGGCTTTGATGATGCATCTAGAGATCATTTATCGATGGGTCCTCCCAGTAAAAATCGTCACGTTGTAATTTCATTAAGGAACACCGAGGACCCCCGTCGTTTCGGGGACCCGTGGCATTTTGCCAGCCCTGCCACCCAATAGTTACGCCACTGATGTCAGATTACATTTGATAATTATTGGTATTGGTAAAATAGAACAATAATATTAAGTACATTGATATACCTCTCAATATTTGATTTTACTGATCAGATCACGACGTGTAATTAAATTACCGACTATGTGAAGCGCCGATATACCGGCTGATGTAGGGACTAACAGGGGCGGATCGTGCGTTTGTGGGGCCCTGGACTAATATTACTTGGGGGCCTGCCTAATTAATCAACTAATTGCCATTTTGACAATTTTTTTTGATAATGATGTCTAGGTCACTAGGTACACAATATAGGAAAGAAAGAGGACAATACAATAATGTATTTGTTTAATATGACTGACACACAAACACAACTGTAAGACATTTAATTTTTCACTAAAAATAGACAAATCGATTAGCGTAAGAAAACGTTAACTAAGAAAACATTAAACTAATGCTATTGCTACTAAGCAACATTAAACTAAACAACATTAATACTAATTGTAATAATATGTTAATTAGTAGCTTAATTAAGCAAGTATTGATATTATGTAATTGTAAAGCTAGTTAATATAAGTAAAATTTAAACAAACATTCATTACCAGTTACCTATTGACAAGGCACTAGCCTTGGTAGGAACTCGGTTCACAATATTGTCCATTGTTTTCAATGGAGGCTGGGGCCCTTTATATCCACGGGGCCCTGGGCTGCAGCCCAAAAAGCCCTTATATAGAGCCGCCCCTGGGTACCAAGGCATAAAACACATTATGTAAGGCACATTGTATAAAAATATGTACATATGTAGGTACCAAGGTAAGAGTAATGTTGAAATAATTATTAGGAGAAAACAATTTCAACGAAATAACATTTACAACATAATGACAAATCGTACAATTCAAACCTGGAATAAAACAGTTTCCAGATAATCAAATATTTATTAGAATAAAATAACAATCTAAGAAATTAATCAGAGTAATAATGTCAACAAAATCAATAATAAAATAACAATCAATATATTTTAACATGCGACGAGTTATGTGAAGAATATATAAAAATAACACCGGCAGAGCACACGAATGTTAAACTCGTCTATGATTTCACATCGCTAATATCCGAGCAAGAAATAACAAAGTATTAATTGCTACGGGCAAACTCGCCAACCAGTGAGTTAAAACGACATTAGGTTTTAGTAAATATAAAAAAAATTATTTGCATATTTTCTACGGTTTACGATCCCTGCCCAGCCCGCGACTCAATGCTTGACAAGCATGCTTGATCGTCTAGCTAGAGAGCCCTTAAGAGTCCCACATCTTACCGCGAGGCACTGGGAAGTGCCACCCAGCGGGCTTCCTCGTACCCTTACATATTTGAACTGATTTCTCCATCCTCTAGTCTGGTCACAGATTAGAGGTTGCTTGTGCGGCCTCTACCTGACGTCAGCGGTAATTCTTAGGTCAAATTTGAGATGGGTCTGAGGTACCCTTTGCCCGTCAACCCCACTCGGGATCGGGCGGAAATCGAATCGTTTCTAAGGATAGGTGACGCCAGGTCAACAGCTTTCCCCGCTTTTTAGGAAACCTACGTTTTCAGACTCCCCCAGTTTTTTGCCGGGTTTGCGCAAGCTAGGTCGACACAGCCTGATGCGTAAACCGCCCAGTTTTGCCCGAGGTGTTCCCCCAAGTCCGTAATTCCGATCCCAACTGTCTATGGCTGCAGGTTGCGGCCGCAGGCAGGGTTCAGAAAGGCCCTTTCAGGTTAAGTCCCTCTTCGAGGAGGCTACCGGATTGTAGGTAAACCGAGAGGTAGGCCGACCTAAGGAAACGCACGCACGATAGTGGGGCGGTGTTGACTACAACGGGTGAATCTGTCACCCCAGGCTGGTATAACGACATGAAATCGTTCTTTCAGCCGTGGGATGAACGTAGAAGACTTCGAGACAATTACAAATCTACTGTATAGCTATGCCAACATACCCGTCAGAGAACAACGCCTTACGGCAAGGCACCGGAAAAGGTAACCAGCGGGCAGCCTCGCGCCCTGACTACCAGTTTGGAATGATATCTCCGTCTGGAATTAACCATCAGGATACCTCCAATTTAACCTCTTGACTGGCTACAGGATTGAGATTGTCGGCATCCTTTGCCCGGCTGTTCACCCAGGATCGGGTAGCCGATGGTCGTTTCAAGAGCAGTCGCCGTTAGGCCGCAACCACTGTTAGTCAGAGTGCGCAATCGATTGGCTTACGCCGCACGGTGCGCAGACCGTCCAGGAGCGCTAGAAGGTTGATTCCCAGGGGAAACTAACCATAAGGCCAGAGTCCTACTCAGGCTCGCACTTCATGCGTGGAGGCCGTCGGATAGGTGTTGACCCGTGAGTGTGACCAACCCTGAACAGAATGGGTTTCGTGGCCAACTCAGCAAGGGCCCATTAACTGCCGAGAACCTAACAAGGGACATATTAAGATGTCAACCACAACGGGCGAACCCGTCACCGCAGGACGTTTTAACGATTCATCGTTCTATCGACCGTGCAGTGAGCGTAAGAGACTTTGGACATAACAAATCCGACGTCTAGCTACGCCACAACCCGTTAGAGACCAACGCCTTACCGCGAGTAGCCAGGTATGTTACCTGGCTACGCGCCCTAACTACCAATTGTGACCAGATTTCTCCGGTCTCTCGATCGGTTCCGAGTTCGAGGTCGCTTGCGCGGTCCTCTCCCTTACGAAGCGGTGAAACGGAGTATACCGAATCTATCGCGGACCAAGGCGTCCTTTGCCCGGCTGTTCACCCAGGATCGGATGGCCAATGGTCATTTCAAGAGCAGTCGCCGTAAGGTAGGCAACCACCCCCGCTCTATAGGAAACAATACAGTTCCCAGACTCCCCCGACTGTTAGTCGGAGGGCACAATCGATTGGCTTGCGCCGCTCGGTGCGCAGACCGTCCAGGAGCGCCAGAGGTTTGATTCCCAGGGGAGACTGGTTGACCCAGTGTCCTACCCAGGTTCGCACCCCGTGCGTGGAGGCCGTCGGATGGGTGTTGACCCGTGAGTGTGACCGACCCTGAACACATGGGTCATCGTGGCCACCTCATCATGGGCCCGTTAGCTCCCAAACAAGGGACAGAAGGGCAACTGAAAATATGGTTTAGGAAAAGAAATAACATGGCTTCGAATTAAAATTTATTTGCATTTGGAATTCCAACTCAAGCCAAAGCTATCCAAGTTAAAAATGACCAGTGTAAAAAAACGGTAAATACTAATGTAATACATACATTTTAAAGCAGTATTAGAAGTATAACGAAGAAGGGTTGTAAAGCAGCAACACCAACAGTTATGTTTAGGCTTAAGCCATTAAGTAACGGCGTCGGAAAATTAATGGAACCGGTTAATTAGATAACTAGTTGGATAAATTAAAAAAGGAATAAGAGGTCATTGACCAATTAACCAAGGGAATTTCGTATCTTCTTTGTAACTGAGATACTCATAGAAGCCGTGTCTCATACCAAAACTAGTATATTACGTAATCTTTTCCATAAATCATATAATAAAATCATAAAAAATTAGAACATTTTTAGTTAAATGCAAAAGTTAGCATATATGTAATTAATATGTTTTGGAAATGTGATTCCTAAGAATAACCTCCGCAATAACGTTTATCTAACCAAACATTCTCATTGAAAAATAATTGAAGATTGTGAGTGTGCAAAGTTAGTTATGAAAGATATACAATCATTGATTGCAAGCTGAAGTAGCATGGTATGACGAAGCTGACATACTAACATGACATTTCATAACTATGTACGAAACATGGATTCCCCGTCACGATCTTGGAACGAAACAACAGGTCATGACTCTTCGTTAAAAATCTACACAAATAAAGAGTTTTGATTATTATTATTAATAATAATAACTAACAGGAAGACTTTTATAAAAAGGCAATTCATAATTCAACTCATAACTATCGACGAAACATGGCTTCACTGTCACGATCCTAGAACAAAACAACAGTTCATTACTCTTCGTTAAAAATCAACACAAATAAAGAGTTTTTATTATTATTAATAATAATATTAATAAACTTTTATAAAGTGGGAGACTTTTATAAAGTGGCAATTCGTAACTCAATTCATACCCTAACTATGGACGAAAAATGGCTTCCCCGTCACGGTCCTGGAACAAAACAACAGTTCATGATTCTTCGTTAAAAATTTACACAAATAAAGAATTTTCATTATTACTAATAATAATAATATCTACCCGGGAGACTTTTATAAAGTGGCAATTCGTAACTCAATTCATAACTATGAACGAAACATGGCTTCCCCGTCACGATCCTGGAACAAAACAACAATTTTGTTCTAGGATCTTCGTTAAAAATCTACACATTATAAAGAGTTTTTATTATTATCAACAATAATAATAATAAGTAACTGGGAGACTTTTATAAAGTGGCAATTCATAACTCAATTTATAATTATGGACGAATCATCGCTTCCCCGTCACGATCGTGGAACAAAGCAACAGTTCATGACTCTTCGTTAAAAATTTACACATATAAAGAGTTTTTATTATTATTAACAATAATAATAATAACTACCTGGGAGACTTTTATAAGGCAAAAAGAGACAATGACCCGACCCAATTACGGGTCCCTTTGCAAAGTGTCCTCCGAGTCCCGACGGTGACAAGTGCACGACCGGATGTTGCGATGTTCTCGCTTGACTTCTCCCACCTCATTTCCTGTTACTAACACTCGTGCGACACGTGTAAGTGGCTTTTCTAGTCACGAATTGATCGTTTCTGATGAGTCTGTAATCGATTAACCGTTTAAACTGTTAAAATACTCACGTTTACAAAGTCGACTCGAAGTAGCTATTAATATGTATTTGTTAATTTCACAAATTATAGACAGCAATAAAAATGGTAATATGTTATTTTTTATATATAAAAATATTACCTAATTAGTAGGTACTGATAATAAGAGTCAATCGCCAATAGTCAGAATAAAAAAATCAGAAGTATATCGAAAAATCAGAAGGATAGTCAATAAGAGAAAGAATAAAGAGAGTCAGTTATTGCCAAAAACAATAATGTCAAAATCCTCAATGCTATAAATTGCGTTTGTAATTAAAATACGCTGTATATTTTTCTTAAGATGAGCCTCCTCAAGGCCTCTGATGATTAATGACAATTTATTTATCATAATAACATAATTATTATCATATGTAATAACATAATTGTCTTCCATAGGTACATGTGCTTTTCATATATTTCATCTCATAAATTTTCTTGACCCTTCCTGTCCTCTTTCCTGCGTCAGAGTTTATTGCGTTTTATTTTTTAAAATGTAAGTACATGTTCATTTTCTGTTGGATTTTAAGGTCCAATACATTTGATACACTCTGCCTTTGTAGGTGATTTAAATATTAATTTCAACTTATCTTTACCGCAAAACATGTTTTCCAATTAGGTTAAAGTTATCAGTATTGCTTTGTGTATTATCAAGGTTACTTATTGCTTCAAAGCAATAAGCTCTCTCATTTGTTTCAACAATAAAGCGTTTAATATTATTATTATTATTAATCAATTATATATACATGCCTACTGATATTGATATAATATAAGCTCGTTACGTCAAAATCAAAATTCATGAGTAAATTATATCATTCAATATAGGTATATAATATTGACATGCAAGTAAACTTTTCCTTGTCAATTGCGTTTTTTTCTTTGATAATGTTTTTTTATAATCAGCTATTCCATCTGTAATTGAAGTTAGCAACTACCATACGTATACAAACCATAGCTCACAACCATTCAACTTGCGTTACCTTCAAACGGTTTACAGAATCACTAACAGATGGCGCAACCAGTAAAATTAACGTCTAATAAAACAAAATGGTTATGGAATCGTCTTGTATTTTTTTATGAAAAGTATTGCATTTTTATTTTTTTTAATTGATGAGGGGTACCTAACACGTTCGTGAATAGGAAATTACTTTGTGTATTATGTAGGATACTTATAAAAAAGTAAAGAAATTGAGTAGCGTGGAAATACCTACTTATCAAAAAAAAAGATCTATTAGGGAGGTTTTACTGTAGAATTAAATTCATTATATTGAGTATTATTTAGCCCAGTTTGAATATACCAACATACCTACATTAGCTGGAATATCTTGCAAATTTAATTATAGGTATATGAAATAATGATACTCGAGATATCGTGTCATTGTGCCCAGTGCCGGTGTCTGATGCGCTGGAACATTTGTACTGCGCTTCAGAAAGGGAACAAATCACTTTCATTTCCCTAATTGAATTTTTACGTAACGAACCAGTAAATAAATAAAAATATGTATCTTAAGAAAAACTTTAGGTTTTGAGAAAATTTAACTTGATGATACGGCTGTCTCGCTCCCGTGCTTCTCAGACAAAACAGACCACCATCAAGCTCCGCCACATGCCCGTAAGAGGCCAACGCCTTATCCGCGAGATAATCAGGTATGCTACCCAGCGGGCTTACACCAAGCCCTTACTTCCAATTACGACCAGATTACTCCGGTCTCTCGGTTGGTTACGAGTTCGAGGTCGCTTACGCGGTCCTCTCTCTTACGAAGCGGTGAAACGGTGTAAACCGAATATATCGCGGACCACGGCATCCTTTGTCCCACTGTTCACCCAGGATCGGGTAGCCGATGGTCGTTTCAAGAGCAGTCGCCGTAAGGTCCGCAACCACCCTCACTCTATAGGAAACAGTACTGCTTCTAGACAGGGCCGGCCCGTCCATATAGACAAACTAGGCAATTGCCTAGGGCGCTCGTATTTTGGGGGCGGCGCGGCGAGGCGATCTTGTAGCGTATGTATCAGAGCATATCTGCGACACGACCACGCGTATCGATGAACGGTTCGCGGTGTCGTCTTTTAGTCATGGAGACTCTAAGGATGTTGATGCAACTGAGTTAAGCAGCGAATTACAAGCTATTGCAAGAAGAGTACCAAATAACACTGCGCCACAAGAACTTTTAAATTATATTTGTGAAAATGGGTTACTAGATATCTTACCTAATTTAGTAACTGCAATAAGGGACATTTCCTGTGTCTGTGGCCAGTGGTGAGCGCAGTTTTTCTAAATTAAAACTAATTAAAACGTATCTGCGCTCCACAATGACCCAAGAAAGACTTGTGGGGTTGTCGACTTTATCTATAGAACAAGAAATAGCTCAAACAATAGCTTTAAGGAGATCGTTTCCACTTTTGCTAAAATAAAGGCAAGGAAAATAAAACTTGCTTGATTTAATCTCTAATTAGTCTTTTAAAAAATTCTTATATTTCACTCCATACAGCTAAAGAAGGTGGATATATTCTCTTTTTAACCGACTTCAATAAAAGAAGGAGGTTCTCAATTCGGTTGAACGTTTTTTTTTAAATATTTATTTTATGTTTGTTACCTCAGATCTCCGTCATTTATGAAGCGATTTTGAAAATTCTTTTGTATTTGAAAGAATATACTTTCAGATTAGTCCCATAGAAATTTAATCAAAATTGGTTTAGTAGTTTGGTTAATCAAAATAATTGGAAAATAGGTGCAAAAATTATTTGAAGTCGGTTGTATTTTTTTTTTAAGTTTGTATTATAATTATATATAAGTAGGTAAGTCATATCTGTGCTCTAATTATTTGATTAAAAATTACACAATTAATGTTTTGTGATTTTTTTAAATGGGCGCCATATTAGTCTTTTGCCTAGGGCGCCAAGTTTCCTCTAGCCCGTTGAGTATGATACGACCAAATCTGGTTCTGAAACAATTATCCGTTGAGTATGATACGACCAGATCTGGTTCCGCGTTTTTTCACTTCTTTGACGTTCTCATATTTATTCAAAATTATCTAATTGTTTTACAAAATGATATTTCAATATTCTATAGGTATTCGAAATTTCAATGCAATCATTGTGCAGTTGTTCTTTTAATGATTGGTGTAGTAGTTTCGTAGTTATAGTACTTTGAGGTCGATGTCGCCGAAAATCCTGCAAAAGAGACAGATGCATCCATGAAAATACCCATTTACTCCAAGGGCTAGCCGGCGCTGCTTCCAGACTCCCCCGACTGTTAGAGTGCACAATCGATTAACTGACGCCGCACGGTGCGCAGACCGTCCAGGAGCGCCAGAAGGTTGACTCCTAGGGGAAACTAGCCCTAATACCAGAGTCCTGCCCAAGCTCGCACTTCATGCGTGGAGGCCGCCGGATGGGTGTTGACCCGTGAGTGTGACCAACCCTGAACAGAATGGGTCTTCTAGACCAACTCAGCAAGGGCCCATTAGCTCCCCACTCAGCACTGATGTTAATTAGCATCCAGCGCGGTCAGTAGGTACCTACGTGGATGGGTCACCGTCTGAGTACTGCCACGTGATGATATAAAAGATAATATGATACTGCCAGGCGGCCGCCTGTAAGATAATTGTCGTTGGACAGTAAGGTGTCCCGTTACCATAAGGAGTATAAAGATGAAGGCAAAATAAGGTAATAGTAAAAACACATTTTTTAAAACAAGCTTTTATTAAAATTCTCTGTCCCGAGCCAACCCTGGAGTCAGCAGCCATATCATATTGGAACTTAGAACGGGCTATCATAATTGAATGCGTATACAAAATTTCGTGTCTGTGCTGTTGACCGTTAAGCAGTCTTCTCGTCGGGAGCCAATCCTGGGTGCAGAATCAGGGCATGCTTATCATAAAAATGTATTGTCATCGGAACTCCACCAACATGTACAATTTCAGCTACATTAGAGGAAGTGGTTCTAATTCTGATTACAAGACTTGACCTAAACAAACATATCGACAAACATTGCAAGGTAAATAAAAGCTTGTAAAAAAGTAATTCAAGTACAACAAAAATACTAAATTTCTCTTTGGAGATTACGAGCAAGGTACTTGTACGCGGTTCACAATACTTTTTCTTCTGTTGGTTGGTATCCCGAAACTAAAAGTCACCAACAAATTGCGCCAAAAATTCTACATCACTAAATTTGCGCAAGATCCAAAAGTTATTAAATTTAGCGACAACATCAGCGATCTACCAACACTGGGTCCTTTTGATTGGTATTTGCAATTGGTTTTGGACATCTTTCGTTGAATATTTAAAATTAAGAATGTGCGTTTTTTCAGAGTTACCGCAATCGTATCAATATCTCCCCGTATCAATCTCTCCATCTCCTACTACTTTGAATTTTAAAAAATCGCTGCGAAATGTGACAAAATAACAAACGTAATTAACCACATCGACATCCCACTCGTTGACATATATATTTCTAGATTGTAGAGTCCATTTATGTATCTCAACTCGTTGGACAATGATTTCTTGAATCATCCGCTGCCTACTCGCACTGCAGTGTATGTTCTCCAATGAATAAATCAAGCGATGCGATCAGCTGTGTTTATTGTGACGTCATCGCGTGCAGATTGAGTTCGTCAGACTTTGCCATGATATTCGTTTCTCTTTTCCAATCATGGAAGACGAGTGACGTCACCGGATATCATTTTATAGGTACATTCAAAGATATAACTTATAGTGTTATGGCCTAGAAATGGCCGACTTATCGGTCGAATGGCTATAATTTATGAATATTCATGTATGTGTAGGCAATTGGCCTTATTATAACGGGAAAGTAGGTATACCTACATTAAAAAACAGAAGAGCAACGTACATTTAATACCAGCTGCACTGCATTTCATTATGATAAGCATTACACATATTATAACTGGGTAAATATTCTTCGATATTACTCCATTGTTATTTAATTGTGTCATATTTACTTTCATGTTGATCTTTGTCCTACTTCTAGTAACTATGTCGACCCAGTAGGTCTTAAATTGTGTGGAACTGCGTGATGACCCAAAGTATTATATTTCACGGTGGAAAAACAGCGAGGCAGTGATATTAGATACCAAGCAATAAATAAAATAATAGGACTGTTCCACCTTTTTAATATTTCGTAACTGCAATTTTGTTACTATTTAGTCCTCATAAAGGTAATTTTGTTTAAATTTTCTGTAATACATATCGATATCTATTTTAATTTGACGATTCGACAATTTTTATTTTCCATTTTTATTTTGTACCGTTCATTCTAAGCACTTCGTTAGTTATTGAAAATATATTTAAATAAAACATATGAAATAAATAGAATATCAATTTGATTTTAACAATCTTAACATTAAACCATTGATTTTATATAAAATCAATGATTAAACGTTCAAAACTAGTAGTGTGCCTACCTGCAATAGGAGAGAGTAAAGTTGATATGATCACAAATTAGGTAGGTAGCTGCTAAGTTACAGTGATATATGTAATTATAATATATGTATATGTCAACTTAGTCAAGTACTATATTGTTGTATTTATTACGACATTATATTATTATTATTCAATTTGATTATTTCATCATTTATTGAATGTTATTTATCCAGCACACTACAGCTACAGTTACATCACACTACACTACACTACAGTTACATCACACTACAGTCAAATTACAGTGTTCATTATTATTAGTTAATTTTTAATATTATTTGGTACCTAGCATTTTAAAAAAATTAAGTATTCTAAAGTATGCACAAGCCACTGTCTACTTGGTACGCTTGCCTTAGTACGGGCCTAGGCCAAGTTAGGCGGCGTTGATTTCAAAAAATTGTACTCTGCGGTGCTTTCTATTTTGCTATTATTTACATTTAAGCCTCTAATGGTAAACTTAGAATGTACTGCCGTGAAAAATGTGCTTTTCTTTAATAAATAAATAAATACAATAAATAAATACAAAAATAATCAAATATTACTATAAAAAGTCAAAACTTAAAAAAATATCGAAACAAATAGAAAAAAAACAACCTAGGTATGTATATGATCGGGGATGTTATGTAAAACATACATAATTTACATATTTTACGATGCTATAAAATTAATATTAATAATTTAAAAATACTGACGTAGCCAACAACATAGTACAATTAGACAAGTAAAACATCTCCATACTACGCAGCGATTTTGCACTCACACGAGCGCGCGTTGTCCGTACGCTACCTTTTACCATTGATTTTATAGTGTAAATCAATGCTTTTACATAGATTCTCGGGCGCCTCGGTGCCTGCCTGCCTGTCAGGGCTGCCGCGCGAAAGGGATATAAAAAAGGAATGTTGTCTGTACAGGATGTAATGTAACATATTAGAAATGACATTTATGAGTTTTTTTCATAGGTAACGGTTATTGTTCGTTCAACAGCGATCTCAATTTCGGCAAAATTGCATTCACCATGGCGAGTGTTAAATAATATAACTACATACCTATTTATATACTACATTTATACTAAATATTGTTTTGTATTCAGGTGAGTTTTTATTAACTAGCATCCTTAAAGGGGGTGAATAACCACGAGCTCATAAGCAACGTTTGATAAAATCTTGTGTTTTTTTTTCTGAAAATTTGAAAATTTTTGTTATTGAAAAATAGTATAAAAAACGCTGAGCACGATGCGCTATCTAGCGGTAGGTAATATATCGCTAATATTGTTTATTACCTATATTTTACCTAGCGATAAATGGCGCAGCGCGCAGTCAAACTTTTAATTAACAGTCAAGTTCTTCAAATTTTGTAAAACAAACATGTAAACATTCAAATTGGCAGGTCTATCTACAGACAAATCTAAAATATTATTTTTTTATAACGACCACCATGTCCTTGTGTTCCTTAGGCCTATATAGGTACAACGATTCTTTATTAGAATGCGAATATATTTTACATGTAAGTAACAATACGGATTTCCGAACCTGCCGTAATCGGCGAAAATATTTTTCCGACGATAATTTGTAATTGCTTATGCGTATCTGCTTTGTTTTATGCAATGATAATATGGGATTTATGTTACCCTAACTGCCTAATTTTTCTGTTACGTGTTTTAAATTGTTACCTGTTTAATAAATATATATATTAATAGATGAACTTTTTTTTTTCAAGCATGTTCCTCTTTCGTTAGTTTGTAAAGTACCTACTTAAACTTAGTAAAATTCAGGTATTTCGAACACGTGTTATAAGTGATGAATATTGTGTCAAGCAAAGTCAGTACCTCATGTATTCCGGTAAAGTAACATTTTGGGAACTGGATCTTGGTCTATAAATCAAAAATGAATAAATGTACTTAATAATTATAAAGAATTGCATTTCTGCTATGATGTGCTCACCACCTGTGTATGTGTTGTGCCAGGCCTGGTGGTTGGGCGCAGTGTAGGTACTTATTTCGAGGATGGGTTCGAGTTAACCTACTTATTGCGTTTTACTATGCCGAAAGTTACAGATTAATGTTGATCACATTTAAATTAATTGTCATGCTCAAAGAAATAGTTAGGCTTATACAATGCAAATTTAAATTCAAATTCAAAATTCTTTATTAATTCATAATATTACATATATTTTTAATTTCAAAGTGTAGATTGCAGCTTTTGTCTTAACTGCTGGAATGGTGGAATACCATCGATCGGTGGATTTTCCGTTGCGACAATGTATTTACAATCTATGCAATTATGTAGTTATATGCGAGAAAAGTCACCTTCATTGATACATTGGTATGCGTGCACTAATATTCCCTACAAAGAAATTTTCGAGGGTTGCAAACATGCCGTCGTGTGTCTCATTCCCATGGCTAGCTGTCTAAGGCCGCCAATACACCGTCCGTTTTTCTATACGATAGTCGGATCCGATAGTCTGATCAGACTATCGGAAGGCACTCTTGCCCTTCACTTGTTTGAACATTCAACACACGTCAGATCCGACTATCGGATCGGACCTGTTTTGAATGTTCAAACAAATGTATGGCATGAGTGCCTTCCGATAGTCTGATCAGACTATGGGATCCGACTATCGTAGAGAAAAATCTTATGTGTATTGCCGGTCTAAGTAATATGCAATCTTATAATACACGAAGCCTGATGATGTTGTCCTGCCTAAAGTACTTTGGAAATTTGAACTTCAAGCGCTTTAACCAGCTACCACTCTTTAAAAGGCAGATGGAAACAAAGGCGGTTGAAAGGTTCCTAAGAACCTTTCAAACGTCCTTTCCTTAAGGACTTTTGAGTTTGCGTAAAGCGCATTTTAGGCAGGACAACATCATCACGTCTTCGAGTATTGTGAGAATGTATATATCCGTTTAACTATTGGTCGTTAATATTAAATTTAACATATATATTTTTAAATGTATTCGGCAGTAAAAGTCAATATTTTGTATGATTCCTGTGATCACGGGATACACCTGTTCATTCTAAGTTTACTTCATATTGTTTCATTTATTAAAGATTATTTTTATAAATATTCCACATTTTTGTATATTTACTGGAGTTAATATTGTTTACTCTGAAAGGTAAGATAATGAGTAATCTATGAGATGTATTTTACATCGTGTATGTATACACCATACAAACAAACCATTATCAACATTAAATGATACAGATATTAATGATATTATTTGTGATTAACCAAATAAAGCGTTTTATTATTATTATTATTATGCGTTTTTAAGAAAATAAATAAAAAAAAAAAAAAAAAAAAAATATATATTGCAGTTTTTATTTATCACTTTGCTTCCTAAACCTCAACATTCTATATTAGTATTTTTTTGTTATTTTTTTAATGACAAATAAGTATTTTTGGCAAGTTTAACGAGTTTTAGTAATTAAACAACATATGGTTAAATTACCGATCAACGATGTACCTATTTTTGTAGTGTTGTGCACTTCCTTGGAAAATTTATCACCGCTAAAAATAGACTTCTGCACAATATCATTCATCATGTGGGTTTGCAAAGCGAATACAGCAAATTGAAATATGATGTTTGTTCCGGAGGAGATACGAGACTATTTCGTATATAATTTTGTAAGCAAAATTAAATTATTGATAACGTTTGTTTGCATGTTTATTGCAATTTAGACAGAATAAAATCATGTACCTACATACGTAGAAAAGTTACTGAATGCGATAAAATACGGTTGTGTCACCCCAAGACTTTTGAGGTTATTATCCAAGGACGTAATGTCATTCAATTTAAAAATCAATTTTCAAGCGCGCGTCGCCGTAACATTCGTCGTTAAACGTTCGGATTTCGTACGAGCGACACAAAGCAATCATTGCTTTGTGTCGCTCAAGTCAAATATGAAATTCAAATATGAAAATCAGACGATTTTCACTTGTAAAGATGTGAAGAAAGATATATTATTAGTGTTCGAAAATGGACTATTGTCGATTTAAATTTATACTAAAACTCTCATAAAGGAAATGTAACTCATAACATAACGGATTTCAGGATTGGTGGTACTTTTAGTACCCAATCGACACGTAAACTCCTATTTTCCGGCAAAATTTCACCCGGACGACGCCGCGCCGGGTATTACGAGTACCTATATTAACCCATCAACATGTCAAAATAAGCTAAATTACAAAAAACAATGGATTTTTCAATATTTTAATTATTGCGCTTTAATAACTTCTACTTAATTTGATTTTTATTCTGGAACTACACATAATCAGTTTTTATAAATTACTGATTGATTATAATAACCCATTATTTAATCAATGAAAACAATAATAATTTTAAATTATTAGTGGCATCTGTCGCATTTTATATAGACTGATTATATCGCAGAAATAATAAGGAAAGATTAGAATACCACCTATTGGTCTATTTGAACATGAAGCGCCTAATTATTATTTATTGAAAACTGTATACCAAATTAAAATTAACATTTTATGTAAATAATATTAAAATAATAATAGCTTGATTTAAAAATTCGTTTGTTATTAAATTATTATTTTAGTTTGCAAGAGGATACAGCATATGCGTGTTTAGAACGCCTTCTATTGGGCTGCTGAACATAAGGAAGATTCATCTATGTATGTACTTTGAGTGCCATCTACAAGTTGCGTTTCGTAGTAAAATCCTAGCTGCCAATGCGTACTACAGCATTATCAATCTAATAACCTATATAATCAATGCTAATATAATACGCTAAAGAGGTGTACGACCTTAACGAAGTCAAGGTTCGTTATTTGTAGACTCCTAATGATTAATAATTATTATTATTGTAATACCTATTCCATATTATGAGTTACTTTTTCCTGTTTCCTAAAATAAGTCGGCCATGTCGGGATTTTGTTATGAGTTGCAAAATAAATATTGCGTGACGGCGAATCGTTATTGCCACGTCATAGAGAATCCAGAAGGAAAAAATACTGAAATTGATCTATGTAACAGAAACAATAGAATGGTTTATTCACACTTCTGAGGGTGAAATTAGGTCATCAATAAAAACTACACATTTTTATACACGGAACTTTAGAAGATATATTTTAAATTTTAATATCGGTGTTATTTGGGTAAAGCATTGGACTGGCATTTTCTTCCGAACTTTCCCCAGTTCATCGTAATCGTACATAGCTCTTAAGGTGACATGAGACCCCAGAAAAATATCCGAAATAGGCGGACAAGCGAAGAAAGAGGCGGGGTCAATTTTGTAGGGCTTGAACAATAATAAATCAATAATCAAAACACTAAAACGCTTTTGGGTGTTTGATACTATATTCACATACACACGGCTATGATACGATATTCCATCATGAAATGCCAGTGCCTATCTTCCGGCTTCATCACCAGACCTTGAACCTAATCGTGATCAAAGTTCATTCCAAGACTTTTCTAACAAGTCCAAACACAGCCATGATATACGATGTTCCATCATGAAGTTCCAGTTCATATCTTCCGACTCCATCATCAAATCTTTCTAAAAGTCCAAACACAGCTATGATACGATGTTCCATCATGAAGTTTCAGTTCATATCTTCCGACTCCATCATCAAATCAGTTCGACAGTACCATATTATTGTATTGTCATCAGAACTACATACAGCTGCCAATTTTCATGACGCTACGATCCTTGGAAGATGGTTAAATTAGTTACCTTAGATTTCATTACATAGTTACATACAGGTCGAACTTATAAAAGCGTGGTAAAAATCCAGCGTTGACGAAGCGTCAGACGCAGATTCCACGTCCGCTCGAGCCAGCGACCGGGCGCATACTAAACTTTCTATCGCAGCGCTAGCGCAGAATAACTATCTTTGCGAAGTAGTGGTATAAGGGTATTAATGGTAAAGCATATTTAGCGTAACTCTCAGAGCTCTAATAAGGAGCCTTTCATATAAGGAAATTAAAATAAAACTCTCACCGCTTACATTGTAGGAGTAATCGCGTCTAAAAGTTTTCGAAATCAGTTTAAAGCCTTCTTAATGTTCAAGGCAATGAGCAACTTTTTTGAGTCTAAATTGTAAATTGGTCGAGGTAAATTTATTGAGGCATTCGCTTAGAAACTTTTTAAAAATTAATGCGTACATTTAAAAAAAACATAAAACTAAAATTCTTCAGATATGGTTGATCCCAGGTACCATATTATATTAGTCCTAGTTTACTCGAAAATTTGGTCAGTACTAAAAACCGCAAAAAAAAGATTCATTAGTAGTTTGTTTGTCAAGGCACGTTATGATGTTTATAATTTTATTTGCCCATGAGTAATAATATGAACAAAAAAATCGTCTAGCGAAGCCATTAGGTAAGCAGTTAAATTTTAAAATTAATAATCTAGTAGTAGAAAATCTACAAGCAAATAGCCATTGTCAAAAATGGGCTATTTGCCTCATAAACAGGAAGGAAAACGTTGTGCCTTAAATCGAATTGTGTTTTAGAGATAAGTTTAGGCTAAACGATCATAAAACAAATACCCCAAAAAGCGTTTGTCTGTGTGATCGTTCTATCGTTTTGCGAACTGAAGAAGTTCTACCTTTGGGTTATTATTTAAAGAATAGTTAAGAAATCGTTGGGTGTTTTCATTAGATTTTCTAATAACAATACTTGTTTACAATATACTAGTTTTTTCACACTATAGACCCATGTATGATCCTTGTTTGTATTTGTTTTTTTTTTACCTGAACGTATGTCGTCTACGTCGTATACGTCTTGTTGCGTTCGGGCGATAATATAGCGGATATATTACGCACGTTCGTAATAGGTAGGGCGGTTAATGTTTGTTAGAGGGTCTTACGAGAAAGGTGTATATGTAATACCATCAATGCATCTAAAAAGGAGGCTCAAAAATGTTCAGTCAAGTCATTTCCCCGAGATATGAGAAAAAACCACGTCTTCAAAACAACGTATACAATCTGAAAGACAATGTATGTATACTGAAAGTTTAATTTTCAACCTACTTTAATTCCGAAAGTTTGTCCGAAGTAATTTATTTTTACTAGATTGTCCAACAAAAAAGGAGTGTAATTCAGGAGTGTGTTCAGGGTTCATTTATGTATGTTTTCCGTTTGTTTATTCCACCGTAGCTTCTAAACGCTTAAACCGATTTAGAAGTGTGTGGTAATATTAGAATCGTTATGTCGTCCCGTGTGTCCTAGGGTACCTAAACTGTCTAAATGTCAAATAAATAATTGTCTAAATGTCCAAACGTGTCAGAAGTGTGTGGTGAAGTTAGAATCGTTAAGTCGTTCCAAATGTCATAGTTTACATTAACTGTCAGTTATGTCATAGTTTGTCAATGTCATAGTTTACGTTACGTTTAAATATCAAGTAAAGAGATCGATCTAAAGGTCCAAATATAAATAAATTAACATAAATATATCGTGTTTAGTGTCAAATAAAAGGTCTGATTGAGTAAATTTCGGAAATATACATCTATCTAAATGGATAAATAAATAAACCACAAATATTTCATAAGAAATACTAATAAAAATAATTAACAATACAATAGTTCACTTTCTGTAACGGCAGTCGTGTTTTTTATTCTTTTTAATATATTTACTTGTTATAATATTTGTATCGGTGTTCTCCTTAGAACAAGGTTTGCCTTGTTAGAAGCGACACAAACTATGTGTCAGACACAAACTATGTGTCAGTACTAAGGGTGTATTTTTTGTAATCTAATTAAAAAGGAAAACAATAAAAAAAGGTAAAATTAAAAATTTTAATATAATAAAAACGAATTTACCGCTTGAAGTTTTTGCAGCACACGACGTTTCTGCGATGGATCAACCGCCGTCGTCCATCGATGGACAGCGGAGGTTGAACACATCGCCGAAACGTCGGGTGCTACAAACTTTACGAGGCAAATTCTTTTTATCCTATTTATAATGTCGAACAACCGCGTTAGTCTTTGATTTTATGCAAACAAAATCCACCACGTGCAGTCGACTTCACTATAATTAGTTGCAATAATTATTATGGCTTATCACACGCAATAATTTAATGGTGCATTGTAGCAATCTAAATAAACTTAAGATTTTTTTCCTCTAATGAAAGACGTGGATTTAATCTAAAAGACACAAGTTTTTCCCACCATTTGATAAGCTAACTCACACATCACCGATCATACACCTATCTACGTCAATGTATACATATTATAAATTGACGCTATTTTAACGCACGCAACGCCAAGTTAAACTAAAAACACACTTTTATAAATGCACGTAAAAAAAAGTCGGTCCAAACACGGCTATGATACGATATTCCATCATGGAATGCCAGTACCTATCTTCCGGCTTCATCATCGGACCTTGAAACCTAATCGTGGTCAAAGTTCAGTCCAAGACTTTTCTAACAAGTCCAAACACAGCTATGATACGATGTTCTATCATGAAGTTTCAGTTCATATCTTCCGACTCCATCATCAGATCAGTTCGACAGTACCATATTATTGTATTGTCATCAGAACTACATACATACAGCTGCCAATTTTCATGACGCTACGATCCTTGGAAGATGGTTAAATTAATTACCTTAGATTCCATTACATAGTTACATACGGGGCGACCTAATAAAAGCGTGTTAAAAATCGGTTGTCTCCGCGGCGCGGTTCGGTTGTCAGGTAGCCTCGGGCAGCTCGGCGGAATTTAAATATAATTGGTGCAGCTGTATACGAGATATTCCAACCAAAATTTCACATCGTTACTTCGGTCCAACAAGGCATCTGTGTACTGAACTACAAGTCTCTAACTGCAGTATTTTGAGATTTGAGTATCAGAAGCGTGGTCTCTGGTGGATCAATTTCAACCACAATCACAAAACTAGTATTTTTGTAGTATTTCCGTTGTATTTAAACGGCTATTTTTCTAATATGATGTAGTATTTTCTTAATTACGGCAGAATAAAAAAAAAAAATTGTGTCGCTTGTATAAGAGATATTCCAACCAATATTTCTTGATGTGGTTTCAACCCAACGAACGTATCTGTGTCGCTAACTGCAATATTTTAAGATTAAAGTATGACTAGCTCCCTCTGGTAGACCGATTTCAACTACATATTTTCAACTCTTGCCATGACCAAATGATGCCTTCATGCCGAATTTCAGCTTATTCGGATGTAGCGTTGAGGTGCTATCGTGGAGGAATACACACAGACACACACGCACACACACAGAAACACACACAGACTCACAAACAGACCTCAGTCAGGAAATGGTGTTAATCCTTTCGGAGGGGAGGGGGAAGCGTCAAAATGTATACATCCGAGTTCATCTCGATTTTTTTAGCGGGTTCACAATACTTTCCCCCAGGCGAGAAAATTATTTGCTAAGTAATTCCATCAATCTGCGCCACAACCATCAGTTTTAAAAGAGAATTAGCCTGAAACAAGATGGATATCTTGGATTATATTGGGTCCTTACCTACGAATTTGCTGTTCTATAAAGGAAATTTAAGTCCAAAGACTTATATTTAAGTAATAGAAATATGGACCCCTCTTATATATGCCGATTTGTCATTTTAATAGAAGTTGCTTAATTTCTCTCCTGTAAAACTCTCGTAGACAGGAACCAATGAATGCTTCGAAGGCATTTTTCACCGACTCTTCAACATTGATTTTTTCCCTTGTAAAAAGTTATCGAAATGCTGAAAAAAACGAAACTCTATTGGAGCAAGGTCTGGCAAGTACAGTGGGTTACGAAGAGTCTCCAGCCGCAACTCCTGCAACTTTGCGACTGTTTGCGGTGAAATATGTGGTTATACGTTGTCATGCAGAAGCAGTGGCGATGAGCGATTGACCAGGTTCGATTATTTAATCATGAGCTTCTCCATCGTTGTTTGCAGTTCTTAACAGTACACATTTACGGTAACTGTATATCCAGACTGCAATAAGCTGTAATCGAAAACACCGGCACAGGATCTCATATTTGAAAATAGAACAAATTTTCAATTTTGCCATGGCTGCACAAACAAAAATATTTGAGCAAAAACAAACGACGGAAAGACAAATAAATAGCGGTATCTCAAAAAAGGAAAACATATCCTTAAATTAAAATTTATTTGAATTAGAAATTCCAACTCAAACCCAAGTTATCCTGGTTCGAAGTGGCCAGTGTGAAAAAACAGCAATTATCTAGGTAAGGACCCAATACTACGCCTTTCAATAAAACTAATACTGAGTTTGATAAAGTTAAGTTTTATTGAATGTCATTTTTTAGGTTTTTTTCCGACCTAGCCACCTTTTAAGTTTATACCTACACTTGATTTATATTGTTTTCTAGACATACAATACCCCTCCTAAGAAACTCTTCATCTCTATCACCTAAAAAATCCTGCACTGCGGCTGCTATCGCGCTATCGTCATTGAATTTACGACCTTTCAGAGGTTCGTTTAATATATATATATATTTATTCTGATATTTAATATTTATTTATTTATATATTTATTGAATTGCGAGATATTCTTGATCTGCCCTCGTTAAAAATAATTGATTACGCTTTATGCCAAGCCATCATGACATATGGTATACTTGAATGGAGAGCTTGCGGAAAAACCATACTCCAGAAAGTAAACGCTGTTCAAAAGGCAATAATTAGAATCATGCTAAGAAAGCCAAGACGTTACCCTTCTGACGACGTTTTTTGAGGCACAATTGCTGAATTTAAGACAGCTGTATTGCCTTAAAGCCATACTTCATAAAAAAAATACTACAAGTATTCCGGAAAACAGCGAGAGAACAGGTGGTTACAAGAAAAACTTTTAAGTACAAAACGTTTAACGTCTTTTGGACAACGTCACTACAGCTTTCTTGCTCCTAGAATGGCTAACATTATTAATAAACACATGTTGGAAATAAATAGGAAACAGCAAAAATATCGCCTTAAATTATGGCTTATTAACCTTGGTGGAAGAGAGACGGAAAACACATTTATGACGATATTAAAATATGTTTTTTTATGTACACATGTTTATATTTATTATATTTAAATACATATTATCATTAATTATTATTATTATTTATTATTACCTATTACTCATTGTTATTTAGTACTTATACATATATAGTTGTTATTTTAATAACCATTTTATTATTGGTGTTCTCCTTAGAACAGACTCTGCATACATAGGAGAGGCACAGAATATATTAAATTTAAATACCTAGAAATAAAAGGTCTTAGAAATAAAATAAAATAAAAAATAAATATCGGAAATAGGGCGAAAACACTAAGTGCAAGGTCCGTTTAGCATGGAGGATATTCCAGTACTTCAAAGCAAAGCTGCTTCAATGGCAGCCATCGCAACTCTGAACGTGTCTGCTGGGGTGTTATCTTGGTGAAATAAAACAATTTTAGCAAGTTTGCCTCTTCGATTTTCACATTTTTTATTTGTTCAGCATATACAGCTTTTATTATAGTAGCTTCATAATCAGGGTATTTAATCATCACGACACCCCTGTCCCGGAAAAGAGAGCCTATCATCTTTATGGCGGATGGAATGGCAAGACCATTTCTAAGGTGTTGGAGTTGATAGTCGTTTCCTGGTCATGAACTGTTGTTTTGTTTCAGGATCGTAATGGTGAAGGCATGCTTCATCCATAGCTATGGATCGAGCCAAAAAATGCTCATAATCCTGTTGAAACCAAATGAAAAGAGCGTTGCGAAATCCTAATCTATTTTCTCCTGCGCGTCCCTAAGCATTCTAAGAACCCAGCGTGCGGAAACATTTCGAATCCCTAAGCGATCATGTGAAATGCTATGCGAGCTACCTATCGAAATCTTCACTTATTCAGCAATAAGACATGCCATGACACAACTATCAGCTAAAACATTTTATTCCACTTTTTCGCCCATCTCTTTAGTGACTGTCGTCGCAGGGCGACCCAAACGGGGATCATAGTTAGTTGAAGTTCTTCCACGCCTAAACTCAGCACATCAACTTGCTACTGTAGAATATAGGGAGTTAATGAGCCCTTGCTGAGTTGGCCACGAAGACCCATTCTGTTCAGGGTTGGTCACACTCACGGGTCAACACCTATCCGACGGCCTCCACGCATGAAGTGCGAACCCGGGTAGGACTCTGGCCTTATGGTTAGTTTCCCCTGGGAATCAACCTTCTGGCGCTCCTGGACGGTCTGCGCACAGTGCGGCACAAGCCAATCGATTGCCTAACTGCACTCTGACTAACAGTCGGGGGAGTCTGGAAGCAGTACTGTTTCCTATAGAGCGGGGGTGGTTGCGGACCTTACGGCGACTGCTCTTGAAACGACCATCGGCTATCCGATCCTGGGTGAACAGCCGGGCAAAGGATGCCGTGGTCCGCGATAGATTCGGTATACACCGTTTCATCGCTTCGTAAGGGAGAGGACCGCGCAAGCGACCTCGAACTCGTAACCAATCGAGAGACTGGAGAATCTGGTCGCAATTGGAAGTAAGGGCGTGAGTGTAAGTCCGCTGGGTAACACTCCTGGCTATCTCGAAGTTAAGGCGTTGGCCTCTTACGGGTTTGTGGCGGAGCTTGACGGTGGACTGTTTAGTCCAAGTCTTCTGCGCTCACTCCAGGGAGATAGTACGAGCAATCGTTAAAACTTCCTGAGGTGAGGGGCTCGCTCGCTGTAGTCAACAACCCTAGTTGTAGAATATATGGAAGCATTAACCCCTAATGTATCTTGTAAATCTAGAAATACTCACTTCGTACATTTTTTTTGAAGAAAAGATTTAATTACCGCGTGAAATTTCGTTTTGGTACATTTTGACAGACACGCTTCGCAAAAAAATTACTAATAATAAAAAAAAACAGTTTTTGTTTTAACTGATACATAATTCATATCTGTGCCTGTCATAATTTATTTTTATATGGCTCCTTATCACTTTTTTGAACTCTCCGCATACCAGTGACCTCCTCACAACTTCTCCAAGAAAAAATGTGTACATTTAAGACAATTAAATGAACCATTGTTTAGATTGTTAGGGAATTACGAAGATTTAATGTCAATTAAAATCAGCGAAGTATAGTGTCCTTGAAGCGTTACTTAACTGAAAGTGGCTGCCATACTATTATTGTAGAAGATACCTACCTACTCTTATCGAACGTAACTACATAATGAGCTAGTATGGTATTATCTGATAATATTTAATAATATATTCTACAAAGCAAGACCGTATTATGCGGGGATAATGAATATTATGTACTGAACTCAGGCACGTTCATCACTCGATATACCTACATAGTATTTTTGCCTAGCGAGATATTCATGTAATCCAATGCGATTGAAATAAAATATGTTTGGGTCGTTTTAAGATTATCATTTATTTTATTACTTATAGCGATGAACGTGAAATATTGTTATTATTGCTCTTATCTCATAATAATCTCGTAAAGTAATTACACCTATTAAATTTGTTGAAAAACCCAAACTTTAATGTTTTTTTTCAATCACAACTGAATATTCAAAAACTTGTAAATGTACTATCGACCGATGAGATACTCCGCAGATTCGTCATACATAGAAGCAGAGGTTCCAGTTCAGTTTCGGGGGGGACGGGACATTCATTAAAATAATGCCCGCAGCTTGAATTTGCCCGTACCTACAATGAAATGAAAATATGCCGGATTTCGGAGGGTGAAATCCCAAGTAACCCCCCCCCCCTCCCTTTCCCGGGTACGTGCCTGAATCTAGGTACCTATATAAGTCGCGGATTCTCTCTGATTCTGAAATTTTCTCAACTTTTTTTAACTCAAAAATTTTTGGAGGGACGCGTCCCTGTTGTCCCCTTTCCCCCCTTAGATATGTCCTTGTCACTATCCCAGATTTTAATAAACATGTTGAAAAACATAGGGGGTCAGAGATTGTTCGGAATTGTAACTGAATGTATTATGTACCTTTATATAATATAAATGCAATGTAGAGGGAATTGCGTACAAAATAGTACGAGTATATGACATAGACAAAATGACAGACAAAATGACACATATGTTATTGGGATAATCGCTTGAATTTTCGATTAAGATAAGTGCCACTGACACTATGAGAACGCCACTATCCCACACCCCACTCTGCGCGACTACCCCAGCCTATTATAACCTAATAAGCTGGGGTAGTCGCGCGCGAGAGTGGTTTCGCACGACTCCGATTTTGTGCATCCCGCGATTTTGAAGTAAGTCATCAAACCTTAAATAATCAGCATTATTCAAATCTCTTGTTACGTTTTATGCATTAGCAAGTATTATATCATTTTAACGATTGTTAGGTAGAATAACATAATATTTCTGGAAATGATATGATTTTTTTACATATTCGGTGTAAGACAAAATGACACAAGTAAGTATACCTACCTATTGTGTGTGAACCACTTTACAACAACATGAAACATCATCAATAAACAGAAACAACAGCAAAACAAAACATTTACAAGAAACCATCATAAAACAAGAAAAATAGTAACGAAGGTGCTTAATTCGAGTTAGTCCAGGAAAGAAAACTTTCCTGAATTTCCTGAAAAACAAAGAAATGAGTACTGATTATTGCGCATTTATTGTAACCACCTAAACATCTAAACATGAATTGATCGTAACATGGGAATCAATCAATCATTGTTTATTGCACTTGTTAAAAACTCTTACACTTGTGCAGATATATTTTACAGCATGAATTACGTGAGGTACTATTTTAATTATTTATAACGATAAAACATGCGAGCAAATTAATACAAACATCCAATCGAATACTGTAGATTTTATTAATAAATTAATAGTTTAAAAAAAACACTAAAAACATGATTTTATAAATGCACGTAAAAACACTTAATCGTGGTCAAAGTTCATTACAAGACCTTTCTAACTAGTCCAAACACGGCTATGATACGATATTCCATCATGGAATACCAGTGCCTATCTTCCGGCTTCATGATCAGACCTTGAAACCTAATCGTGGCCAAAGTGCATTCCAAGACTTTTCTAACAAGTCCAAATACAGCTATGATACGATGTTCCATCATGAAGTTCCAGTTCATATCTTCCGACTCCACATCAGATCAGTTCGACAGGACCATATTATTGTATTGTCATCAGAACTACATACAGCTGCCAATTTTCATGACGCTACGATCCTTGGAAGATGGTTAAATTAGTTACCTTAGATTCCATTACATAGTTACATAGGTCGACCTAATAAAAGCGTGTTAAAAAAAAGCGTGTTAATGAAGTCGATTCTCACCCAGATATTTAAATTATTTATATTTTTATTAACATTTACATGTAAGTCACAAAACTCGAATACAATAAAGAATACCAAAAACCTTGATAATCAATAATTACTCTTGCTTAATATGAAATTACTTAGTTACTATTGAGAAATTTTGTAGATTGTCATTGTTAAAAACGTAATGAAAGTATTAAAAGGAAGAATGTTTGTTTGTTTATACACTTTATTGTGAAAGTTCACAATGGGCGGGTTTATAATCATAGGACAATCTCTTACAACCAACCCTACTATGAAGCGTTTTTATGTATGTGTGCATGTAACATGTGTGCAGGTGTTTGCCTTGTTATTGCATTCGATCGACAGAATTGAATATGTAATTCCGTTAATTTTATACCAACGGATAATGGTGACCCAACCGGGAATCGAACCCGGAACCTTACAATGTAAGATCAGGCGACCTAACCACTATGCCACCTATCAACATATTATATGAATTTATTACAATGATCATAAAAAAGAATGTCAATGAATGTAGTGTTAAAAATAGCAAAAAACAATGTTAGTATTGTCAAAAAGTAAAATAAAATGTATTATTAAATATATACCTAAAAGAACGAGTAAATAAATTTTAAATTAGCATTTTCAAATAGTATCTACATTAGAAATAGAAATAGTCAAGATGCATATAATGTATAATCCCCAGTGCTTAGAGATCGCTAACATCCTACGATTCTCTTTCAATGACATACGAGCATATTGGGCTCGATTGCGTTTTTCTTGAGCTAATATCGGAAATTAGTTTTTGTGACCGAGACAGAGCAGTACGTCAGAGCGGAATGTGAAATGAACAGTTGTCAGTTTACCGCATTAAAACTACCGACTGAATATTTTCAGTCGGTAGTTTTAATGCGCTTTATTAAGCAGCTTTGATTTTGTATGTAGTTATGTTAAATTCTTTAATAATAATGTTATATTCTTACATAATAATCCTATTCTTACACATTATGTGTTAGGACTGGATTAGCATTCCAGTATCTTGGTTTTTAAAAGAGTACATGGCGGCGATTCTAAATATTATCATTTAAGTTTAAAATTACGATCAATGAGGATCAAGGCTCACATTAAACAAAAAGTATGTAATTTTGGACGTATTTCCCTAGATACTGGGGTAGGTAGGCGATCACTGGAGGCTGCTGATATCTATCTTGACAGGAAACAAAAATTACACTTTTAATATTCTGTCTTACTGACATTTAAACCTCCGACCATTATCTCGACGATGAAATTTTGTCTAGTTTAGAATTCAATTAAATTATTCATATTTTTTGTCGATAGTCTTGTAGTTCATCGAATTCATATTTTGAACCTAAATTGTTGCTACAGTTGTCTTAACGTTATGTCAAATTTAAATTTCGAACCGCAGAATTGCCGCAGTTCCTCCCGCCGTTGTCAAAAACTGCAGAAATGCTACAGTTCGTCTTGACGTTATACCTAACAAATTTGAATTTCAAACTGCTGCAGTTTGTTATGGTGTCATGTCAAATTTGAATGTCGAGCTGGGGGTTGATCCTTGAAAGAAATAGAAATGTCGGAAATAATCGTGGAACGGAATAGGATCACACTACTTAAACGGTGTTGTATTTATTTTCTGCTCGCTTTCGAGTTGTCTTCCGAGATCACTGGCAAAACCCGGAGTTTGCTAACATCCGCCGTCTGTGGTGTTTTTTCGTGGTTTAAATTTAGAGGCCATGGCCGCACGTTTCGCATTTCGGCAAGGCCACAGCAGCGATACGTGAGCGATACTTCCATACCGGCAGAGAGCCGCTCCGAGATGTTTGCAGTGACTCAGAGAACAGAGCAAAACACGGCCGCAGCCATTGTTTGACAAATGAATGTGCTAAAAAGAGTGTCGGCGGCCACGACGAAGTAAAGTTTCAATCTGCTTGGATATACTTGCAGCGTCGGTCGTCGCGCGGTTTGCCGGCAGTGCGGATTTCTTTTCGTGCAAATTTGTGAACCGCGAAATAAATAAAAAAACTTCATTTTATCGTTTATTGTGCGTTTTGATAAGCTGTCAAAATGGATGAAGAATCCATGTGGAAAAACTTGTACACAAAGCTGCAGCAGCAGAAATCTGTTGAACAGATACAGCATGACACGAAGTAAGTTAAATATTAAAAAAATATGAAAATAAATAAATATGCGTAGTTTGCATAAGAGATGTCGCTTTTGTGGTTTTAAAATGGCGGAGGGAAGGGGTTGATCTGCCAAACAGTGTTGCAGATCACTGGTTTTTTCGCTATATTTAGTGATTTTTAACAGCCCATGCGACAAATTTAGTGTCATTGAATTCTGGTCATTGATGTTAATAAGATTTTATTTGCAAAATTTTAATTGCTTTATAAATTGTCCATTATGGGTATTTTTCAAGTATTGGTACATTTTCTACATTGTTGGTGTTTTGACGTCATTAGTTTATATTCACCACGATTATTCCGAAACCGCAATAATCTTTTTTAGGTCCCAATAAATAATCGAGATATAGACATGTAAAAAAGCGACAAACATCTGCATTTCGGTGGGTTAAGGTAGTTTTTCTTTTATATCATTCATACCTATATGGCGGTAGGTTAAGTTAGTTTTTTAAACTATCTTAAAAACTAACGAAAAAAAGTGTTTTTTTTAATGTAAATTTCCAAATTTTATCTTATTATATATATATATATATATATATATATATATATATATATATATATATATATATATATATATATATATATATATTTTAATTTGATTATATCTACACATTTTATTATTTCTTTTCCAAAATTTCTTAATTTTTGTTAATTTTCAGAAATTGTTTTAGAGTTTTTTTTATTGTGGCACCTCCTAATACTGCTGTCAAATTTGGCCGCAGAGTATATTATGTTATAAGCCCGCTCTACACGTTGGCGAACATATTGCCATTGCCTAAATCTCTCTTGCTCTTTCCCATACATTTTCACACGTCACATTGTTGCCGACTCGCTTCCACCTTAACGAAGTGACCCAGCAAGACGGGGAACTCCATATACCAATTGATATCCAAATTAGGGGAATAGTTATTGCCAACCAGACAGCACCATCCAGACGGTCAAAATTATGATTAATGGGAATAGCGTGTCAATGGGAATAGCATCAAAAAATAAACGCTATGGCCACGTTTTAACAAATAAATACAAAGTTATTCTTACATGTTTGCGAAAACTTTTTTTTGTTTATTTCGTGAGCCGTATGTTTCATCCTTTTATACTAAAAACTTGTTTTACACAGAAAATATGGATTTTAAAATTCTGAAATAAATAACTTATCGAACAAGAGTAGTCTCATAATTAATTGCTATGGCAATGGTAAACACTACCTATCGTATCCGCAATAAAATACGAGTAATACAAACTTGTTAAAAATTACTGTGTGTACAAAGAATTTAAAATTTATCCGAAATATAAAAGGGTTTGCAAATTTAAATCTTCAATGGCACCGCGACAAAGAATACCAGTTGCAAAGACGCCAAGCGGAATGTTTTGAACTGCTTCCCCAAAATGACAGTTTTCGCAGAGGCTTTGTTGTGAGAGGCAATAATTTGTTTTGGTTGTTTCTTTACTTTATTATGCATATCATCCTCACATCATAAAGTCACACCCACAAAACGATCTGGCGGTTCTCAGTGGCCCGATAGTGTAATCGAAAAACGTTTTTTTTTTAAAAAGGCGAGAAAAACGGATTTATCTCGTCAAGCGGTAATTTTCTGAATAAAAATGTAAATGTTCTTGTTCAAAATCTTCAATCTTTTAAAGTTCTTCACCGATAGCTTTGAATTTTTTGCAAAACTTTGCATTCGAATACGCGCGTTTTTATATACACCTATTATAAAGGTCACACTTGCGACAGGTAGGCATGCTATTTTTTGAAAATAGCACCAGAGCCACAGCAACAAATGGCCGGGTACAGCTAGTTGTAATTAATAAATAAATAATTTTTAAATCCGACATTTTATATTAGAATGTTAGATCTAGCTTCAATATAACTAGGTACCCATTATATCTATTTATTAGCTAGTTTTTAACGATCCAAACAATTCTTAATGAGTCGGCGGAGTTTGGAAACAGTACTGTCTCCTATAGAGCGGGGGTAGTTGTTCACCTTACGGCGACTGCTCTTGAAACGACCAATCGGCTACCCGAACAAAGTAACAATTAAAAGTGTATTTTTACAAAGTTAAAATGGTATAAAAAATAATAACATTTACCTATCTTGAAAATCAAAGTAGCAAAAAGTTTGAGTTTAGCGGCGCTTTTGAGGAAGTGGTTTCAATTTCTACCACCACGGGCGCTTCTATCGATATCTCAATTTATAGATAGCTTGTGCGGCGACCCAGTACGTAAAAAATAATACAATGAAATTTGTCGATATTTTATTAAAATAATAAATATATTACAACTATGCTTTTTCCTTGAAAATCGCCCCCGTCACGGTGCCGTGTCTCTGTATCAAGCAGCTCTTCTTGTCCGTTTCCAATTTCAAAATTGGCGGGTTCAGATTGGGCTGAAGTTTGCAACTCTGCTCGGATAGGGCTACCACAATGCCGGCCGAATCGACGTGTGCTGCCCCCTTTGCGGCCAGACACAAACCTTGGCTGTCTGCGAAGAGGCATCCCGTGACGCCCGACGTCTTCATCACGTTCGTTAACACCGCGTCTAACTCCTTCTCCATAATTAAAGTGCAGTTTCACGACGACAACACAATGGCGAAAGCGGAAAACAAATTTGACAGTCGCGGACCGCCCCACCGCTTGACAGTTGGTTTGTAAATGATGAAGTTCGTGCGTGTTCTGAAGCACACCTCGCTACAGTAGAGTTGGGCCGCGAGAGGAGTTATTGATTAGAACCGGTTACTGAAGTTTCGACATCGTTTTTTGTGTTGAGGTGGGTACGAAGCATGGAATAACGAGTACTGCGGCGCAATTGCTGTTATACCCCACGCTATAGGTTGGTTTTTAACTCCCAAAAATAACGTAATTTTACACGAAGCGACACATTGAAATATGGCCAGACCATGACCAGAAGAGACAAACAAAAGTACTCTTAATATTTGTATGTTTTACAAAGTACTCTTTATATTGTTACTGAAAACGTTTTTTTTGTAATTTTACGGACCGGTGCTTTCTGGTAATATATGCCGTATAGCTAACTGACATATTTTTTTGTCTAAAAACTAGCAACCTACCGCCAAATAGGTTTTTATCATGGTTTAAAAAAACTAACTTAACCTACCTAGGTGTTAAAAAAACTTTCAGCCTGCTGTAATGTATGTGTTTCAATCTTCTTTAAATGCTTATATCTCGCTTAATTATATATCGAGATAGAGCAACGATTTTTACGGATTCAAAATCAGTGTGATAAATATATTGAGGTGACATTAAAACATTTCAATGTTGAGGAGTTTGCTAAACAGAATAAATACCCCTCTCTGTATTTTTATCTAAATAGTGCTATTAAATAGTTACAAACGTAACCGTTTACGTAGTCGTTAACGTAGTCGTTTTAAATTCGTTTCGGTGCTGAACACTACGCTATCTCGGTTGTCTGTTGGGCGGACTGTCGTCTAGTCTACTTGACAGCTGTCAAGTGTTGTTTTTTTTCCATCGAGGTTTGGAGATTCGTTCAATTCATTAAATTATTGCGATTTGGTATCAATTGATAACATCCGTTTTATGTGCCAGTGTTGTAATGGAGTGAAGAGCGATATCGCTGCTTTTGCGCGATGGGTCACCGTATTTTATCCCGTACTTTCACTCGGTTTTTGTACATCCAGACGCGCAATATGCATTTATTGAGGGAGCAAGCGTTCGTGAACGGACTGTGGGTCGACGCAAAGAGCAAAGCGAAGTTTCCGGTGATGAATCCTGCGAAGAATACAGAAATTGCGTCGGTTCCCGATATGAATACGGAGGACGTTGCGATAGCGATCGACGCAGCGGCGGAGGCTTTTAAGTCGTGGCAGGATTATCCAGCTAAAACACGCTGTCAACTCTTGATGAAGTGGTTTCATCTGTTGGAGGAGAATAAGGAGGAAATCGCGAGGATTATGTCGGCTGAATCCGGTAAGCCGTATGTGGAGGCGCTCGGCGAGATGACATACGGTAATTCGTTTATTGAGTGGTCGGCAAATTTGGCGCGGTTCGTTAATGGGGAGATTGTTCCAAGCCCGGCCGCTGATCGTCAGATTTTACTGACGCGCCAGCCGATCGGCGTAGTCGGTGTGATAACGCCTTGGAATTTCCCGCACGCGATGATCACAAGGAAAGTCGGCGCTTTACTCGGCGCCGGCTGCACCTGCGTCATAAAACCGGCCCACGATACACCGCTCACCGCCTTGGCGGCGATACAGCTAGCGCACGACGCCGGGATACCCTCCGGCGTCGTGAACATCATCACTAGCAGCCACCAAAACGCGGCGTCAATCGGGAAGCTCATCTGTGAGAGCCCGAAAGTCGCCGGTATAACGTTCACTGGATCGACCGGCGTCGGTAAAATATTGTACCAACAGTGCTCGACGACGGTGAAGCGCATCGGGCTAGAGCTCGGCGGTTTAGCGGCGTTGATCGTTTTCCCAAGTGCTGATATCGATAACGCAGTGCTCGGCGGTTTCGCGGCGAAATTCCGCAACTGTGGACAAACTTGCATATCGATAAACCGCTTCCTACTACACGAGGATGTCTATGATGAATACGTGGCGAAATTCGCCGAAGCCGTCAAAACCAAACTCAAAATGGGCGACGCAGCAGATGAAACCGTCAACATCGGCCCGTTGATAAACTCTAATCAACTGAAGACTGTGTCCGGTCTCGTTTCGAGCGCTGTCGAGCTCGGCGCGACCGTAATCACCGGCGGAAAGGTCGAAGAGACCTGCGGCCACAATTTCTACCAACCGACGATTCTAACCAACGTAACGGAAAACATGGACATCTACAACAAAGAGATATTCGGGCCGGTCTGCCCGTTCATCAAATTTAAGACGGAGGAGGAGGCGCTTCGGATCGCTAACGGCTCGCGTTTTGGACTCGCATCATATTTCTACACACAGGATATCGCGCAGGTATTCCGCGTTTCGAAGGCGTTGGAGTTTGGAATGGTCGGTATCAACGAGACCATGGTCTCGTGCACTGAAGCTGCTTTTGGCGGGGTAAAGGAATCGGGGATCGGACGCGAAGGCAGCGTACATGGCTTCGACGAATTCACTTACATAAAATACAACTGTCTCGGAGGACTTAAATAAACCATTTGAGTTCATTAAGATATTTATGACGCTGAAACTGTATACTTTCAGGTGGAGCATTTTTTGTTATTTAGTTGGCTTTCTATATTCATTCATGAATGATGAGGAGCAAGTTTTGTTCAAAAAAATATTACATTTTATCGCCCTATATGTGAGACCTTGTACTCACCAACAAGCAAATTTTTCAGGGCATGGAAGGAACTGAATAACTGCGTTCACGGAATGTTTTTGTTAGTTTTGTAAATCGAACTAAAATTTCAAAAAGTTTCAGTTTACTGTACTAATGATTAAAACTGTCAAAAGACTTAAGTTCTTTGCGACGACTTGCTACTAAGCATGTAAGAGTTATCACCGGATATATCATCAACTCATGCCTACGAGATGCCACTGCAATGAGAATTACAATAAAACTAGGCAATATGAGCCCTCAGGACATGGACAGAATGATCTGAAGCGTGATTTTACACCAATACCATTAAAACATGCAAATTCGATTTTTTGCCGCGTACGGGGTCTCATATATAGATCGACAATTTGACACTCCTAAAAATATAACCATTGCTTTAATTACTGTTGTTTGCAACAGATAAGAAAACCCACAGATTTATCATATTTCAATAGTTATAATTAAGTATGTACTCTGTAATTGTTCCGAGTCTTCCGAGAAAATGTGATAAAAATAGTAAGTTAAGAATTCCTTGTCATAATTGTTAGTTTTCATATTTTTATTGCAAGTCAATTAACGACTTCATTTTATTTGTTGATTATTTTTATGATAGTTTTATTGAAATGGGTTAATAAAAAGTTTTATTTCAGTAGATATATTAGTATTTTATTTGGAGAACACCCTTTGCTGATTATTGTTTGTTACTTTGCTACGTTTTTTGCTTATTATAACAAGCAAAATGGCTAGTATTGTTATCTTCTACCTACTACATTAAATCTACATCTGAAATACTAGTAGATCCTCATTTTAATGTGATTTTAATAAAAAATCATGCAGAGAAGCCAATTTCACTATTACAGTATTTATTGTTCAAACGGTTCGAATATTTGACAAACAAACCATCACTGCAACATACATTCATAATGTGCATGTGTACTGACCATTTTTAACTCAAGCCAAACCAGAGAATCTCAAAGTTCAAACATTTTTTGTTTTTTTTTTCTAGTGAATTTTAAAGATTTAGATTTTTTTATTAAAGGTTGGTACTGGCATTGATTATATAGCATATTTGATTGCTTAATGCTGTACTACGATTTACTAACTCAGATCGTAACTACGATTTGCTAACTTAGATTTTACTAAAAAACGCAACATGTAATTAAACACGTAGGCACTCACAGTTACAAAAATTGATAAATATTCTCTAATGTTCAATATGGTGGCGTTCGTGGTAAAACAGTATAGCGGCGCAATTTAGATGGCGCTTTAAACACAACTGTACAGTATCCTATCTTGAAATAAAATAATAACAAAGAAAAATTTAAATCGTAGCTCTTATTATTTTAATATTATTTACTGAAGATCTCTTTATGTAGAACATTTATTACTACAACGACTGAACTATTATGAGCCGTTTCTGAATATATATCTTCTATCTTTCTATATCCTATTAAATATGGCTAATTACCTAGATCCCCTAGGCAGGGGTCGGCAATTAATTTTAAGTGGGGTCCGGATAATGTTAATTTTTTTTATCGAGGTCCAGAAAAAAACTCATACTTACATGTTTTAATTTTTTATTTTGACTCGTTCAAGTACCTAGTTATATAAATTTAATTTAATTTAAAACACAATAGTTATGTGTTCATAAAAAAATAAAAATCGCCCGTGGAGCTGGAATGTCACCGTGCGATATTATAAAAAGGGAACAATTTGCAGGGTTTTTATTTACTTGCGACTTTGCGTGTTTTACGTCCGTAGGAATATCTCATATACAATTTACAGTAATAATATTTAAATTCCGCCATACATTTTAATTACAAGTATTGTCGCGCGATGGCCTCGTTTATCGGTGATATGATTTTTAGTGCGTCCGGAGGGTCAAGGTCCGGAAACCGGTCGTGGCCCGACGGGTGCAAGAGCCGCTGCCGCCCCACGCCGCACACCCAGCCATATTAACGCCATCTGTTGGCGCTTGGCCCAAACCCGCCCTTAGCTGAGATGTAGTAGTCATATTAATTACGTTATTGTTGCAAGCACTTTCAAAAGTAACAAAATAAACATTATAAACACGGTATTGTTGCAAGAACATTCAAAATTCAATGCTTACCTTAGAACAGGTCCCGGCCTGGTTAGGTGATGTTGCCACTAGACTTTGAGATGTATTCATTTTCTGCTTTTGATTCAATGTTATAAATATTTTTGTGCATAATTCCTACGCTGAAATTGTTTACTCTTTTTTATATTTGCATTACTTATAAATAAATAAATAACAACTTTATTTATGAAATGAATATTCAGTTGAAATAAGTCCCTGGCTTCTTGACAGGAAAGTCTTGTGGTGACAACCGATTTTTGTTACTATTTGTTATTAACCCTTGGAGTAAATGGGTATTTTCATGGATGCATCTGTCTCTTTTGCAGGATTTTCGGCGACATCGACCTTAAAGTACTATAACTACGAAACTACTACACCAATCATAAAATGAACAACTGCACAATGATTGCATTGATATTTCGAATATAGAATATTGAAATATCATTTTGTAAAACAATTAGATAATTATGAATAAATATGAGAACGTCAAAGAAGTGAAAAAAACGCGGAACCAGATCTGGTCGTATCATACTCAACGGATAATTGTTTCAGAACCAGATTTGGTCGTATCATACTCAAGGGGTTAAAGTAAATTAGTGGCACATGTTTTATTCCTGTTTTCCAGTTTCAACCGGTTTTAGATTATGTTTTTTTTTTAAATCACTAGTACAAGGAGCGTTCAAAAAAAAGGTTATAAAGAGTCACAAACTGGAACCAATAAAAATAAATACTAGCAGGCACAGCTAATACATCTGTTATTAACTCTGCCTAACAACAACAGACTTTATTATGTTTTTTTTTTAAATAAGAGTTATTTGTTTGCATATTGTCGATGCATGGCAGGCGAAAATGAAAAAAAAGAGGGGGAAATTGCTTGGAAACATTTTGTAGGAAGCGAATAATTCGAGACTTATGAGATACATTATAGTTGGGGAGCAAGCAATAATAAAGCGCAAGAGTAAAAGCTGATAATTTCAGATCAGACAGTATTTTGACCATATAATGCCGGGTTGGAGTCAGCAGGCCAGACTCCGGGACACCTGCCGCTGGCGTACTAGGAAAGGTGTAATTATAATTAGTACCCGTAGTGTTTTGGAAAAGCTGAAAATTCATCAGTAGACAGTGAATGCAATAAAGAACTCGGAACAAATGGTCAGGCTGCTTATCAATAGAATGCGTGGCGTCAGCATTAGGTACATACATTTCACAAAATTGAAATCCCTGCAATAAGCCGGTACGTATTTGTCGGTAACTATTACGCATCGGTCTTAGGTGCCGCTTAGGTCTTAGACTTTTTGTCGCTGCCTCTTGGACTATTGCTATATACATACTACTCCATACATGTCACATACGTGACATACGACATACATGTCACTATATATATACTCCATATATGTCACAAAAATGTGACATGTATGGAGTAATGGTGAGCCAATTCCCTGCAAATACGCCAGTACGTATTTGTCGGTAACTATTACGCATCGGTCCAATGTGCTGCGCAATATAATGTACTTCATTTTTGTGACAAGTATGGAGTAATGCTGACGCCACGCATTCTATTGTTAAGCAGTCTGACCATTTGTTTCGAGTTTTGTATTGCACCCATTCTCTACTGATAAATTTTCAGTATTTCCAAAACACTTTGGTGGTACTATTTAAAATTACACCTTTCCTAGTACACCAGCACCAGGTGTCCCGGAGTCTGGCCTGCTGACTTTACCCCAGCATTCTATGGTTAAAATACTGTCTGATCTGAAAGTATCAGCTTTTAAAAAACTCTTGCACTTTTTTTGTCGCTGCCTCTTGACCTATTAGCGGTTGATGGTCCCCCCCATATTCTACCGCTGTCCGTTGCTATGGTGAATTTAGGCGTAAAAGAACTTTATCTAATAATAACCATTGCCCGTCCAATGGCTGTCGTCTGAAGAAATGGTAAAAAAAGTGGAAAAAAATGTTTTGGCGGATCGTCATGACACGGTTTGTTTTATTACTGAAGAAGTGGAGACTTCGATATGTAGTGCGCATAGTATCTTACAAGGGATGAATAAGGTAAAAAGGTTCCATTGCGACGCCCAGGCGGCGCGGTTTGTTTCTCGGATAAGGGCGGTTTTGGGCCAAGCGCTAATAGATAGCGTTAATATTCAATTAAAATGTATGATGAAATTTAAATATTATTAGTGTAGCTATGATATATTCCAACCAAAATTTCACAATGTGATTTCGGCCTAACAAGGCATCTGCGTACGACATTTCAAGTCTTAGTCCAATATTTCGAGATTAATGTATGACTAGTGGTGGTCCGATTTCAAAATTAATCTCGCCCTTGGTGGTCCGATTTCAACCACGATCTTTTTAAATCTTGCCATGACCAAATTATACTTGCATATTAAATTTCACCTCAATCGCATTAAGAGTTTGGGCGCTATCGTGGAGGAATACACTCAGACTAGACACACACACATACACACACACACAGGCACACAGGTGTACGTGTATCGTGGAGGATTAGACAGATAGCCGACACATACATACTTAAATTTGAAATCGTTGTAATCGTCTCAGGTGGGCTCAAAATAGATAGGTATCCGTCTTCATCTCGAAAAAAAAATCACAAAAAAAACAAATTGTTCACAGTACTTTCCTTCCTCGTCGTTTGGTGGGCAGAGAAAGTAAAAAAAAAATTTTGACTATGCTATCGCTAAATATTTTAGATATCTTGACTGTTTTTTATACTAAGAGAAATGGTAACAAATCAAAGCAGACAACAAGAACAAGAAAACAGCACGACATTGATATGTCGTGAAGTGATACCGACGATTGAATTAAATAGCTGTGCAAGGGGTATTGTAACTATAAAACTATAAAACAAACAAAACACTATAACAAAAATATATAATAAAAGTATATAACAGAAAAAATATATAATGAAACTATGTAACAAAAAAATATAACAAACTAGTAATAAATATTAATCCATTCAAAAATATAACAATCTACCCCATCGTTTAAAAAAATTACATTGACGAAAAAAATTAAAAGAAATTAAAGCGTTTTTAGTTTTTTAAGACGTTAACAGCCTAGAGGGGTTGTGATTTATTACCTATTTTAAGTCGTATTTCTTTATGACAATTTTCTTTTTGCATATTGATTATCTTCTGTTTACACGCACTCTCTATCAGGCATCTCTATCAGACGTGCACCTTCCTTGCACACTTTTAAAAAGTTTTTGAAGAAACATTTATTTTTATACAGTCATAATCAAATACTTCACCTTGTCCTCTCCTGTATCCTTCCCTGGGCAACCTTAGCATAAGTTATTGACATATATTTGTATAAGTTTATTTTAAATTTAACTTTATTACTTCTGTGTGTATTGTACGGTGACAATTAGGAATTAGTTTTTCAAATGGTTGACTGTAAGATATCGCTATGGCGATATGTCTGCCATTTGTGCATAAATTGTTCTTTTTTATAAAACCAGTGTAATATTCATTAAGTAATGTTTTTACAGCACAATATAGTTATTCTATCCTATTCTATTCTAGAAGGGTGTTTACTAATTACTTTAATAAGTTTATTTTTCTTTCTTTTGACAATGAATTTTAACATTATGGATTTTGTTATTTTTTTAAATTATTTCTCTTATGATCTTATGACATTTTTATCTGACTGTAGATTTAAGTAGCAAAGGCCTAAATCTTGTTATGTATGTATTTTAAACAAGGTTGCCTTTTCAAATGACTAGTTATAGGGGATATTTACATGAATTTCATTACTTCAATTTTTGTTGCTATATTTATATAGCATGTAATTTCTTTTTACATGAATGCCCAAAAAAAGGAGTTTTATGTTTTTAGGATTCATATATGTATGTTTTCCGTTTCTTTATTCCACCGTAACTTCTAAACGCTTGAACCGATTTAGAAGTGTGAGGTATTGTCAGAATCGTTATATCATCCCGAGTGTCATAGTGTTACATGCCGTGACCCCCTGCTCTCATTTAAGGAGAAATCAGCGTCTTCAATATAAATTGCCGTATCATTTGACAGTTTAGTTTTTTCGTTCTTCCTCTTCGCGACCGCCAGGAATAAATCCGGTAGCCCATTATGCAAAGTGTTTCATTATTACTCTCCACAAAATATTACAGTTTTTTAAATAACCGTTTTTGGTTTTTACGAATTTATTACACGATTGCCTAAAATAAAGGAGGGTTATGTTTTTATACGACTGCCCAACAAAAAAGGAATGTAATGTGTTCAGGATTCATTTATGCTATGTATGCTTTCCGTTTCTTTATTCCACCATAACTTCTTAACGCTCGGACCGATTTAGCAGTGTGTGGTATTGTTAGAATCATAATGTCACCCTGAGTGTCATAGGGTACCCTAACTGTCCAGATATCAAGTGAGTAGTTATCTAAATGTCTAAACGTCCAAATGTCATTAAATTATCATAAATATGTCTTGTTTAGTATCAAATGAAAGGTCTTATTGAGTAGATATATTCCGGAAATATACATCCATCCTTATGGATAAATACATATGTCACAAATATTTCATAGAAAAAACCGTAATAAAAATAATTATAATTACAATAGTTCACTTTCTGTAACGGCAGTCGTTTTTTAAAATTCTTTTTGATATATTTATTTGTGTACTATTATAGTTTTTTAAATAATTTATTGATTGATTGATCGATGGTTATATAAGCACTACCAAACCTATAAGTTGACCTCCAAAACCTGTAAGACGTTGAAATCGAACGTGACAGTCAGCTACGATACTAATGTTATCGACTAAACATACAGAAATTATGTGTTTAGCATACAAAACATATCTATTTATACATAATACTGCTTGATTTAACTTGCTTGGAGACAGTGTGTGACAACTTTTCGGACTGTTGACATCGTATCGGGGTTTAATTAAACAAAATGAATTTGTTGAGAAATCAGGCGATCATCGACGGGAAATGGGTGGACGCGAAACATAAGGAGACGTTCAAAGTCCTGAATCCCGCGTCGGGCGATGTCGTGTTAACTGTGCCAAATATGGGCGTCGGCGAAGCCCAGGAAGCGATCGACGCAGCCGGCCGAGTCTTCGAGACATGGCAGCACACCACGGAGAGGGAGCGCTCGCAGGTCCTCAAGAAATGGGTCGAGCTCATGGAGGCGAATAAAGTGGAGCTGGCCAAGGTAGTGAGTGCGGAGAATGGCAAGCCGTTCCAGCAGGCGCTGACTGAGGTGACCGGTGGTATCGGGAACGTGGACTGGGTCTCCAAATTGACCGTGATGAAAAACGGAGAGGTCGTCCCGAGTCCGCAAAAGGACCGCATGCTACTGCATACGAGGCAACCGATCGGCGTCATCGGCGTCATCACTCCGTGGAACTTTCCCTTCGGGATGATCACGAGGAAAGTGGCAGCCATCGTCGGAGCTGGATGCACTTGCGTCATCAAACCAGCCGAAGACACGCCCCTTTCTGCGCTGGCAGCTATTCACCTCGCGCATGAAGCCGGTTTCCCGAAGGGAGTCATGAACGTCATCACGAGCGACAGAGTCAACGCAGACGCCATCGGCAAACTGTTGTGTGGAAGCACGAAAGTCGCCGGAATTTCGTTCACCGGATCGACCAAAATCGGTAAGCTACTCTACGCGCAATCCGCCAGCACCGTCAAGAGAATGTGCCTCGAGATGGGCGGCATGGCTTCGCTAATCGTCTTCCCGACGGCGAACATCGATAGAGCTGTTGCAGGCGCTTTCTTCATGAAGACCGTGAACTGCGGCCAAGCGTGCATCTCAGTGAACCGCGTCCTCCTCCACGAAGATATCTACGACGAATTTGTTGAAAAATATACCGAATTATTCAAAACGAAACTTATCATGGGAGACGGAAGCGCCAAAGACACGACCATCGGTCCTCTCATCAATCCAACGCAATTCGAAAGGGTATCAGGCCTCGTGGAAGACGCCAAGGAAAAAGGCGCTAAAGTGATCCTGGGCGGCGAAGCCGCCAAAGACATCGGCAAACAATTCTACAAACCCACAATCTTAGCAAACATCACCAAAGACATGAGGATCTTCAACGAAGAGATCTTCGGCCCCGTGTGTCCTTTGCTGAAATTCAAAACCGAAGAAGAAGCTGTGACCGTCGCCAACAGCACCAGATATGGCCTCGCTTCTTACCTGTACAGCCAGGATGTCTCCCAGATGTTTAGAGTGTCGAAAGCTTTGCAGTTTGGAATGATCGGCGTCAACGAAGTCACGATCGTGACCCAAGAAGCCGCTTTCGGGGGCACAAAAGAATCAGGAATCGGGGTGGAGAGCAGCCAACACTGTTTCGATGATTACACCTATTTGAAAACGACTTGCATCGGTAACCTATAATACAATATGTTACTAGGTTTTTTTTCTCAATGAAAAGTTATTTCAAATTATCATGTTTTTTTATTTACAAAAGTATGTATGAAGAAAATCATCGAAATATGTCCTTTTTAATGTCATTTATAAACGCTGTGAAATTAAATTTAGTACGAAAATAAAGTGCATGTCTTTGTATACGACTCCGGAGGCTAACGATAGCTAATCGACCGGTGGTTCAAGTTTTAATTTGTCATCTCGCTTGAACTTCAACCTCGCTGATAATAAAGTATTATTACGATAGGTAATGGAAATTCCCGAGTTACCAAAATAAATTGGGCATCTTGAATGCAAATGGAAGAATGCTTTGATATGGAATGTGGAATCCTACTACTATTATAAACGCGAAAGTGTGTAAGAATGTATGTATGGATGTTTGTTACTCTTTCACGCAAAAACTACTGAATGGATTTTGATGATACTTTACAATAATATAGCTTACACATCAGGATAACACTAGGCTATAATTTATAAAGATATAGTGTGAATTATCCAAAATATAACGATAAGTGTCAAGTAAGTAGGAAAAACATCTGGCATCTGCGAGCTATTCTGGCGTGCGCCGCAAAAACCGTTGGAGTTACACGTACCTATATAATGTATAATGGTAAAGTTGTTCGAACACTTATAACTGGAGAACGGATGGACCGATTTTCATGATTTTTAATTTGTTGGATTTGTCCACGTCCCGAATAGCAGAATAATATAAAAACATTGAAAAATTGACGAAAATATAAAATACTTTCTATCATAATTATCACAATTTTCCATCACCACGCGGGTGAAACCGCGGGGCGCAGCTAGTAAATAATAAATTAACCCCTCAAATGAATGGCGATTAGCTCGGGTTGCCTACGGCAAAATGTATATAAATTTATATTTACATTTACATTTACATTTACATAGAGCGGGGTTTACTATAGAGCTATAGCATTACTATAGAGCGGATTACTATAAAGCGGCGCACATTTACATTTATATTTACATTTATATAAATTTATATACATTTTGTATACATTTTGCCAAGGCATCCCTTAAGGGACGCCTCACATTTGAGGGGTTAAAAAGCAGAAATATTTTATGTACAGTATTTTTTTATTTGCGGCATCCTTGAAGTGGGTGAATCAGAACGAGCAAACAAGCAATTTTTGATAAAAGATTGTAAGAAAAGCAGGTTTTTTTCGAAAACAAATCGAAAATTTCATTTTTCTGTTATTTTTATAAACATCCAGTGCTTATAGACGACTGCACATTGTTTGTCAGTCGACGAGCCTTGTATAAGGCCCGTGACGTCTTCGGCTGGGCAATTTCCCTTTAGCGGAGCTTCACGTGAGCAAGGCTCATTGGCTTGCTCTGCGTCAGGTATCTCGAAATAATCGCGCGCCGTTGCGGCCACCCTCAGCGCTCAAGTAATAAAACGGTTTTTTATTAAATATTTGTGGTCTATGTTTTTATCCATATATATATATAAATATATATATATATATATATATATATATATATATATATATATATATATATATATATATATATATATATATATATATATATATATATATATATATATATATATATATATATATATATATATATATATATATATATATATATATATATATATATATATATATATATATATATATATATATATATATATATATATATATATATATATATATATATATATATATATATATATATATATAGATATATATATATTTTTAAATTATTTTCAATAATATATAAAATTAGATTCATGAAAAGTTACTTATCTGGGGTCCTGGTGGACCAGAAACATTTTACCGATAGTTAATGTCCTCTTTAAATACTTAGGGCAGCAGCACCTGTTTCCGCAATTGATAATTTATGATGTTCTTAGTTATTGCAGCCGAATTACTGTATGCCCTTGGATGTAATAAGTATAGGAGGATGGAGGAGTACTAACATCCATTTCTGTTACAGAAACCATCCTCCTATACTTATTACATCCAAGGGCATACAGTAATTCGGCTGCAATAACTAAGAACATCATAAATTATCAATTGCGGAAACAGGTGCTGCTGCCCTAAGTATTTAAAGAGGACATTAACTATCGGTAAAATGTTTCTGGTCCACCAGGACCCCAGATAAGTAACTTTTCATGAATCTAATTTTATATATTATTGAAAATAATTTAAAAAAATTTACACCCTTAAAATATCTAGATATATATATATATATATATATATATATATATATATATATATATATATATATATATATATATATATATATATATATATATATATATGTATATATATATATATATATATATATATATATATATATATATATATATATATATATATATATATATATATATATATATATATATATATATATATATATATATATAATATATATATATATATATATATATATATATATATATATATATACATATATATATATGGTATATATATATACAATATATATTCGGAATGTACTTAATCAGACCTTTCATCTGATACTAGACACGATATTTGTATATTTAGACAATTATTTATTTGACATTAGGACAGTTTTGGACATTTGGACATTATGCACCCTATGACACTTAAGGTGACATAACGATTCTAACATTACTACACAATTCAAATCGATTCAATCGTTTAGAGATTATGGTGGATTAAAGAAACGGAAAACATACATATATTCAACAAAATTCCTCTAAATTAAAAACTTATAAAAAATGTACAAAAAAACAAAAAAAAGAATTAAAAATAGTTAGCTTTAAAATAAGTGAAAGTGAAACTCACGGGTAAATGATACGAATAAGATTCATATTTTATTTTATTAGCATTACTTGTACGTTCATCTTTTAACGTAAATATTATCAAGGGGGTGGCTTTCTCTGCCGACTATGTAATCCTAACTAATGTAGCAGATAATGCAAATATGATCAAAATGGCCACTGAAGTTGCACCGAAAGTCACCCTATTATAATCTCCAGCAGGTAAGCCTTAGGCTTGGATGGATTTTATACAAAGCTGTATTTAAACAAAATGGTTATTAAATTAAAAAAAATCAAAAACATACGTGAACCCTGAACTCATTTCACTCATTCTTGTTGGGCAGTCATGTAAAAATTCTATAAAACACTCACATTCCTCGCAAGAGACATTTTTTTTCAATCTACTGTTAATAGCCTAATTTTTGATTGCCGGATTTACTATTTTGAGCACTTTTTACTCACTCAGTACGTACTTACTCAGTGCTTGATTATACACTTCATGATAACAACATATTTTTTCCATGACAAACAAAATTTCCAGACAAACAAAATTTACTACGTTATTCGCTAATACACTTATAAAAACTTCCAACACAATAATAAAATATCAAAGAAGCTATACATTGAGTGCTAAAACGGTAAACGTAAATTATTTAATTTAATTGAGGCAGGGCAACAATAATATATCGGTACAATTTAACACGTCTGTTAAATATCTAGTTGTCAAATATTCATTTTTTTAAGGTTTAATACTTTATTCATTTAATTTTTGTACATTTAGCCCCATTGTTATCAATGTTATAAGTAACTCGGGAAAAATTGAACACCGAAATGCAGCTAATGCTCATTGCTTACCTAACTAGGACTGAACTGTCCCGTAATTAGGCGGGTCAGAGTTGATCCAGTTGTGCCATTTCTCATCCATGCCTCAATTGCGAGCGACCCCTAGGTAGGTACTGCGAAAAATTGCTTCATTGTTGACATTAATCATTATGGAAAAAATCTGTTTTCACCCCCCCCCCCCCGGCAAACCCTTACTTCCCCCCCCCCCTAACTTCAACCCCCTCCCCTCAACCCATCTCCCCCTTCCCAAAACCCCCATCCAACCCCTCGCCAAACGCCTCCCTTCCTTTCCCAAACCCTCCCCAACTTCGCCTCCGTGCGCCCAACCCTTAACCCCGAACCGCTCTCCCCAACCTCCCCTCAATCAGCCCCCCCCCTCCAACCCCCCTCCACTCGATAGTGATTGATTATGAAAGCAAATCTAATACATTTATAACATTTTTGTAGTAATTCCGTGGTATTAAAATAGCTCAGGCGGTTCAACGTTACTATATGATTAAAATGTATGTCGGTTTTTTTTGTCTATTAAAACCCAAATTTCAGATCAATGGGATGAAGCGTTTCGGTGCTATCGTAGAGGAATACAGACAGACAGACATACACACAGAATTGCGTCCACAATACTTTTCTTGCCAAGAAAGTAAAACTGTTGGTTGTTTCATATCCCTTGATTAAAATGAAATACTTTTATGAAAACCTAATTTCAATATACATTTTTTACTGCTGGTATTATACTTCCTCAATGATATTTTTATACATTACAGATAGTAATCAGGGATACCAATGAAATGCCCTTAATGTTTTTTTCCGAAAAACACTCCCAACCGTACATGGGTCGTTCGTCCGAGTAGTGTCCGACTGTTTGTTTCCATTATTTCATATTATTTAAGAACGAAGAAGGTGACCTAGAAATTGTCGGTATGCCAGCTCCGATAATAAACTTATCACCAAAAAACGCAGATAACTGTTAAGCACGTAACATACAAAACTCGTATCTCTTATATATTTCTTAATTCCGTCGGCTTTGAGGCAGTGTGTGACAACCATTCGGACCACTCACATCGTCGCTGGATTCAGTTTTAAAAAATGGCGTTGTTAAAAAAGCAGGCGGTCATCGACGGAAAGTGGATCGACGCGAAAAGTAAGGCAACGTTCAAAGTGCTGAATCCCGCTTCAGGCGATGTCGTGTCAACGGTGCCTAACATGGGCGTCGGCGAAGCCCAAGAAGCGATCGACGCCGCCGGTCGTGCCTTCGAGACATGGCAGCACACCACGGAGAGGGAGCGCTCGCAGGTCCTCAAGAAGTGGCTCGATCTCATAGAGGCGAATAAAGTGGAGCTGGCCAAGATATTGAGCGCGGAGAATGGCAAGCCGTTCCAGCAGGCGATGTATGAGATTATCGGCGGAATAGATGATGTGGACTGGGTTTCCAAATTGACCGTGATGCAAAACGGAGAGGTCGTCCCGAGTCCGCAGAAGGACCGCATGTTTCTGCACACGAGGCAGCCGATTGGCGTCATCGGCGTCATCACTCCATGGAACTTCCCCTTCCAGATGATCACGAGGAAGGTGGCAGCCATCGTCGGAGCTGGATGCACGTGCGTCATTAAACCAGCCGAAGACACGCCCCTTTCTGCGCTGGCAGCTATTCACCTCGCGCACGAAGCCGGCTTCCCGAAGGGAGTCATGAACGTCATCACGAGCGACAGGGATAATGCAGCTGCCGTCGGCAAACTATTGTGCGAAAGCACGAAAGTTGCCGGAATATCATTCACCGGATCGACCAAAGTCGGTAAGATTCTTTACGCGCAATCCGCCAGCACTGTCAAGAGAATGTGCCTCGAGATGGGCGGCATGGCTTCTCTAATCGTCTTCCCGACGGCTAACATCGATAAAGCCGTTGAAGGCGCTTTCTTAATGAAAACCCTGAACTGCGGCCAAGCGTGTATCTCAGTGAACCGCTTCCTCATCCACGAAGACATCTACGACGAATTCGTTAAAAAATACACTGAATTATTCAAGACGAAGCTAATCATGGGAGATGGGAGCGCCAAAGACACGACCATCGGTCCACTCATCAACCCAACTCAATTCGAAAGGGTATCAGGCCTCGTGGAAGACGCCAAGAAAAAAGGCGCTAAAGTGATCATGGGCGGCGAAGCCGCCAAAGACATCGGCAAACAATTCTACAAACCTACAATCTTAGCAAACATCACCAAAGACATGAGGATCTTCAACGAAGAGATCTTCGGCCCCGTGTGTCCTATGCTGAAATTCAAAACTGAAGAAGAAGCTGTGACCATCGCCAACAACACCAGATATGGCCTCGCATCTTACCTGTACAGCCAGGATGTCTCCCAGATGTTTAGAGTGTCGAAAGCTTTGCAGTTTGGAATGATCGGCGTCAACGAGGTCATGGTCGTGACCCAAGAAGCCGCTTTCGCTGGAACCAAAGAATCGGGAATCGGGGTGGAGAGCAGCAAACACTGTCTCGACGATTACACATATTTGAAAACGACTTGTATCGGTAATCTATAATAATCATACTATCAATTTATTGTCGATAATGGTAATAAAAAATCATTTCAAATTATCTTGTCTTTCATTTTACATAAGTAATCTTATCACTTATCCTTGCCTAACTCAATTGAATCCATACTCTTCCTGAGATTATTATATAACAATATGATTAATTCAATTTCTCATTATTATTTAAATTATATGCTTAACGCCATTTTGAATATATGAAACCAAAACGAATGAATTCACTTGTTCATTGAATGAATTCCCAAAATGCGCAAATGAATGAATTCACCAAAACAAATGAATTTGACAGGTACAAAAATCTATAATTAGAATTTTCCTTATTTTGAAAAAAGCCATTATTTAAATTTTCTTTCATAAATGTCAAAATTTCATAAATGTCAAATGACATATCAAGTCTCTGATATACATTTTATAAGGCGATATAGTGTTTTGCTATGCTTCGCAACAATAACTAAAATACCTGGAGATAACATTAACTATGGCAAAAAGTGTGGAACAGTTATTAAAAATAAATAATAAATATAATTATAATAATAAGTAAATAAGAAATAAAATTAATAAGACAAAAAAATAAATAAGTAAAATTTTATAAAAAATGCTTTAACGGGCGGAAGCAAATTTTAATAATTAAAGGTGCAATCATAATTGTAGTTGGAATTAAAATATCTTATATATTTAATTGGTCTATCTATTTAGTTAGGAATACAGTACTTATACTATTTTCATACGTGTTTATAAATATAATCAGATTAAATTCGTAATCATACTGCCAGTTGAGAAATAAATTGAGCACAAGTTAATTTTCTAACACAGGATTTGTCAACATAATTAGGTATCGCATTATCACCTGTAAATATTCTTGGTCTTGTCAATCTAACGACGTTCATATATTTTTAGAGATTATTGCGTCAACCATTTAAATTTAAAATGAAAACAAACGCATGATTAGCCCAAGTTTTAATTTGTTATCTCGCTTGAACTTCAACCTCGGCGACAATGAAGTATTATTACGACAAATAAATTAAAATTGTCAAGTAATTGAAATAAATGCGATATCTCCTTTTATTTAAAACGAAAGTCATGCATTTGGAGATATTTTATGAACTTGCAAATGATAACAAAACTCTATCTAGTCCAGCATCAAAGTGAAAATAGCATCAAAGTGGAAAGTGGTGTCAAGGCATCATAGAACAGCATCAAAGTGGAAATAAATATCAAAGTAAACAGTAATTTTTCTAAAAAAAAATATCTGTAAAGTATCGCTATGGCAGGCATTATGAAGAAGAAATGCGATAAAAAGCTGATCCAGATGATTTATTTTTATTTTTAAGCAGAAAACAAATGACATCATTTCCATATCAAGCATAATAGGTAGGTAACTACTATCTTTCTAGTTTTTTTAATCACATGTATGTGCGACATGATAATTTATACATACTTTCAATAGGATTTACAACATACCTTGTAATATTGTGCAATGTGATGTTTTGAGTTGACATAGAAGCAGATGATGATATTGGAACGATACAGAAGTCTAAAAAAACCTGGAAATCAACTAAATTTTGAGTGTCTACTCAGATATTTTCAAGACAAGCTACCCTCCCCAGCTTCGCACGAGAAGAGTTTTAAATTTATTGTTTGGAATTAGGTTACAATGTCGAACGATATTTTGTTCGCATTCTTGGCAAAAACTTTGCACATTCTAATTATGGTATTGAAACAAATTTATTGGTTAACTTATTTAGTGAGTTGTTTTGTCTTAACTTTGGCAATATTCCAATAATGTCAGATAAATACGTATGTTTGCAATAAGTTGTCTTTCTTAACAGAGACTTGATTATTAATAAATATCTCAACCAACAAACGATGCAAAAAGGTATGACAATATTAGAAGAGCCATAATAAATAATTATGTAAATAATTTATGTTTGATACCACGTTATCATGAGTATTTTCAGTTGCTAAGTTTTTACACTCTTCTTTTGTTACACTAAGAGTGATCGACCTTAAAAAAATACCATTAATGTCGTTTTGTTTTAAATATCTAAGTAGTAGTTTTGCGACCGTAAGAAACCTCCACTTCAAGATTTTTCCTGATTTTGATCTTTTAACGCTCTCTAGTACTCTCTACCACTGAAATAGCGATTTCTAGAAAATGACTGACGAACAGAACATTTGAAAGATCATTTTCTCTCTCAATATATTAACTAAGCATAAGCCCCCCCCTCCCCCTTCCCTGCCCTTTTTGTTGTTGTTGATTGGATAGTCCAATAGGAACTTTGTAATGTTTATCATTTTATATAAGTAGGTATTATTATTTATCTGTAGTTCCTATGTATCTATTATTATATGTATAAATTATATTGTATATTTGTATGTGTACTATATATGTATGTGAAATGTCTTATTATTTTTTTATTTAATATTACAACGGTTGGCTGTAAGAAATCACAAAACGATAAGCCCGCCGTTTGTACTAAGTTAAAATATAATTATTTTAGTACAATAAAGGTATTTTTCTTTCTTTCCTTCTACTGGCTGTGTAATGTGTAACTCGAGACCGCTAAACATAGCAATTTAAAACGAATTCCCGGGGGATTAGGCTATGGGGGCTGCACCACACTGAAATCAGTAAATGACGAACAAAGTTGGACTTGCTTCCATTCATCCCACCAAGTTCATTGGTGGGACGGCAATATGGTCTGCGGAAGATAATTGGTAATATCTTTTTCTGCGCCACTTGCAATGGCTTTAGCAGCGTGTTAGCGCAAGCACTTTGTATCTGATTTTGTATTTATTTATGCGATAAGGTATAGTGGCCGCGCGGTCGAATTGGACATTGAAACATTATAGCAGATAAATGATTTGAGTTCAGATTTGAGATGATGAATGAGTCGTAATGGGTGGCGAGCGCACATCCTGGAGTTCTATTTAATTATCAGAATATCGATGTCATTGTATAATAATTAAGACAAAATGTTTCGATAATATAGGTATCATAACATCCTGCTAAAGTATATTTTTTTAATCGCATTTTTAATATTTATTTTGTAAGTGATAAATTAATTTAATGTACTATACATAATAACAACATTCCAATGTAATGAAGATATGCAAATTGATTAGAATATGTGACAAAGGGGTTACGAAATTATAGCAAACTAGATTGTACAAGCCATGACATGTCGATAGAAAGGAAAAAATGTCGTAAATTAAAAAAAAACCGGTTGACTTGTTCTTGAATTTACATAACAATTTCCCCGACATTAATATGGTAAATAAGGTGGAAACCCAATATATTTACTTTAATATATTTGCTGTTTAGTAGGAAAGGCATAATTTTAACACACATTTATCAGTATGGAGTTTTCAAGTTAAAATAAAATAAAAGTAAAAATATATTTTTAAAAACGAGCTTTACTTTTCATCAGGGGGATTCATTTTCAGACCCCCATCATCATGTGTAATGAAAAGTACTCATGACAACAAAATAATCGAGCCCAAACCTGACTATCTTAGCAGATTCCATCAGGGAGTTCCAGTGGCAATCTTCCTGCTCGTCATCGTGTGTAATGGAAAGTACTCAAGACAACAAAACAAACGAGTCCAAACTCAACTATCTTAGCACTTTCCACCAGGGTGTTCCAGAGGCAATCTTCCGGCTCCATCTATTATTCTACGTAGACTATATCGCCATCTCACTAATGAACTTTATAAAGAATCTAAAGTCCTTGATTGTAGGCAACTTTTTCTAAAAACTTCCCTCTTAAGGCTATTTTTGGACAATAACTCAAATTTAGGAATAATTCAGAACCGAAGACTAACGAGAAAGTTATAGAAAATAGCTTAATAATACCCAGAATGAAAATTTCATTTGGACAAAGACATTACTATTTCATTGCGCCGAGATTTTACAATCTGATCAATATGGAAATAAAAATGAATCTGACATTTAGGGAATTCAAAAATAAATGAAAGAAATGGTTATCGAATCATGACAGACTAACCAAACATCAATGTTAGAAATAATTTCTACAAATTTTGATTGTTTTAATTTTTTTTTTTTTTTATATAATAATTATTTAGTAATTTTATTAGATACATCTAAACAATATTTTACAAAGTCTGCCTTAGAACAGGCCCTGGCCTAGTTAGGCGACTTTTATTCATTACTCTATCTCCTCAAGAATCAGTTTTTTGCTAACGTCTCATATATATATACAACATGATATGGTAAACTGTACAAACGAACTTGTGTAATACTATAAATAAATAAATAAATAAAATAAAATAGTTTAACAAAACTTAGGTGCACAAATTATTAACATATTTTAAATATGTATGTTGAGTATATTTTAACATTGAACTAACTACCAAAAATTATTTGACTTTGTTGTTATATATTACTTTGACAATGAATTGTACTTTTTTGCCTAGATATTTTTATATTAAATCCTATATTACTTAACATATATTAAATATTAATGACTGTTTCTTTCTTTTCTCACATATAACTTTATTTATATTATTTAATCGATTTTTATATTATTGCCGATTATATAATGGAATACCATTTTATTTATTATACATCATGTATTATCTTTTAACATTTTTTTATTATTATAATATTTTTTTTTGAAGACCACACTTTAGGGAAATTTAGTGTTATTAGCTTTTTACTAAAACTTGTACATTTGTAAGCAATCAAGCAATCATGCAAACTTGATTGTAATATTAGAGTCCTGCATGTACACCCTAGAACGGGCTAGTCCCAGTTGGGTCACAGAATCAAATAAGCAAAAGGTTAAGGTTTTGCCATTCGGTTTCTGTTATTTTTGTAAGCAAATCAATGTTTTATAGTAATTAATTCTTAAATAAATAAATAAATAAATTCCTAAATAAATATTCAGACCCTCGTTATCATATGTAATGAAAAGTTCTCATTATAACAAAACATAACAGCCCAAAATCGACTGTCATTTGCCATCAGGGAGTTCCAGTCTGTATATCCTGGCTCCATCATCAAATCAGCTCGATGGTTCCATAATATTGTACTGTCACCAACTTACATAAGATGCCAAATTTCAGCTCAATCGCAAACCAGAAAGTGGTTGAAAAATGGTTTGCAAATTTTTAAACGGGCAACTTACATACGAACATTGCAAGTTAAAAATAAAGCGTGTAAAAATACTCAAAATCTGTTGTTTCGCCACAAATAATCAAACATTCAGCTCTAATAGGGTTCAATTACAAGAATTACTGAGGTTGTTGATCCTGATCGAAGTATTACTAAAAATGAATAATTGAATTATTATTTATATTTGGTAATCTATGATAGCTTTTTGAAAAACCTGCCGAGACGCGTCTCAATTTAACTCAGCGCACGTGTCCAAATACGTGCAGGAATAGTATTATTTCTTCATAGCACATTCTGTCTTAGGACACTATTATTTTTATGTTATTTCAGAACGAAATACTAAAAAGGTGACAAAAATCGTCGGGATGTCAATTACGATAATGAAGTTATCTCCGAAAAATACAGATAACATTTTAGCATGTAACATGCAAAACGCTTATCTCTTACATATTACTTAATTCCGTCGGCTTTGTGACAGTGCTTGACTCAGATTCAGTTAAACAAAATGGCTTTGTTGAAAAATCAGGCGGTCGTCGACGGAATATGGATCGACGCGAAAAGTAAGGCAACGTTTAAAGTGCTGAATCCCGCATCGGGCGATGTCGTGTCAACGGTGCCCAATATGGGCGTCGACGAAGCCGACGAAGCGATCGCCGCCGCCGCCCGAGCCTTCGAGGAATGGCAGCACATCACAGAGAGGGAGCGCTCGCAGATCCTCAAGAAGTGGGTTGAGCTCTTAGAGGCAAATAAAGTGGAGCTGGCCAAGATATTGAGTGCAGAGAATGGTAAGCCATTCCAGCAGGCACTGCACGAGGTGATCGGCGGGATCGCTGATGTGGACTGGGTTTCTAAATTGACCGTAATGCAAAACGGAGAGATCGTTCCGAGTCCGCAGAAGGACCGCATGTTTCTGCACACTAGGCAACCGATTGGCGTCATCGGTGTCATCACTCCGTGGAACTATCCTTTCATGATGATCACGAGGAAAGTGGCAGCCATCGTCGGAGCTGGATGTACGTGCGTCATCAAACCAGCCGAAGATACGCCCCTTTCTTGCCTGGCAGCTATTCACCTCGCGCACGAAGCTGGCTTCCCGAAGGGAGTCATGAACGTCATCACGAGCGACAGGGACAACGCAGCTGCAGTCGGCAAACTATTGTGTGAAAGCACGAAAGTCGCCGGAATTTCATTCACCGGATCGACCAAAGTCGGTAAGATTCTCTACGCGCAATCTGCCAATACCGTCAAGAGAATGTGCCTCGAGATGGGCGGCATGGCTTCGCTAATCGTCTTCCCGACGGCGAACATTGATAAAGCTGTTGCAGGCGCTTTCTTAATGAAAACCCAGAACTGCGGCCAAGCATGTATCTCAGTAAACCGCGTCCTTCTCCACGAAAACATCTACGATGAATTCGTTAAAAAATACACCGAGTTATTCAAGACTAAACTAATCATGGGAGACGGTAGCGCTAAAGATACGACCATCGGTCCTCTCATCAACCCAGCTCAATTCGAAAGGGTATCAGGCCTCGTGGAAGACGCCAAGCAAAAAGGCGCTAAAGTGATCCTGGGCGGCGAAGCTGCCAAAGACATCGGCAAACAATTCTACAAACCCACAATCTTAGCAAACATCACCAAAGACATGAGGATCTTCAACGAAGAGATCTTCGGCCCCGTGTGTCCTATACTGAAATTCAAAACAGAATCAAGCTGTAAACATCGCCAACAGCACTAGATACGGCCTCACCTCTTACCTGTACAGCCAGGATGTCTCCCAGATGTTTAGAGTGTCGAAAGCTTTGCAGTTTGGTATGATTGGCGTCAACGCGGTGATGGTCGTGGCCCAAGAAGCCGCTTTCGCTGGTACAAAGGAATCAGGAATCGGGGTGGAGAGCAGCAAACACTGTTTCGACGATTACACATATTTGAAAACGACGTGCATCGGTAATCTATAATAATCGTGTTATGATATTATAAATATGATAGAAAAGAAATTACCGCGTGAAATTTGTAGCACCCGACGTTTCGGTGACGTTGCAGCCGCCGTCGTCTAGGGTAGAATGTCTACCCTAGACAACAGCGGCTGCAACGTCACCGAAACGTCGGGTACTACAAATTTCACGCGGTAAATTCGTTTCTATCCTATTTATAATGTCAAACAACCGCGATAGTATTCGATGTTACTATCGAGAACGATAATAAAAAGTCATTTCAAACTATCCTGTCTTTCATTTTGCATAAGTAATCATATCTTCGTATCATATTTTGCATGTGTACAAATCTTGTTTCTCATAGTTTTTCGGTAAAGTTTTTGTCAAAGCCATGGTTCCATTTTTTTCTACAAATGTGGATTGACTTTAATATTATTGAGTATCTGATATGCATCAGGAACAGCATAATTTCTTCATATTTTGTGTCAAAATCTAGTACCTTCTTTTTATTGGTACAATGCGAGACAAACAGCTTGTTTTGTAGAATATAGATAACAGGCCCTCGACACCCAACAACAGACACCGAATATTGAGGGCAGAACATTATATTGAAATTGACAATAAAATTCGTTTAAAAACAACTCTAGTTTTAGCAAACCGTTTTTTTTTTGCAAATATGTTTTTGCAAGCTTCTTTTATCATAACTATTTTAGCATAACTATTAAAGATCGTAGACTTACCTATATCAATTAGATTTTATTTGGCTAATATAAACAGAATAAAAACTCTGGATTCGAAATCTATTTTTAGAAAATTGGCTTAACTCGGCTTATCCTCTTCTTATGAAACAGCAAAGATTTCTTTTATAATACTTTTATTATACAAGTTTTGACAATTTATTTAAAAGCTGATGAAAGCTGGCTTTCTTGCTCTTTGATCAATGGACATGTATAATCGCTGCTTTTCTTCGAGGTAAAACATGCCAATCACTTTAAACCAACGTGCAATCAAATTATATACAAACTAAATCAGACTGCTTGTAAGCTTATGAAGTGAAGTATCGTTATAAACTTTGGTGTGTTATTTGAACGCTGATTTGTGCGGTATTGAAAAGCGAATAAAAACAAATCGCCTGTTTTGCGTTACAGAATAACAGCAACCTTTTCGGATGTGTATCCACAAATAAATATTCTTCTGCCCATTAAGCCTGTCCATCCTAGAACGGGCTAGTCCCAGTTGGGCAGTGACAGAATCAAATAAGCAAAAGGTTAAGGTTTTGCCATTCTGTTCCTGTTATTTTTATAAGCAAAAACAATGTTTTATAGTAATTAATTCTTAAATGAAATAAATAAATTGAGAGACGAAAAAAACTTAAATACTCGCGAACAATGCAGCGCAATAAAGGTTTTCCTTTCCTTTTCTTTCATAATTGGGTTTTAAAATTAATCGATATAGCATAGCAGTTATTTCGAAATGCAGAATAGCTAGTTTTATTAAAATACAATTAAAAGCTCTTCATCGTAATCATTAAAAAAAATATATTTGTCACTTTGTGGGATTTGTGTGTGTTAGTTGATATCGGTATTAATAAAAAAAAATTAAAACACGACTGCCGTACAAAAGTGAACTATTGAATTTATAATTGATACAAATAATTTATTCGCACTGAAAAGCACGTTTTTACAAGTTTTTATTTACCTTGCAATGTTTGTTAGTATGTATGTTAGTTTGATTAGGTCAAATATTGCAAGCTTAGAACCACTTCCGCAATATCCTATGAAGTTGAAATTTTACTTGTTGATTCGGTTCCGATAACAATGCATTTTTATTGTGAGCATGACCTGATTCTACACCCAATATCTCCCGACGAGGATTTTCTTCCACCAGACACACAATTTTGTATACGCATTCAATTATGATAACCCGTATTAAATTTCACCATGACATGGCTGCTGCCCCCAGGGTTGGCTTCCGACGAGGGGACTCCTCAACGTTCAACAGCACAGAAACGAAATTTTGTAGGTATACGCAATTAATTATGATAGCCCGTTCTAAGTTTCACCGCGACAGGGATGTTGCACCCAGGGCTGGCTTCCAACGAGGGGACTCCTCAACGATCTACAGCACCTTCAAGAAATTCTGTATAGCATTCAATTATGATAGCCCGTTCTAAGTTCCAATATGACATGGCTGCTGCAATCAGGGCTGGCTCGGGACAGAGCATTTTAATACATGCTTGTTTTTAAAAATGTGTTTTACTATTAACTTATTTAAAAGATAAAGTTGTATTCGTTGAAACAAAATTCAATTTACGGAAGCTCCGTTAGGCCCCGCTCCGTTGACGCATGGCATCTCTATATACATCCGGTTCTTAAAGAGGATTGCTTATTCTGTGAGTTAGTCGACGGAACTTATCTGAGGCCCGTGACATCTTCCGCTGTGCGATTGCCATTTAGCAGTGCTTGACGTGAGCCGGGCCCATTGACCTAGTTTTCCGAGACGTGAGACATCACTCGGTAGTCAAGCAATAAACGTTTATAAAATTAAATATTTGTGGTTTATGATTTGTGGCTTTTGTATTTATTCATGTAGATATCTATATATTTTCAGAATCTACTCAATCAGACCTTCAATTAAATACTAAACACGATGTATTTATCTTAATTTTTCGACATTTGGACAGTTTAGATCACTATGACACTCGGGATGACGTAACAATTCTAACAATACTAAATTCTAACACACTTCTAAATCGGTTCAAGCGTTTAAAAGTTACTGTGTAATAAAGAATCGGACAACATACATACATGAACCTTGAACATGTATACTCATTTTTGTTAGGCAGTCGTGTACAAGTAAATATATTAAAAAGAATAAAAATATACTGTAAAATAAAGAGTAAAATACTGTATTCATAATTATTTTAAATACGTTTTTTTATGAAATATTTGTGGTTTTCGTATTTATTCTTAGATACATTTATGTCTTCGGAATGTACTCAATCAGGCCTTTCATTTGACACTAAACACGATGTATTTACGTACATTTATTGAGATTTGGAGATTTCGACATTTAGGCAACTATTTACTTGATATTTGGATAGTTAAGGTACCCTAGGACACTAGGGATGTCATAACGATTTTAACAATACCACAAACTTCTAAATCAGTAGGAGCGTTTAGAAGTTATGGCGGAATAAAGAAACTGAAAACCGATGTACATACATAGATGAATCCTGAACACATAAGACTCCTTTTTTGTTGGGCAGTTATGTAAAAAATAAGACACATTCAATCAAAACTTTAACCAGACAGAATAAAACATTTTATTCTCAATGAATCAAAGAGAAAATGAATGACACTTCTACATAACTAGGCTTGCGTTAGTTTTATTTTCATATTCTCATCTTTATTTGTCTCTTTTTCAACAGAATCCAAGAGATAGACGACAGCTTCTTCGAGAAGTTTGGTTCTCTTCTGAAGCAGCGATCGGTCGATGCGGAGTTGACCGAGAATCCAGTCTCCGTCACACAGTCAGAGGGTCTACCTGGTGTGCCGGAGAGTGACAGGGAGAAAGAAGAAGAAGAGCAGGCGGTGGAAACTGAAGAAGATGGGGAAGGTGCCGCTTCTGGTCTTCGATCCAGGAGCGCGGAGACAGACAGCGGCAACGAGACCCTTCTGGACACCGACTCTGAACCCGACGACCCCGAGAAGATCGATCTTTACGAGGAAGCCGTCGGCTGGAATGTAAGTTTCTATTTATTTATTTTAGATAGAATTCTTTTTACACGATTTATTTTAGATATAATTCTTTCTAACTAGGAAGTGACTGTTCCGAGGAAACGCCAATTGTATATGATATCAATTTAAATTTTAAATCTATGATAAAGGAGTTAAGAAATTATTATAGTAAAGTAAGAAAAACAAACAAAATAATTACTAAAAGATCCAAATAATTATTAAATAATAAAAGTGATCGAAAATAAATATAAAATAAATCTAAATACAAATTATTATGTATTTAAAATAAAAAAACTGAATTCACTCTTGTTTAGATATACCTAGGTAATTTATATTGCTAGAGATGTGAGGGTGTGTAAATATGTAGCTATTTTTGAAATGTCATGAGGATACATTCAGTTTCCGTTCAGCCTTTACCACTGAGTGAGGCAGTTTTTAAGATTCACCTGTATCAGTCCTGAAATATAGAAGAGTTTTCCTAAATCATTCAATAATTTGGGAGCAAGGTAATAATAATGGGGTTGTCTAAACGATGCAGATCTCCTGGGCAAATAATGTGGTACCTGCGCCGATCTTGTGTTCTTAGCAGAGAACAATGTCTGCTTGCGCGCGATTGAAATTTAAAGCAATTTAATATTTGAGTATCTTAATATTTTTAGAAAATTTTGAATTAACAGTATACGTATAATTGTTGTCTATAGACATATTATATACAATTTACTCCATTACACAAAGCATGGAGTGGCGCATAAAGCCTCCACAATATGCCTCCCCGCATTCCTGTCATTCCTATGGTTCTTGATTAGGTCTCAGGTCTTACGTATCTAGGTAGTCGGTCTTCACATTAGTGTGTCTGTGGCATATTAAATAACCATACCTGAGAGCCGTCGTAACCTTCCACGTCTTAACCTTATTAGCAAGATATATCTAGAAGTATCATCTGTGTGTATCATTTGTATCTTAGAGCTTTCATGGATATTGCGCGTTAACGTGTTTTCTTAATTTTTTCATCGTTTATACTGTTGTCTAATTTTATCAGCCTTTTTTTAAAGGCATCAATTCCATACTTTGTGTCTTTGTGTTTATAGTAGCAAGCTATTAAGAACACACCGTCGAGATTATGTTTTCAAATTAGGTCGACCTTCATTATTCTTTCTGAGTTGTGTATTTCAAATGGATAGAATAGTAATATTGTCATTTAAATTAATAATTCCATCGATTTCCCGTGAGTATGTTTATACTTTAGATAAAGTATCTGATAGTTTTAATTTTGATATCATCATGAGTTATCAGATATCGCGTTGCAAAGGCCTTGGTCAATATAAAGATACAAAACACTTAGGATAAGCTATCTGATACTTTTATTTTTTTATTTCATCGTGATATGAAATATGGCATTTTAAAGGCTTTGGTCAATATAAAGATAAAAAACTTGTAGGTATAATGTAAATAGGGTAGTATCTAATAACAGCTTATGTAATTAAAGATTTAAATTTTGATTTTTTTTTACATATAGTGCGGTTTGATATTTTTTGTCTGAAATATACTAAGTATACAAGTAATTGCGTTATAATATTATATAGTTTTTTGCAGGTTATGTAATTGAGGATTTGAATTTTAAATGTTTATTTTCGCTGTCTTTTTATAGTGCCGTTAGTCATTTTTACTGAAATAGCCTACGAAACAAGTAATTGCGTAATAATCTAGTTTTTTCGGAAGTTGCTTGAAAATTAATGTTTTAATTTAAGATCGTATCTGCATATGCGTTATATATACAATTTGTTATGACTAGGTTGGATGATGATTATTTGACAAATATTTATTTATTTATTGATTTTCATCGATGACGCTGGGGAGATACATAATTTGCACAATGTTGGATACAACCTAAGTTGCAGACACAACAATGGCAGCTGCTGTTGCAGACAGGCACGTATCCAGACACGTATTCAGGGGGACATTCATTGAACAACGCACGCGGCACGCACCAAACTAGAATTTGCCCTTACAATGAAATGAAAATACGCCAGATTTCCAGTGGTTATGCCCAACTATCCTCCCCCCGGATACGTGCCTAACACTACGGACATGTATTTTTTCTCGACTTTTTTTTTACTCAAAACAATTCGGGAGGGGGGGGGGGCGTCCCCTGTGCCACCCCCCGGGATACGTACTTGGTTGTAGACAAAGAATACATTAAAGGTTTTTTTAACTAGTTGACGAGCGAACTACTCAGTATTTATACTGATTTTCAAGGCACCCCGATTTAAATTTAATTTCTGGTATGAACTATATAAAATATCACAGGAAAGTGTGCGTTTTAGAGTAGATTAATGTAATTCATCAGTGATTATTGGATTTTTTAATTATCTGAATGTTGTACATACACCTCGAGCAATTTTTTTGATTATAAGTAGCCAAATGTTGCGATGGATTTGGATCGCACATATCTGTCTGTATTGTTTCATATCGCTGGCGCTGTATGTAAATATAGGTAGCTATAGGGTAAATAGACAAAGAGTAAATCCACAAATGAAAGGTTTACTTTCGGAACGAAGCTAAGTCAAACAAATCGGTTCTGTCACCACAAGGACCTATGAAAGGATTTTGAGCGCCATGTTCCTTCGGATAGGAGGTTGACCTGATTGAAAAAGATAGTTGGCGACGAGCGCAACGCATAAAACACATTAGATTCATCCGTTTATGCAAATAAACCTACTGACCGTCGAAAATTCAATGTGATTTCGGCCCAACAAGGTATTAGTGTACCAAATTACAAGTCTACAAGTCTAATATTTCGAGATTGAAATATGACTAGTCCGCTCCCCTGGTGAACCAATTTCAACCACACTTGCCATATGCATTTATGAATTTTTATCTCTATATATGAATGTCTATTTTTTATCTCTATATATGAATGTGATATGAATGTCTAACAAGCGACACAACTCAACGTGTGTCGCGCGATATCAAACGCGCGTCGCCGCAAATTTAAATATTTGATTCCCCCATACATTTCTATAGCGGAATTTAAATATTATTTGTGCGGCTTAATGTGAGATATTCCAGCCAAAATTCCACAATTTTGATTTCGGTCCAACAAGGCACTAAATTTCATGTCTCTAATTACAATAGTTCGAGGATGAGATAAGACTAGCGCGCCCCTGGCGATCCGATTTCAACCACCACCTTTTCAAGTCAAATTTTAGCTTAATCGGATTAAGCTTATGGGCTCTATCGTGGGAGAATACATACAGACACACAGACAGACTTCTATATGGAAATATGGAGAAAAATGGATTTTTTATTTAAAATGGATATTTCCGTCTCCATCTCGAAGAAAAGATTGCGTTCACAATACTTTACCTTCTCGTTGCTTGCAGGGCCCTCGCAATCTAATCAATAAGCATGTGGAAAAATCTATATCGGTATCGGTATCGATAAGTCAACTTGTGCGTTTCAAAGTGTCACGTATGGTATTTCCCAAGATATGATCAAAAGACCACGACTTCTTCAAGACAATTTCTCTAAAATCAAAACTCATAGCAACCCAATAATCCTTACAAATAAACGTCTCGGCGCCGGGAAATATCCCCGCGCGGCCAATATGACTAATGGGCTATTTTAGCTCCTAAAATCAATATGAGAAGATAGACTATTCTCGTATGAATCTAGTTAGTAAATTTGGGTGTGCCGATTAAGTGCAGTCGAAATATATGAAGAAAATGTTTGATAGACAGTGGATATTACGTGCGCAGTAATATAATTAGTCATAATATCTAGAGCTATTGTCTGATATGTAAAATTTGCTACTGATATACGCAATGAACGCATAAACTGACGTGTTTCAATATTCACTGACTATAACTGGTAATTTTTAGTTAGTTTTAAAGGGAAAAATGTGCAGTTATGCCAGTAGCTATTTTGAAACCTGGCATATTTATTTATTTGTTTATTTAGGAAATTCACAGATCCAAAATATTACAATAAACTGTACATATCATTATATGAATAAGATAAGTCGTAGCATTGATTGTATAGGTACTAGCTGTGCTCCGCGGTTTCACCCGCTGTTTGGTTTCAAACAAATCGGGTTATTTATAAATAATTTAGTTTACTTCTTGTAGTCTTAATATTATATTTTATATAATAATAATTTTGTCTACTACTTTACTGGTACTTGTCTACTACTTTGTGGTAAGGTACTGGTTTTCGCCGCAAACTGGTCTACATAGCTGGGGATTTAGTGCAACAGTTTGTATGGGAACCCTGCATTTTGTGATTAAAGGCTCATACTTGGCACAATTGTTCCTTAGGTGGTCCTGAGTAGATTAAGACCGGGAGCCATTAGGGGCCGACCCGCGGGTGGCGGGGGGAGGGGGTGGAAGTTTGATTCTACCGCGCGTCACTTTGAGCCCCATATCTCTCGGACTATGTGTACTAGGGCAAGTGAAATATCATTTTCGGGTAACTCAATAATAACTAATTCATTTCTGGAAGAAAAAAAATACCTATCCATAGAAAAAATATGAAATAATTGGTAAAATTCAAAAATCGTTGACATCTTTTTTTTACTTATACGAAGTTTACTTTTTAACCATAAGAGGTATCGGTATGCAAAAAATATATTCTGAAAGCCTCACTTACCTTAATTACAGACATATATTTTTTATTGGACTGCTATTGTAAAATGTGAGTGAAAAAAATATAATTCATCGCACGGCAGACCCTCGTATTACGTTCGTTACGTAGAGACGGGCATCGAGCCAAGTTAGGTAAGTACTTATTGGATTATTTAATTTCTGCGATTGGCCAGCGAGGGAAAAACAAGAAGTTCAATCGTTATTATTATTATAACAACTATATTATTATTGTTTTTTCTATTTAATAAAATAATTCATCATTCACACACCGTACCTAATTATTTGTGCTTAACATACCTTAAATACTTACGTAAGTATTATTTTTTCTGTAATCCCTACTATTTCGTCCGAAAAATAATAGCAAGTATTATATACAAGTATATACCTACCCATACCTACTTAATTACATAAGGGAGGGCATTTTACCAATTAAATGTTATAATGTTCTGAGAAGTTCGTCAAGCTGCAGGGCGGCGCGGGCACTACTCGCTCGTTTGAGCGAGCAGTGCCCGCTCCTTTGGTGACCTTTTGATCCATTCAATCAGTTCAGTAGTAAACAGTGAAAGAATTTACCTGCCGCGCGAAGAATTATTAAAGCACTTTGAAAATGTGTAATTTTTGGGTCGAAAAAGCTATCGCAAGTTTACGGGGATGGCTTTGGACCAAGCAGATGAAGAAATGAATGCCACATTAAAAGAAGATGTACATAGGTTGGACCTATTTTTACACTTACATTCATCTTTACGCTAAATAGTTTATGATTACTTCTTCATAATATTATTTTCAACATAATATTATTTTACACATCACAGAATTGATTGTTTTGACTGAAACCCCTGACTAAGTGGCTTCTCGCTGGATCTGAATTGGTACATACCGTTTACAGTTTTGAGCCGGATGTTTTGTATTTTGTTACGGAGAACAGCGCAACAGATGAACACGGCAGCCATCTTTCTGACAATGCTGCAAATAAGAAGAACTTTATTCTAGACCTGCAATCACCGGTAGCTACAATAAATACTCCAGGAAATCCTTTTGTCGAACAGTCTCCAGACTTCTATGTACTGAAGTTGTAAATGCAGTATTCAAGAAAGAAAAAAGCGGCAAAGAGTTATTGATTTTATAAAGCTATTGCTCTTAAATACATAACATTTTTAAAGGAAGATTACACACAAACTCTAAAAAAAGTTTACTGGATCCAACCAAACTTAGTAATATCTCCTTATGTTGTATAGTCATTCTCAAGGCCTCTTATTTTTGCTTTCGTTTTGCTATCACTCTTTTTCTACGTGTTTTAATAACTTGTATAAATATATTGTGTATATAGTTGTTGTAAGTATATACACAATATAATTATACAAGTTATTAAAACACGTAAAAAAGAGTGATAGCAAAACGAAAGCAAAAATAAGAGGCCTTGAGAATGACTGCAGTCTATTCAGCAAACTTTATATTGCAACCTGTAAGCACAGAGTAGAAGATCTCGATTCATTCTTGGCGTAAGAAAACCAAGACAGTCCTCTAGCGCTTTCTTCAATGGTAAAATTGCGATCTGGAAGAAGGTCAGACCTACTAAAATCGATTACCAGTATTTTTGGCACTGCTATCGTTCCAAACGCCCCACAAGTCTCAGAAAAAATTCTAGATAGATCTACATTAGTCCACATGCTGAGTTCTGGCCATAGGAAGACGTTGGAGAATAGGTACACCAGTATGTATTTACCGTATGTTTTTAGTATTTTTATTCCAGACATTATTCGATCTATTTTTTTTACCATTTAATTGTTTAACTGTTTTTCAGAATTCACTATAAACTTATTTCTAAAATTTTTAATTTTTGTTTTGATAATTTTTATGTTTTTATTATTTTATTCCAGACAATATTTGATCTATTTTTTACCATTTCATTGTTTAATTGTTTTTCAGAATTCACTGTAAACTTATTTCTAAAATTTTTAATTTTTGTTTTGATAATTTTTAAGGATATTAATTTTTGTGCTGATAATTTTTGATAATTTTGATAATTTTGTAAATCATGAGATACGGCACATACGCAATTATAAATTAAGCAAGCGGAGTACGCATATAATATTATACCCTAATTAGAAACAAAGTAAAAATGTTAGCGATAGCCATGTAATATTAGAGTATTGTTTGTGTACCTTTTATAATAAATAAATAAATAAATAAATTTCTTTGCAAAGAACTTACAGGGTATTAACATTAGATATGGTTTGGGGCATATAACAATGAAAGCATAAAACATATTAACAGAGAAGAAAGTTCAAAGAACACGGATTACTGCTACGACGAAACTACCTAAAGGTTAGGCCAATTTGATGATGAACAATTCCTTAAGGAATTATGTTTGCTCTAACAACGGCAAGGAAGTTTGCAACATGGGTGGACCAAATATTTTAACCGATATCACACGTGATACAAAGCGTACGCTTCTTCGTGGTTATGTGATACGTAACCACGAAGATGTGGACACTCGCATGATGGTGCATGTCTCTGACACTGTCGCTCATGGCATGACAAAAATTATGCTATTGACTGTGGATACTGACTTCGCAGACCAGCGGCAGCAGAAGTGCAAATTACCACAATTACCCAGCGGAAGAGCTGTGGTTGCACAAAGGTACTGAAAAACACCACCAGTACCTCTGCTGTCATGATATTGCGACTGCCTTAGGTAAAAATTATAATGTTTAGGTATAGGATATATAATGTTTAGGTATAGGATAATTATAGGATATATTAAGTATATAACATACATAACATTTACGTCTTGTCCAATTGGTGGCTAAAAAGCGCTCTTGGACGTGGCAAAATATTTGTATTAGGTAGTAAATCTAATTACTACTCTAATACTTACTTAACATACATAGGTTGTTAAGAATTTAGCTATTAGATTGGAAAAATAGTATCTTAGAAACGTTGGAACCCACTAAAAGTTGTTCATTGTAAAATCTTATTACAAAACAGAATAAACGCTTATTAATTAAAAGAGTCATCTAATTTGAATGGGTACCTACAAGAGTTACTCATCCTACTAACTAAAATAGTCAGCAAAAAGTTAAATAATCAAAATAGAAGCCTAATAATTAAAATAGTCAATAATTCGAATAGGTACGAAACGTTCTAAAAGTTGTTGATAGTAGGTAATATACAAAGTAGTCAGTAAAGTGTTAAATAATAAGATTAAAGTTAATCATACATTTAAAAATTAAAAGAACATATTCATCATCTAAATTGGTATAAAATTTGTAAAGTCATAGCCCATACATTTTTCAGTTATATGGCCACGAAGAGCGAGTGTGTTGCCCCTGTTTCACCTGAAATGAAACGAGAAATTTGAAAATGGGCATTCAAAAGAATAGCTTATTTTCAGTCTTTTACTACTTTATTCTAACAATTAAGTGAGTATGGGTAGGTATGTGCTTGTGTCATATATACTACTTACTCAATTTTTTTCAACGAAGTGGTAGGGATTGCAGACAAATTAATACTTAGGTATTTAAGGTATGTGCACAAATATCAGTTAGGTACGGTGTGTGAATGATAAATTATTTTTATTAAATAGGAAAAAACAATAATAATATAGTTGTTATAATAATAATAACAATTGTACTTCTTGTTTTTAACTCACTGGCCAATCGCAGAAACTAAATAATCCGATAATATACTTACCTAACTTGGCTCGATGCCCGTCTCTACGTAACGAACGTAATACGCCGGTCTGCCGTGCGATGAATTATATTTTTTTCACTCACATTTTACAATAGCAGTCCAATAAAAAATATATGTCTGTAATTGAGGGAAGTGCAGCTTTCAGAATATATTTTTTGCATACCGATACCTCTTATGGTTAAAAAGTAAACTTCGTATAAGTAAAAAAAATATGTCAACGATTTTTGAATTTTACCAATTATTTCATATTTTTTCTATGGATAGGTATTTTTTTTCTTCCAGAAATGAATTCGTTATCATTGAGTTACCCGAAAATGATATTCCACTTGCCCTAGTACATATAGTCCGAGATATATAGGGCTCAAAGTGACGCGCGGCGGTATCAAACTTCCACCCCCTCCCCCCGCCACCCGCGGGGTGGCTTCCGATGGCTCCCGGTCTAAATCCACTCAGGACTACCTAACGAACAATTGTGCCAAGTATGAGGGTTTAATCACAAAATGCAGGGTACATCGCAATCCCCAGCTAACATAAGGCATGCACAGTTCGGCTCTACTCGGGGATGCTCGGTTCTCGTCGGGCGGCCGCCCCGGCCCCCGGCCCACCGCGTCGCTTCACCGCGTGATTATGTCTACAACCTTTTTCAAGAATTGTGCTATCAAATGCAAAAAGAATTTTTCGAATCCGACTGGTAGTTCTAGAGATTAGCGCGTTTAAACAAACAAACTCTTCATCTTTATTATTAGTTAGGTTGATTATTAGTTGTTGATTGGTATGATTGTTAAATTAGATTGCTCAATGCCATAGTACGTTTTGGCAACCCTTCTGCGGACAATGCTAACAGCCCGACTGCAGGTGGCGCTGGTAACATTGTCCGACAAAACTAATAGACATTTATTTGGAAATCTATAATAACATTAATTATGAATGTTATTTCATTGATAACAGTGTTAATGAATAGACTGATTGATTATTAAAACCCATTATTCAACCAATGATAACATTAATGACGTTTAATTATTAATTCCATTTATTACATTTTTATATAGGCTGATTACGTAACAGAAACAATACGGAAATATTATAATGCCATAACGACATCTTTATGCGAATAATAATAAAATAACTAGAGCTATGATTTAAAAATTCGTTTGTTAGTATATTATTATTTTATTCTGATATAAGATACCGTAACGGCGTATTTAGAACGCCATATTTTAGGCTGCTGTACATAAGAGAATATTGCTTTTCGTAGTAAAAGCCTAGCTGCTCAAACATAGTATGGCATTGGCAATCTAATACTCTATATTGATTGGCAATCTAATACTCTATATAATCAATGCCTTAGCAACAGTCGAGTATTTCTTAAATACCGCGTCACATGTCGCCCAACTAAGCTTATCTTGTGCGAAAGCGAACATTACACTGCTTCACATATAGCCATATATAGATTTATTTTGTTTATAAACGAGTTAAAGAATAACTTAATCTACTGTAATCCTGTAAAGAACTACTGTAATCCTGTAAATCTTTTGATCGAAAAAATGCAATATAATTAAATTGTGGTGTCGTTGGATGGCAATCGCTTCCAGTAGCATAATAAGTTAACGTGATCTTGTATTTTTTTTAATAATAACAAATTTATGCAGTCTAACTAAAATAAAGAAAGGGCCAGTTCTGCGTCCAACCACATCGGAAACTTGCGACTTGTTTATGACACTTACGAAAAAACTTGGCAACAACGACGAATCCTTGAACCGCTAAACTACTACGAGAATTCCAGCCAATCCACTAAAATAAAATGGCGAAGCTCGTGAATGAAAACGACGAGTAAATAAATTATAATCGCCATGAAAACGGGCACGTGTTTCGAAAGAAACCGAGAGTTTCACGCGCCTACTGTACCTACATAAAATAATTCGCTGAACATAAACCATTTTTTTATCACTACTCGGTGAACGAAATAGTAATTATCAGGGCAACCAAGAGCTTACAGTAAATCCGTTTCATTAACAAAAAACTGCGCCGCAACTTTTTAGTCGATTTTGTAAATAAATACTGACAATATCTTGTTTTCACGAATTCCCTCTTGTTACCTAGTAATGAATCTTTTTAGTAATGTATATTATATATTTATATAATACTAGGTGACCCGTGCCCACTTCGTTGGGCGGTAAAACTTTTTACTTGTGATGACATTATGAGTGTGGTTCGGTTAGTACTGAGTGCTATGATTTATTTCCTGACTGCCAAAAGAAGGGTTATATTTTTACTGCATATGTGTGTATGTATTTGCATGCCAATTTGACTATATTACCGTTATTTGTGAGTGTCCTATTTGTGAGTGTCTTATCTCTTTAACTATTAATGCAATAAAAGGGAAATTATATGCAGTAAAAGGGAAACGTCTTTTGTATTAAACACTTGAGACAATAAATTTACTTATTTTGATATGGATTCATATTGTTGATAATACTACCAATAAACATGACCTAACGATTTAAATTATTTTTTTTAAATATAAAAAACTACTTTTTGTGACTTAAATATAAAATTTAGACATATGCTGTCGCTGACTTTTTTGTGGGCATTACAAGCTCTACAACTTTTCCCTAGAACTCAATCATATATCTCTCATCATTAAAGCAGCGTTCGTAAGAAACGTTTTCATTCGACCGTTTTTTCTCCGACTTACTTTGCGAATCCAACTACCACGAAAGGGTCTTTTTATTTTTCGAATTAATATATAGCTTATGACACTCACAAATAACGTGGCTTTCTATTGGTAAAAGAATTTTGAAAATCGGTTTAATAGATCCAGAGATTATTTCCTACAACCTCACAAACTTTACCTCTTTATAATATTAGTATATATGGGGGCCAGCCGGAACGGTTACGCACGGATCTGTCAAACGACGCAAAGTGCCTATAGGCGCTGGTGGCATCCGACGGGTTAAGCACATTAAAGGTAAGAGAGGGATCTCTTACCTTTAACATGCTTAATGAAACGAATTTACTCCCCTCCAGCATTTGAGATTATACATTTTTTTTTAAATCACTAAACAAATACCCTTAATATATAGAGTTGTCAACTACAACGGGCGAACCCGTCACCAACGCCACCACGTTTTAACGATTAGTCGTTCTCTCTTCCGTGAAGTGAACGCAGAAGACTTGGACAAAACAATCCACCGCCAAGCTCCGCCACATGCCCGCAATTGGCCAACGCCTTAACCGCGAGATAGCCAGGAGTGTTACCCAGCGGGCTTACACTCACGCCCTTGCTTCCAATTGCGGCCAGATTACTCCGGTCTCTCGATTGGTTACGAGTTCGAGGTCGCTTGCGCGGTCCTCTCCCTTACGAAGCGGCGAAACGGTGTATACCGAATCTATCGCGGACCAAGGCATCCTTTGCCCGGCTGTTCACCCAGGATCGGGTAGCCGATGGTCGTTTCAAGAGCAGTCGCCGTAAGGTCCGCATCCAGCCCCGCTCTATAGGAAACAGTACTGCTTCCAGACTCCCCAGACTGTTAGTCAGAGTGCACAGTCGATTGGTTTACGCCGCACGGTGCGCAGACCGTCCAGGAGCGCCAGAAGGTTGATTCCTAAGGGAAACTAGCCCTAAGGCCAGAGTCCTACCCGGGCTCGCACTTCATACGTGGAGGCCGCCGGATGGGTGTGTGTGACCAACCCTGAACAGAATGGGTCTTCGTTCAGGGTTAAATAGTGCACTCTTTATTATTTGCTAATTACTTTTCCTTATGTATGGCATTAATATAGAATAGACAACCAGTGTAGACAATACACAAGCCCGACTGTACGCACACCTTCAATCCTTATGTCCTAGAAGTTTTTAATATCTAGTCTTGCTACAGTTTGCTACTTCCAAATGTGGAAAGGATTCCAAATGTGGAGTTGTGGGAAGCTTTTTTCCAGATATATAGAAGAAATCATAGTGTTTGGATCCAAAGGCAAAAAGACAATGGGCAAATTCGTACCCACTTGCAAAGTTTGTTGAAACACTTTTCCACATATACAAAACTAAACTTTATTTCTAGTGTAACATTTTGTTTTACATCGGTTAAGCTGAAAATCGTTTTCTTTTATACTGGAGGATATTTTGCATGAAAAACGGAGTTGAATTTCATCTACATTTTTTTTGACTTATGCTTACTGAGAAAACGAAATCGGAATATCGTATAGTTGATGAGAACATTAAAACGATTTTCCTTCGCAAGTCAAATAATGAATTAAACAATTATATTGTTTAGTTTAATTATACTAATTGAATCACTCCTTGAAAGATATGGCCGCAGGCTAACCACACCCCGTATATTTTTGTAAAAAATATATTGTATTTTGATACTTCACATGATTATATTAGGAAATATATTTTTATTCCTCGTTATTACAACGGTTACTACCTAGAACAGCAGTAAAAATATATAAAACCGCTCACGCGATATCGCATGTTGTACCTCTCACCAAACGGCTGTTCACGCGATATCGCTTGGTCATCGCTAACGAGATTCTCGCGGGATAAATAACTTTGGCCACCTCACGAAATTCAAATTTTCAGTTTGGTCATGAACATGTTAATGATTTCAAGGAAAATTCATGACAAATTTTAAGAATATCGAACAACGCGGATGGTCGTAAATGCGCAGCATTCTGGACACGAAAATGTGCAGGTACTGCCAAGGGGCAGAGGAAACTCCCCTTCATCTCATGTGCGAGTATGGACGGCTGATGCGTAAAAGATACACCCACTTGGGTGGTCATTACCTCCAACCTGAGGAGGTAAAACAAGCTACCGTCAAAAGCTTGTTGCGGTTCTTAAACACAGAGGTAACAGAAATAGAGAACGGGAGTGCGAAGGCGGGCTGTGAGTGAATGCGTTCACCGAATAGAAAGAGATAGTTGCATGTGGGGCCCTCCTCTATTCTTGTCTAGTTGCGCATACGCGTTTATCCATAACATAGTAGACTTATGTCGTCGAAGCGTTGCCATGGTTACATATGTAGGTACGTGTCTCCGTGCATGCGCGATTAGACAAGGATGGAGGGGGTACTATATGCTGCTGTCTCTTTCTATTCAGCTGACGCATTATCAGGCTTGTGAGAATGGCCACCCTTCACTAGACTCCAATTGATTGTGAGCGAAGGGTGGTTCTCATCATGAAGGTTGCTCCGTTAATGAGAGTCGTATATGTCCGTGTAGAAGAGTTTATTCAGAAGTGAGTCGAAGTCGCCAGTCCTTAACGCCTTGAGTCGTGTTCGCCGTTGTGTTGTAGTTTGGGCGCGAGGTGAAGCCGTGGCGGTCCGTGTGTAGTCGAGGAGCGAAGTGTGTAGTCGAGATATCTGTCCACTGAGGGGACGATGTGCAGAGCGCGGTAACTGCCTGCCGAAGTAATGATGTAGAAGGGCAACTGCCTGCCAAAGGAATGATGTAGCACGTGACAACTGTCTGCCAAAGGAATGATGTGTAGAGGTGTGTAGGTGTACTTGACCACCAAAGGAATGATAATGATCGAATGCAATGTACTGCGTTTTATAGGGAGATCGGTGATGCAATAGCTACGAGTGGGGCGACGCATGTGTCGCTAACCTGGGCAATATTTGCCAAATTTAGCTGGAAATTAACTGCAGCTGCGCGTGCAAGTTTGAGCGAGTCTGCAGTTTTCTGTTCTGTGAAATTGACTTTTTTGTTGTGGGTATGTAGGGCCGAGGGCTCCTACAGGCTTGTCACGGGGTCTAGTAGTTATATGTCAATGTTCTTAAATGACAAGAGGCTTAGCGCAGAACGATAGTAGGTGGCGAACACAATATATGCTACAAGGCTCATAAAGATCTTAGAAATGCCCCACAGTCCACACAACAAATAATAATAATCAATGCGCAGCAAACAAAACACTCAAAATAATAAACGGTCTTCCCCGTTCGGTCAGTTATAGCCACAAACCACAAAATGACAAAACAAAGGGGAAACAAATCTCGAATATACAGTTCATACAAGTGTAAAAAATAATGTTGACGAATATTCATGGTTACCCTAGTAATAATTTAATATTTTACCAGCGTTAGTTTTGCGTCAAAACTATTCCGCTTTATAAGAATTATGCGATCTGAATTAAAAATATGTAGCGTTCAGACGAGAGAATTTTATCCAGACTGGAAGCGCGCTGCGAATTTATTACAGCATAGTTACTATATTGAGTGTAATTGCAATAGTAAATTAAACAGACGAACCGTGAATTTCAATGTCTGGTTGAAGTAGTTACGGCCTTGGCAGTTCCAGAAATTGGCACAACACTTAATCTGGGATAAAATAAACAGCTCAATAGACTTCTTCAGATTTTATTCAATATGGTATATCAGAAATGATCGGTAAATATTTGAAATCTAAGAATTTAGCGAAATATGTAAGAATTTCTTTTTGGCATAGTTTCTCACTTTTTTAAAAAAGTATTACAAATTCTGAATAAATAAAATAAAAAGACTCAATAAATAATAATTAAATAAAAACGAAGCTGCCCATGGTATTCACCGACCACAGTCGTGCCCCTTCATATTATTATTATTATTAAGGGCTCTCTAGACGATCAAGCATGCTTGTCAAGCTTCGCGTCGCGGGCTGGGAGGGGATCGTAAACAGCAGGAAATATGTTTTTTTTTAAATATTTACCAAAAATGCCTAATTTTATAGTTTATACCAGGGAGTCACGTTAATTAGGCGTAATTGATTGATGAATAACGTAACTCCCTGGTATACAACTACAACATTAGGAATTTTTGGTAAGTATTTAAAAAATATATTTGTATATTTTCTGCGGTTTACGATCCCCTCCCAGCCCGCGACGCGAAGCTTGACGAGCATGCTTGATCGTCTAGAGAGTCCATCGGCTACCCGATCCTAGGTGAACAGCCGGGCAAAGGAGCCTTCGGGAAGCTGAGCTTCGTGCTGAAGTCCAGAATTCCCCAATCGCTCAAGACAAAGGTGTATAATCAGTGCGTGTTACCGGCTATGACGTATGCTTGTGAGACATGGACACTGACTGCTGGGATGATCCACGAGCTTAAGGTGGTGCAGCGTAACATGGAGCGAGTCATGCTCGGTATATCGTTGCGCGATCGAGTCCGAAACGAGCTCATCAGACAGCGCACGAAGGTGGTTGACGTGGGTCAAAGAGTGGCCAAGCTGAAATGGGCTTGGGCCGGCCACGTGGCCCAACGACACGACGAACGGTGGAGCAAGCGCGTTTTGGAGTGGAGACCCCGGCTAGGCAGAAGAAGTGTGGGCAGACCACCGGCCCGATGTTCCGATGACATCAAGGAGACAGCTGGACCAGTTTGGATGAGGGAAACGGACAACCGATCCGGATGGAGAGTGATTGGAGAGGCGTATGCCCAACGGTGGGCGAATGCGCGCTGATGAAGAATAAGAAGAAGAAGAAGTACCGGTTTGTCATTTTTAGCATTGTCCAGAGCAGCATAATGTATGAGACCAAATATAAATCAGGGGAAGACCAAATACAGAGCCGCCCTTGATGAAAGAATTAACCCAGCTCCACCTTTTGTTGTTAAGTTTTTTTTTTTAAGTTGTTTATTTTCAAAAATCTTTACAGATTGTAGAAACATACTAAAATAACAGGTAATAATAATTGAAAGCATGAGAAATAACTTAAATTAAAAGAATAAGAAATAAAATTAGTGTAATTTAAACGATTAAAATTTAAATTAAAATATCATTTAAAAATATCAAATCACAATGATAATAATATTTAGTCGCATTCACTTAAAACAAATAAAATTTAAAAAATATAAAATTTAGAAAAGGAATTACAATTTATAATCATTTCATTTAAAATCGTTACATTGTATGTTTCAAGTTTAGTTTATCGTTTTCAAAACTTATAAATAGTTATTTATACATATATAATTTTCGATTTTACACAATACTTTCGTTAGCCGTCCTTGGTGAATTGTACGTATTCTTCAAAGGTGTAAAAAATATTTTCTAAAAGAAACATTTTTAAGGACTTTTTAAATATATTGTTATTTTTAATATCTTTAATATATGGAGGTAACATATTAAAAAATAGGGACCGGAGTATTCCTTGACTTGTCTCGCTATTTTTAAATTTGCTTTAGGTAACATGTATTTTGATTTGTTTCTGGTGTTTATGTCATGAATATCGGAATTTTTTTTTGAAGGTCTCTTTTCTTGTGGAAATCCGTTAGTACATTTAAAAGGTACAATGAAATGAACGTTAGAATTTTCAGTCGTTTAAAATGACTTCTGCAGGATTCGTCCCATTTCAAATTTGCTATAATACGTATTGCTCTTTTTTGCAGTTTGAATAGAGGTTCTCTGTGGCACGCATAACAATTACCCCAAGTACTAATAGAGTAACTTAAATACATTCAAAGTAGCTAAAATACACATTTCTAGTCTGGACTTCATTTAGCGTTTTCCTTATGATTCGTAATGCATAACATGCCCGACTTAATCTGTCCTCGAGGTTCTCACAGTGCAAATTCCATTTTAGATTTTCATCGATATTCACACCTAAGAATCTAACACTTGCTGTTTGAGGGACTGTATAATTATTAATTGATAAATTACAAAGCTATTGGGTGTTTGTGAAATATCCCGATATATCGCGAAATATGACGTAATGTGCTTTAATTTACTAACAAAATAGGTATTGCTTCATTTACATCCTAAGTTATCACATAATTAGGCGTATTTTGAACATTATATGTTGTTTTCTAATATGACTCGCGCAAAGAAACTTGTTTTGATAATTACTATGAGAGAATTAAGTGCGATTTTCCATAGTTTTTCGATGAAATGTGACTCTTTGGAGTATAGTAATTAGTTATTAGACATATAATAAGTATATAATGAGACAATATAATTGAAAAAATCTAACGAATTTTATATTATGAGCATTCAAAGTTTATTTTTAAGTTTTGGATGCAAACTCTCAAAACTTTAGATTTTTCTGTAATATCAGACAAAGCTCAAAGTTCTGGTGTGATTTCTAAGAAGTGTGATGTAGTAATAAAGTTATTTTGAAAGAATTTCATATAAAAAATACCATAAGTAGTCACAAATTAAAAATTAAAAAATTCTTTTTTTACGAGAATACATAAAAATTTTCTTGGCTGTATAAATAAATATTTTTGTATGCAAATAAGTCAAAAAAAATGGTTTTGGTAAAGCATTTAATAAAGAACATAACTGTATTTACAATTTTTGCATATTTTACGTATTTTGTGACAAAAAAATCGAAATGATTTTATAGGCGAGTTTTTTCAGTTCGCCAATTTTGTAATATTTATTCATTATTATCTTAATTGTTTTACGAGATAAAGTTATAATGTTTTATATTTAAAATTTCAATGCGGTCATTTCACAGTTATTCTTTTTATAATCGGTGTAGTGGTTTACAAGTTATGGTCGTTTGTATCAAGGTCGTCGACTCGCGTCGATTTTTCGGGCGAATATGTCGCGCGCAAAAGTGATAGCTGAATTTTTATTTCGCGAGAGGAGGGGTTAAATGCTACAAATATTTCCATGTATGGTCGAAATGTTAAACTCGCGACTCTTCTCTGTCAGAGAAAGATCGTGATCACTCCATTAGCTATTTATGGAGAAGCGGGCGTTCGCTGCACTTTTATCGCTTTTAATGGCTACTAATGTGGCAGACGCTGCCTACGTCAGACCTCTTGAATAACTTCAGCATTGATCTCGGGCATCGCATCGTACCAACGCCCACTGTAACCAACGCAGACGATTCGCGATTCGCGATGCGCGGCTTTTGGTCCATACACCAGGTAGGTACATTCAGTACGAAAAATTGAGCAAAGTTTTAAAGTATTCTTTATTTAACTTTTTGAATAACTATTATATTACCTACATAAATATGTAGGTACATAATATGTTCGGCCACCCTTTCTAAGTATAATAAGGGTTACCTAAATCTTTTGTACTAGACTTACAAAAAATCGGTTGTGTCAAGACTTTCTCGGCAAGTAGCCAAGGACTGGCTTCATCTGAACATTAATTTCATTTACAAAAATCGATGAGCGCCCTCTCTCGGCCGGCGGAAGACCTCGGTTGGGTTCCATTGCGACGCCTAAGGCTGCGCGGTTCGTATCTCGCTAAGGCCGTGTTTGGGCCAACCGCCCAAAGATGGCGCTAATACATAATTAAAATATGAGGCGGAATTTTAATATTATTAGTGAAACTTGTCTATGAGATTCCAACCAAAATGTCACAATGTACTTCGGCCCAACGAGGTATTTGTGTACCAAATTTCAAGTCTCTATTTCGAGATTGATATATGACTAATGCGCCCCTGGTGAACCGATTTCAACCACAATCTTATCAACTCTTGCCTTGACGAAATGATATCTGCATACCAAATTTCATCTCAATGCAACAGCGTCGTGGAGCAGTGGCGTATCTAGGGTAATTTGCGCTTGAGGACAAGACACAAAATCTGCGCCCCTTCTCAAAACTAGAGTCTGGAGACTCACTGGGGCCGGAGTCCCCAATAAAATTGTGTTTTTCAGTTTATATTATGGAACGCCGATTTGGTCCTATTAGTCCTATTAATACTAGATTAAAGTCCTATTATCCCATTGCAATTAATTTTTTTCGGAATACAATTAAATTGTAATGGGATAATAGGACTTTTTACCAAATCGGCGTTCCATAATATATGGTTCATAAATAGAATAAAAACTAAAAATTCGTGTACACAATTCGGAGCAGAGCAGACGCGTCGAAGCCATGATTTAGCGGTCACGTGACTATTGCGTCGTGTGTATACAGATTACAGACCAGAGTTGTAATGTCACCAATTTTTTGAACATTGAAGATTTTTAATTTTTCGTTTGACATCTCACGTTTTAAATATATAAATTTTTATAAAAAAAAATACAAAAGTTAGTTTAAATCGATCCTCACTTTGGCGCCCTCTAAACTGTGGCGCCCAGGGACATATATACCCCCCTGCCCCCCCCCCTAGCTACGCCTCTGTCTAGGAGGAATACACATACACACAGACACAGACAGACATAAAGAGAGACACACAAATAGACTTAAATCTGGAAATGGTCTTAATAGTCTCAGAGGAGCTAAAATCAATATTTTTGAAAAATATGCGCGTAACAATTTCGATTGGTGGATCTGAAAAGCAAAAACAAGGCTTAAACTTCCTAAAACCTATTAGTCCTGTGTTAAAATCAGGTGTTTTTTTTTACGTAAAGAAGGGTGTGTGAATATTTGGAAAGTTCTTGCAAACGGATTAAAATAAAATAAGAAACGAGATAGGCCAGTCAGAGTTAGTACACGAAAATGAAATAGACATTGCAAAAGGTCATGTAGTTCCAATGTTTTAATATTACGATGTTAGGACCTATGCCAATAATAAGAGCAAAAGTTTGCAGCTGAATAAGACCTGTGCGATATGCGCAATGCTCAAAAGGCAGCAAAATGTTGCCACTTTTTTCGGCATTGGCTCAATATCTCCTAAGGTATGCTTCCTACAGAAAAAGTATTCTTTTATTTTTTTAGTTAATTAAATTTGCTAGAATTTAAGCGTGCAAGCAATAAAAGTAGATAGATATATAGCAAAAACCATAACAAGTGCAAACATTTCGCTGTGCGCATCGCTTAGCATGCACAGGTCTCTCGAAGCTGCAAACTTGGTCGTTGCCGTTACAAAAAGTAAACTATTTTATTCATAATTATTAGAAACAATTTATTATTATAAACCTTTATTACAGAATAAAGTTCTTCGCTGGCACAAATTTAATTTACGAAGCTTCGTTATGGTGACGCGTGTTATCTCTATAAACATCCGGTTGTCAAAGACGATTGCGCACTCTGCGAGTCAGTCGACGGGCCTTGTCCATAGACCGTGACGTCTTCTGCTGGGCAATTGCCCTTTAGCGGGGCTTCACGTGAGCCGGGCCCATTGACCTGTATGTCGTCGCAGGTTAGGCGCCCTGTGGCAGGTATCTTGTGACGATCGCTCGCTACTCGTAACGCTAGATATCCACGCGCTGACCGCCGCGCGCAGTCGGTTGCCCACAGTGCTCAAGCAATAAAATGTTATTTTTATTAAATATTTGTGGTTTATGTATTCTGTTTAAGTTATCTGCTATTTGGAGAGTTTAGTTACGCTATGATAACATAACTATTTTAACAATGTCACACACTTCTAAATCGGTTGAAGCATTTAGAAGTTATGGTGGATTAAAGAAACGGTCAACATACGCATACATACATACATACATACATGAACCCTGAATACATTACACTTCTTTTTTTGGGTAGTCGTGTGAAAAATGGCCGACATCAATCGCCTATAATAGCTACACATCTTAAACACACACATTGAAATAACCCATTTAAAAGTGTGTATATGTTCTCATGTAGGACATGTCTGGTTTATTGATGATACCTACGCCAGAACATCTCGTAAATGTTTCAGTTTTTATCAGTTACATCATTGAAGAAGGATAATATTTTTATGGCATAATATAAAACATTTATTACGTATAGTCTTTAGATTATCCGATAAAAATAACTAATTATACGCTTCACAGTTAACCTAGATTTAACGGGTTTAATCATAGACAATATAATCACGGGTCGTTGACACACACGCGATCTTTAATATAGCAGCCAATTTTGTTACGATAGAGACGCGCTTTTATCCAAATTAAGATGACGTAAATAACTTTCTCTCAATTTTGACGGCAAGGCTACAGCTGAGTGTACATATATTAGAGGTGCGAAGTAGGGAAATCTTATTAAAAGATTTGGCTCTCTACCAAAACTACACTTAACAACAACCGACTGCAGTCTTGCCCTCGACGATCAGTTCCAAAATATCCAAAATCCAAATGAAAGCGCATGAAAATGAAGACCTCTCCAAGTGTGAACATGTCCACTTGTGGATATATAGATAGATAGATTGAAAGATATTCTTAATCTGATAGGGGGCTTAATGATTAAATTACAATCTATTGCAGCCAACCTTAGAGCAAAATAAACAAAAGACTTAAACCTAACACAAAATAATGAAATAAAATAATTAGGATTTAGAGAATATCCAGCACAAGGAGCGGAGAAAAGAAGAGGATGGGATGAGATGCAGGATAACTAGGAATTTAGCGACATGAATTGCTTTTTCAGAGACACTTGAAAAGTAAAAACCGTTGGTGCGTGTCTGGTATTGGACGGAAAGGAACTGCTTCCATGGTCTAGCTGTATGAACGGTGAAGGAATATGTAAAAAAAAGATGAATTTTGAGTAGGAATCGCAATTTTACTATCCTGACTGGAACGAATTGGAAGACCATGACTTCCTAAGTGAGTGATTTTTTCGGTTAGGTAAGAAGAGCGGTGAAATTGTTGAGGGTGTTAAAGAAGGGAAAGAATATGCAGGTTTCTACGTTCATGTATTCGAAGCCAATGAAGCTTGCTTCTATTCTCAGATACGTTATAAAATTTTCTCGCATTATAGATTTCTAATGCGCACATTTTGAAACGTGAAAAATAGTGAAACTTTTAAATTGACAGAGTAAAATGGAAATTTCAATTTCACCAGAGTATACCTAGAAGATTTTGCAATAATAATTGATTGGAGTCGAAGAATATGAGATCCTTGAGAGTCGAAGAATATGAGATCAGTGGGCAGTACTGTATGTACTTGGGCAGTACATACAGTACTGCCCAACGCAGTACTGTATGTACTACGCAACGCAACGCCTAGACGGACTCATAGTTCCAAACATTGATTCATATTTTCTTATGTTTAACAGCCCAATAGATGGCGTTCTAAACACGCAGTCAAGGTATCTCATAACAAAATAATAATATAATAACATACACATGTTTAAATCATAGTTTTTATTATTTTATTATTATTTATGTAAAGATGCCAATTTTTTATTTGATATGCATTTTTCAATACCTAATAATTACGAGCTTTAAAGTTAAAATAGACCAAAAGATGGCATCCTCGTATCTTCGTATTAGTTCTGTTATGTAATCAGCCTATATAATATGCAATAAATTGCACTAATAATTGAGTTTTATTATTGCTACAATTGTTTATCAAAGGGCCGGGTCAACAATTAGTCAACAAGGGATAGAACCGAGATAGGGAGCTCATCGATTTTATTTATGAAGTTAATATTTAGATACAGTTGAGCGGTGTCGACTGCAACGGGCGAACCCGTCACTCCAGGCTGGTATAACAATACGTGGTCGTTCTTTCAGCCGTGGGATGAGCGTAAAACACTTTGGGACGGCACAAACCTACCGTTCAGCACAGCCACGAACCCGCCAGAGTCCAACGCATTAAATACGGCGAGGCACTAGGAAGGTAACCCAGCTCCCTGGCTTTGTACTTTGCTCGCTGGCTACCAGTATTGGTAGGATATCTCCGTCTGGAATTAACCTTCAGGATACCTCCCTCCTCCCGACAGGTTACGGGACCGAAGTCGCTTACGAGACCTCTACCTGCGGTAATTCAGTGGTGATTCAGTTTGAATCCATCGCGGACCAAAGGCATCTTTTGCCCGGCTCTGAATTCAGGATCAGGTAGCCTAATGGTCATTTCAAGAGTGGTTGACAAGTCAACATCCACCCCCGCTGCTTAGGAGACAGTATATTTCCACAGCCTACAGACTCCTACAGCTCTAGTCAGAGTGCACATGCGATTGGCATCGGCGAACGGTGCGCAAACCGCCCAGTAGCACCGGGATGCAATCTCGCTAGGAGAAACCAGTCCGTCAGCTATGAGGCCTGAGACGCGAGAGTTTTACCCAGGGTAGCCTTCCACACGAGGAGGCTTCTGAATAGGAGCTGAATCGTGAGTTGAGGCGATCCGAGAACAAAATGGATCGTATGGCCCAAGCTGCACGAAACCATTCGCTACCCTATATTAGATACAACATAACTAGGGTTGTCGACTACAGTCGACGTCACCTCAGGAAGTTTTAACGATTAGTCGTTCTATCTTCCTGGAGTGAACGCAGAAGACGGACAAAACAGTCCACCGTCTAGCTCCGCCACAAACCCGTAAGAGGCCAACGCCTTAACCGCGAGATAGCCAGGAGTGTTACCCAGCGGGCTTACACTCACGCCCTTACTTCCAATTGTGACCAGATTACTCCATGAGTCTCTCGATTGGTTACGAGTTCGAGGTCGCTTGCGCGGTCCTCTCCCTTACGAAGCGGTGAAACGGTGTATACCGAATCTATCGTGGACCACGGCATCCTTTGCCCGGCTGTTCACCCAGGATCGGGTAGCCGATGGTCGTTTCAAGAGTAGTCGCCGTAAGGTCCGCAACCACCCCCGCTCTATAGGAAACAGTACTGCTTTCAGACTCCCCCGACTGTAGTCAGAGTGCGCAATCGATTGACTTATGCCGCACGGTGCGCAGACCGTCCAGGAGCGCCAGAAGGTTGATTACCAGGGGAAACTAACCATAAGGCCAGGGTCCTACCCAGGCTCGCACTTGATGCGTGGAGGCCGTCGGATAGGTGTTGACCCGTGAGTGTGACCAACCCTGAACAGAATGGGTCTTCGTGGCCAACTCAGCAAGGCCCATTAACCCCCTATATTAGATACAATCAGTCCTTGACTACTTGCCGGGAAAGTCTCGGGTGACTCAATCGATTTTTGTGAAATTTAAAAGCGCAGTTTTTCGCAATTCGCCAGTCGGCTGGGGCGGGAGACGCGCGACGGGCGGGCGGCGCGTCGCCCATAAAAATAGCTTTGGCAAGGCGCGGGACGGGATACGCGCCGCGCCGCCCGCCCGCGGCCGGGCAACGCGGCCGGTGCATGCACCAGTTATTGTTCGCACCTTTACGAGGGGCGGTTGAACGGTCCGTATCGGCGAGGCGCGAGCGGCCCTCCGCCACCATGAACGGCGTGAACGGTGCGGGCGACGTGAACGGCGCGAGCGTGAACGGGACGAACGGCTGGAGCGGCCAGGAGACGCTCAGGAAGCGCAACGCCTTCCGAGGCGTCAAGAAGGAGCTGATCGCCAGGCAGACGAGCCTCCTCATTCAGTCGATGACAGTAAGTGAGTGACGTTAGAAAAGCGCAAATATTAAGAAATGATCTGTGAGAAAGTTCAGTTTTTTTAGTGCTTATGAAATAACAATTGCGGGATAACAATAAAAAGTGAAATGAATAAAATCATTTAAATCAATGTTACTTAGCTAGTTGCCAGCGTAATTATTTAATTTTAATTTACAATTCACAATAATCTACAGTGAAGTGAAGTGGGAAACATATACAATTAAAATGTCATAGACAAAAATCCAGTAGCAAAAGACTGATAACACGACATGAAAAAAAACCGTTGCCAGTGATACTATTTAAATGTCACGTAACTTAGTCTATGGCTCGTTTTAACGCGGACATCGTAATTGTTATAAATACATATTATTATATGTATGAATGTAAGGAAACTAGCAATAATTGATGTTTATTATATTTTTCCAATTCAGACTGTACAGACCCTTTGAGGACCATACGTTTTGCCGTAGAGTATGGAAATTTCGAATACTTTCGAAGATTTGTTCAATATAATTTCTATAAATTGATTGTGTGTCCCTGTGATACATAAGAGATGCAAATAAATGTTGTATATTATTAAATATGATTTTATTACCTTAATAAGAGTCAGTACGTACTAAAAAAATAAATTTAAAATTGCAAATGTTGCGATAGAAATTTTATTTATTTATTTGAAATCACCGTTCGTTGTCAATTGAGTTCGTTGGTCATTTGCGACGTTTTAAAAAAAACTATATATTTTTGAACAATAATTCATTTGTTTTGACAATATGTATTAAGCTTCTGATGTCTCAATAACATGATTAAAATATAATTTATAAATTATTCGTATTCCACAATTTATGAAATGATTTTTGAAGTTATTGGGCACACGTGTCCCATGGTCCTTAAAGGGTTAACGAATGCGCATAAACGGTATAAATTACCTAATTTAAATATAAATAAATATTATAATATAATGTGTGTACTAGTATATTGTATTAAAGGCAATATGGTTCTACTTAATGCTCTAATATCTAAAAAAATGGCAATCTCATTTACAAAATATTGTAAAGTTTTTGTAATAACTTATTTAATTTGCTAATCCAAATTCTCTTAATTTACGGTCAAAGATGTGTATATATACTCTGTTATACTGCTGAGTTCAGTCCATTCAGAGAGGCAAATTTGAAGGAGACAAGTACCTGAATGAGGAAGCGAAAATAGATGGTGGGAATAGTTATTCCGAACATACAGATTCACCTTCTTTAACCCCTGGGAGGTTAAAAGGTCAATCGATCGAAATGGAACTTTCCACCTTTATGGAACACATGGACACTTATGTCACATCAATTTATACGAAATATATTAAAACGATTTTCACAAACTTGACATACATGTTATTTACATCGCCCTTTAACAGTTTTATATATCAAACATTTCCATACTTCACTGCAAAGCGTCCTCAAAGGGTTAATGGGCCAAGGGGTTCATATTTTTAACAAGGGCAGCCATGTATTTAGTTGTCCCCTGCTTTATCTTTAGGTCATACATTTAATGCTCTGTCCAATGCTAATAGCTTTTACGAGAGCTTGTGGAAAGCTTGCAATAATATGATATCAAAATCATCAGCATACGCCGACTTATTGAAGATGGTGCCGGTAGTAATAATATCAGAGTTACGTATTGAAGAGCTTGCATGCCAATGCAACTCTCTGTAGCAGTCCATTGAAAGTGTAAAAGATTTCTGACAGGTCTTTGTCATTGAAAGCTAAACCATATTCCAGCTTCAGTTTATTATGTATATGCAGGTCTTTCATGGTACTGGAAAACATTTCTTTGTTAACTGAATGATTGGCAACTATAAAATCGATGAACAGTTACTTACGTAGATATTTTGTGGTTATTGCAGTGTATGATTAATACTCTAAAATATAGGTAAACCAATGAGAATTAGTAGATAAATGGCCCATAATGTATTTTTTTCAGGGTATTTATTGCCAGGCCAGAAAGAACAGAGAAGACGTAGAATGCATTCGCTAAAAAAATTGAGGCAATTGTAATAGCTTTTGTAATGGGTTTATAAATTTTAATATTTTTCAAATAAGGCAGTTGGTAGGGATACCTACTCTTGGTATAGTAAAATTGATGTTAGATAATTTTATGGCATTATACCTTATGTGGTATGTTTAATTTTTTTAAATATTGACTATTTCCTAAAATTGTAAAACAATTAATAATTATTTTTTTTAGTAAAGGTTTAAAATCTTTTAAAAATAATTTGAGAATAACTAGTAATTAAAATATTAGAAAGAGCATGAATTCCCGTCCGAGGAAGCTTCATCTAAAGTCAATATAGCTATCATTGTTTGATAGCAAGATAGGATAAAACTAGAGTTGGTTAAAAAGGTTTATGATTTAAATTTGGTTTAGGATTTATTTTACTTCTTGGGATAATTTTATATTGCAATATAATTTGTTAACCATCATCTTGTTTGTCCCGAAAACTCTTGAATTATTTTTTAACATTTTTTCATCGGGTTTATTTTCGATATTCATCGTGCTATTTTTGTAGCATTTTCTGGAATTTGAAACGCGTCATATCCTGACAGGAACACAGACAATATATCTTCTCGCTCAAAAATAATGAAATAAATCCAAAACATTTATATAAATACAATATTAAACCAAATATTGTAAATATACTTAACCCGTCGGACGCCAACAGTGCCTATAAACGTTTGACAGATTCGCGGGTAACCGTTTCGGCCGGCCTCCATATACATTATATAAATATATAATATACATGACTAACAAGAGCAATTACTAGGTAACAAGAGGGGATTCATGAAAAGGCGATTTTGTTAGTATTTATTTTTTAATCGACCAAAAAGTTGCGGCGCAGTTTAGTGCGCGCGAATGCTGGCTTTCGAGCGGATAAATGATTAACTGTTGCTCTGATGCACCTGAAATTAGCTATCGTCACTCTCAAAGCTGCAGCATGAAACATGTATTTCTGTCGATGATTTTACAACCGCATGTATAATTTGATATACGATAAACAGATGCAACTGGAATCGATCCGAATAATCCCTAGTTAGCGTATTATACAAGTACATACGTTCCTATGCAAATGTGTTACATAAAGCAGCTCCTTGTGACCGCGTTGAATGCCAGGCCGGCAATGATCATGCGCTCAATTGCTCCTAATGGCTACTTCCTTCTGTACTCAGGCGGGAAATACTAGACAACTTTGCAGCGGCACATTAATCTTAATTGTTTATAAGTAGCTTCATCGCCGATAGATTGCCTTTCGATCTTTTAGTACCTATCGAGCAGTCGGTCGTTGGTGAGAACGAGAATTGTGATATTGCTAAATATTTTCACTGCTAAACCTTATATTAATATTTCCTAATATCACTGATTGCATAGGGTATTAGATTGTTCAATGCCGTACTACGATTTGGCAGCTAGGATTTTACTATGAAACGCAACGTATTTATGAAACGAAAAAATATAGTTAGAAATGCAGTCGTAACTTTTGCACCTGATTTATAAAGTTATACAGTCGGAAATTTGACATCAAGCTCGGAATACGAAATCTCCATGATATGTGTGGCATGTGGTGTTTTATGGATCCAGAGAGTTCCCAATGCTAGGGTACTCCAACTTGTCGGTAGAGATCGCGAACTCTTACCCATAATCAAGCAAAGGAAAGTGGCGTACCTGGGCCACGTGCTGAGATATGAGCGATACCAAATGATTCAGATCATTATTATTGGGAAAGTTTGCGGTAAACGACGGACTGTAAGAAGAACAATGTCTTGGTTCCGCATTCATTGATATTACAATATAGTATTTTTAAATATGCTAAATATCATTGATTGCCCAAATTATGTTTTTTTATTCTTGGTATCCATTGATTATATAAAGGAACTAGAATGCTTAGTGTCGCGCTGCTATTTTGCAGCTAGGACTTTACTACGAAACGTAACATGTACTCGTAAATGGCACTTATAGTTTTAAACATTGATTAATCTTCATTTATCTTCAGTAACACAATAGATGACATTTTAAACATGCAGCTCCGGCAACATATCTCAAAATAAAACAATAATAAATCGTAGCTCTTATTATTTTAATATTATTTACATAAAGATGTTAATTATAATTCGCTAAACAAGTTTCAATTCATAATAATTAGGCATTTTAATGTTCAAATAGTCTAATAGAAAGCATATCTCCGTATTATTTCTGTGACGTTATCAGTCTATATAAAAATGCATTAGATGACACCAGCAATTTATTATTGTTATTGTTGTCATTGGTTAAATAATAGGTTTCTAAAATCAATCAGTCTTTATAAAAAAAATATTCATTATCGATCTTATTATATAGGACCAATTAAATTTTGTTAGTTTCGCCGGGCAATGATATCAGCGCCAACTGCATGTCGCCGTCGAAGAAGGGTTACCACAGTGTATTTCTGGGATATTTATCCTACTTTAGCAGACGTTACCGATCTCGTATCCGTCCATATCAAGCGGAATATTGTTTGCCTTTTAAACTATAAAAGTTTGAGAGTCTTATAAGATTTATGTTGAAGCAAACCACTGATAGATGAATTACCATATAGCTGAACAATAGAAGCAAAACGATTTGACGTCGCACATCAGATTGTGGAAGGAGTAATCGTACATCACTTTAATTAAACGGTTTATCATGCCAAAATACTCGTACATTGTTCCCAGTGCACTGTTTCGCAAACGAGTATTTCAATTTCTCGGCCCATCAAGATGGTATAGTATTGTGAACACGCATTTTTTTTTAGATGAAGACTTACATATCCATTTTGACCCCCCCCCCCCCCCCGAGACGAATAAGATCATTTCCAAATGAAAGTCTTTCTTTGTGCCTGTGTGTATTCCTCCATGATAGCGCCCAAACGCTTAATCCGATTGAGTTAAAATTTGGTATGCAGGCATCATTTAATCGTGGCAAGTGTGGTTGAAATCGGTTCACCAGGGAGCGCACTAGTCATCTTTCAATCTCAAAATATTGAACTTACATACTTGAAATTTGGTAAACAGATGCTTTGTTGGGCTGAAATCTGATTGAATTTTCGCTGGTCAATATATTTGTGTGAGCGATTGCATCGAAGCATTATCACTATCCGCTCTCGTCGGCGACTTTCCCTTTTAATCAGGTCCACCTCCTTTCCGAAGGGATATCGCGCTCAAAACCTTTCATAAGTCGGGGAAAGTCTGGGAAAGTTCTGTGGTGACCAGTAGTATAGCTAGATGGCCCAAGGCTCCAGTGCGAAGAGGAAATCACCCGTCTCCTCAATTCAAAACAACCCTAATTGTAATGAAATTAAAAATGTTTTATTTCTTATAGAAATGTTTGAACTTATCATTATTAGCTTTGAACATTACATAGTCATTACAAATAAACATTGAAGCATACTATCATATAGAAAATACATTCAATTTAAAATCACAAATCCGTATATTTCTGTATCTGAAGTCCTGGCCGATCGCTGATTCGCGCCAGAAAGAGACAAACGATGCGCGCATACCGCTATCTCGCTCATCGAAGCAGTTCGCAAAACACCATTGCTCGAATTGGTAGTAGTATTACAAAAGTTACGTCTTTAAAGCAAATTTATTATTTACTATTTATTATTTATGATTTACAAATTGAGATAAGTAAAATAAGTAAAATGCAGGACTATTTTGTTTAAATTCTTATTCTAATTTTTACTATTTAAAAATTGTTTTGTTTTTTTTTTATTTGAATTTATTTGCTGTCGTTTTAATTTTCCACTCCTAACTTTAATTTAATTATTTAATTTAAGTATTTAGTCATTTTTAATATTTTTTTGCAATTCCATTATTTTGTGCATATATGGAATATATGCCATTTTTATAAACACGGTATTTGTGCAAGCACAAAAATAAATGTTTACCTTAGAACAGGTCCCGACCTAGTTAGGTGACGTTGCCACTAGACTATGCAATGTATTATTTTTTCTGCTTTTGACTCAATTTTGAAAGTATTTCTATGCATAATTCCTACGCTGAAATTGTTTACTGTTATTTTTAATATTTGCATTACTTATATAAATAAAAAATAAAATAAATAAATAAATTTGAATAATCAAGATATCGTAAAATATTATCATTATTTTAAACAGCCAAAGGCCCCATGGGCCCCCTAGTACTGTGGGCCCTGGTGCATTGCACCACCTCGCACCTTAGTAGCTACGCCACTGGTGGTGACACAACACATCTTATCCTTTTTACCAGTGCAAAATCATAATAAAATATGTATATTTACCGCAGTACGTATTTCCCGTGAGAAACGAAGCAACTGCCACTTTGCATTAAGATTAATTCCTGTTAATTCAATCTTATCTAAAGCTTCGACTGATAATCATCGCATATGAATGCAACCCCATTGGCGTCCCGTGAGAAACGAAATGACTTGTAATAGCTACCAAGTCGTTCAGTTTGGTATAATATCTGGCCGTCCAGCGTCGCCTATCGATCAGTCACCATGTTTTGAGCCGCGGGGGTGGCCCCCTTCCTTGGTTACGCTGTCGTTTGCCAAGCAATTCGGGTTGAAAGGTCACAGTGGCAACACGTGGGGCGCGGGTTTTTCGATGAATTTCTTGCAATACAAACAGTTTGTACGTGAGTCATACATAATCGATGGGGCATCTGCAATTGTGTTATACGAGTAGTGCAATTGGGTTATACAACTAGTGCAACTGGGTTATACAACTAGTGCATGTGCAGTGAATTTTGATAGATACTGATACTCACGAGTGTATAACAATAAAGTGGTCTCTAAAAGAAATATAACCATCGGAAGTTCACATGATTAATCGATTCAAATCCCTTTGCAAGTTGCTATCAGTCTAGTTGCAGATCTGTCTGCAAAAACTATTATATGTTTTTGAAGGCATTGAATACATGATTTTATATAATTTATTATAATTCAAATCCAGTTCAGGATTATAATTATAATTTAATATAATTATAATCCAGAACCGAATATCAAATCAATACATTATTTCCAAGAGTATAATTGAACATAATAAAATCGATTTAAATGAAAATAACCTGAAGACAGGTACTAAGGGTTCCTGCGAGACTCACCGATAAAATTTATAATCTTCATATTAAATACCCAAAATAACAAAGTCGGTAAAGTAATTAACTGACACGATGTAGTCAAAAATTATTAAAATACTAACTTAGATGATTGAATTGTGACAAGAAAATTATGTACTACTACAAATCAAAAATTACAAGTATAGAATGCAATGATTAACGGAGACAAACAAGTAAATATATTAAAAAGAATAAAAAACACGACTGCCGTTATAGAAAGGGAACTATTGCGTTTATAATAATTTTTATTACGGCTTTTATTTAAATATTTTTGTTTATGTATTTATCCATATTATTTACTTCCGGAATCTAGGTACTTAAACAGACTTTTCATTTGACACTAAACACGATATATTTATGTTAATTTATTGACATTCGGACATTTAAACAACTACTTATTTGATATTTGGACAGTTAAGGTGCCCTATGACACTCGGGATGACATACAGATTCTAACAATACCACACACTTCCAAATCGGTTCAAGCGTTTAGAAGTTATAATGAAATAAAGAAACGGAAAACATACATAGATTAACCCTGAACACATTACACTCCTTTTTTGTTGGGCAGTCGTGCAAAAAATAGTAATATATAATAATCAATGAAACGGTAATACAAAGTGTCAAGCAAGATAAAGAAATCAAATCATGATTATTGTCTTCAAAACCTTATACATACTTGTATAGACATAAGTACTGTGAATACATGATATCTATACATAATTTGACTATAAAATTCGAAGAACAAAACCAGGGATTACGGAATCGATTTAATGTTTCAGTAGAAATAATTGTAAAATTCGATACTAAAGGTTTCTGAAGAGTCTCATCACATAATTATATTAATCGTAATAGATACTTAAAACTACGATGTCAATCAGATAATTATTTGACATGATAGAGTAAATCATATATTAAAATACTAACTTACTTTAGAATATTTTAGCGTGAGAATTATTAATTAAGTTGTGAAATTAAAATAACCGCCTCCGACTGCAGGCTACAGCCATGGCAGAAGCTCACAGTGGCCCTAACGCGTTAAGTCCCTCTTCGAGGAGGCTACCGGATGGGAGTTGAACCGTCAGTTTGGCCGACCAGATAACACAAGGATGGTCAACACCATCCAAGTTGCGCGGAACCATTAGAAACCCGACAAAAATGACAAACGATTCCCTCTTGTTTAGTTTAGTAATCTTACCTACTGCTGGCTTTGGGCTCTTTTTCCTAGCACCCAAGGCACTGCCTAAAAATGAAGGCCAATATTTCAACTAATTGAATTACAACTTCCATAATACAATTTTATTTCAAACCACTATAAAGACTCTTTCAAATCGAATACCTTCGCAATTACTTTCCATTCTCTAGATTGATTAACTTCAATGAGACTTTATTACATTAGATAGTTAACAAAATTATCACTTTTTTCTACAAAAATATTTTTTTTGTTTCTCGGCTGTAATACAATCGGGAGTAATGAATCCGGGTCACCAGCATAAATCAAATATCTCGGAAACTAAGAATGCTAGCTTTTTCAATAATTACCACAATAATAATGAATATTGAATACCAGGAACGATTTTTATATTTTTTGTGACAGAACAGAAACAAAAGCGGAAACAAATGCAGTGAATTCGTAGTTCGATTGTTAAAAAATCATTTATTTTGGTTTTAGCCTTTTTAATAGCATTAGTTTACTGCAACCAAGAAGTTTTATTTAAGTAGTATTAAATAATCTATAAAATACTTTTTGTTTCAGTAAGCTAGCATTCTTAGTTTTCGAGATATTACGGTTTATGTTGATGACCCGGATTCATTGCTCCCAAGTATACTTCCATTTCTATAGATACACGTTTTTGGTTCACTTGTGAGTTTGGTGCACTGATTATTTAGTTTGATTGCTAGACCATGGGTAGAATCATAGAGAATTGCGTTGCCGCCATCCAATCGGAGATATGACAGGCTTCGATCTTCCGAATTATTGAAGAGCTTTTAGAAAATTGTGTCATGATCGATGATCCCACTTTATGTGCTGCCAAGCGAGGATGTTTTGTTTTTGCCGAAAGACTGACCAAAGTTCTTCAAGTTACTCCTACTCAAAATCTTCCGAGACCTGTCATCCGATCCCGAGTATCGTTACATTGGATCACAAGTTGACGGTACTTATTTATTTTTGATTATTGCCTACAATGGATGGCCATCACATTAGGAGCACCGTGCAATTTCAGTACTAATTTGCATATTTCCCAAACTTTTAAACTGTAATATATTTCATTTGATTTCATTTTCGTCGTGTGCAATTGACGGCTAAAGACCGGTCTTGGACTTGTCAAAATAATTGGGTTAGGTAGTAAGTTTCGTTTCTATGGTATATGGTATCCACGTTATTTATTTTAATAAATCAAATTAAATTGATATTTTTTCTTTAGTTTAACACAATACACTGTTCAATTAACCCTTCAACTGCACTATCTTTCAAAAAAAAAAGGTAAATCCTTCTTTTTTTTATTACATTTCTCAATAACAATACTTGTTTAAACGGAATCGCCACCTTACCGGCACCATGTACAGCAGGAGCTGAGAAAAGTTTAAGGGGTAGCTGTCAGTCAGTGGACGTTCAGTGGACGCTTGAAAGAAGCCGACCTTGTACCAAAGAGACCTGCCACAGGCCCAAAATTGACCATACATCACCGGCAAGCGCGCCTTCAATTTTGCTCGAGTGAACGTCAGTTGGAGCATCGAGCAATGGCGGTCAGTTTTATTTACTGACGAGAGCAGAGTGTGTCTGCATGGCAGCGTCAGATGAGGCCAGGTCGACAGGCGTCCAGGCGAGCGAATTTCGCAGAGCTGCTTCGCTGAAAAGTCTCCTACGGCGGCGGCTCGTGCATGGTGTGGCCTGGCATTTCCTTATAGGGAACACCGACCTCGTTTTCGTGCCAGCGGGAGGTTGAAGAGGAGGCCTGAAGGCTGAACGCTATATCTAAGATATTCTCCTAGATCATGTTATACCGTTTAAACTATTTATTGGGGAAAATTTCGTGTTTATCCACATTAACGAACGGTGTCACACAGCGTGTATCACCCTGCGATTCTTAGATGAAGTCGGTTTGGAGATCATGGACTGTCCAGCTTTCAGCCCGGATATGAATCCCATCGATAGTTTGTGGTACGAGCTCAAAGGAAGTGTCCGAGCTAGAAATCCTTAACCTTCGGACATCTACGAGCTCAAGACAGCGTTGTTAGAGGAATGGAATGGGATTCCTTAAGACTTGATCAAAAAACTAATCAGGTCGATTAGGAACCGTATGCGAGCTGTCATCAGGGCTAGAGGGGGTAACACTAAATATTAATTTAATAAATGTTTCTTCTTATGTTTGAATTTTCCTTTTTAATTTAATTTTAAATATCCCCAGTTTTCAACTTCTAAAAATCTTTTTATCTCTCATTTTAAATTTTATTTAGTTTTTAAAATAATACTAAGCGGATTTTGATGATTTTGGTAATAACGGAAAGCTTACAAAATTGGGGTTTAAAGAAAAATACTTGTATGCATCTACTCCGTCATTTTTGAAAAAAAAACGGGTTTTTTTGCGCACTGAGGGGATGAGTCGATTTAGTTGCTCGCAAGTGTAGATGGCCGTCAATGCTATCAGCGCCAACTGCATTGCGCCGTTTCAGAAGGGTTGCGAAATTGTTTTATGGAGTTGAGCAATCTATTACTGTGGTACTGAGCGCTGCTATTTTTCCTTGTATGATTCATCACTTCAACATTCGACATGATGTCCGTTTACGAAACGTGGAGTATTATTCTGTAAACCTATAACTCGAAGGTATCCAGCCTTCCAGACCAAAGAAGAGCATAAAGAATACGTAGCACCTAGTGTTTCCTTGATGCAATGATAGGTTACGGCTGCAAGTTTATTCATATTGCAGAAGTTGTCACGAGCAAGTCTAAGTTGGCATCTCCTAATATATATTTCTTTCACTTACAGATAGATGAATTATACTCCGAAATCCTGTACGAGATACTCCACAATGTCGGCTGTGACGTCAGCAACGAGATTGGTCAGGTCGCCCTTTTGTCCTACGTCCAGGATGCCTTCAAGATCAGCAACGACAAGCACCACCAGCTCCTGTCCGAAGCTGAGGCCAAGCAGCCGCCCGAGATAGTCCTCAATGTGGAGGTCATCGAGGCGAAGGACCTGCAGCCAAAGGACCCCAACGGCTTGAGCGACCCCTTCGTCACCATGTACCTGACTTCAAACTCCTCGCACCGGTACAGCACTTCCGTCAAGTCCGCCACGCTGAGCCCGGTTTGGGAGGAGCACTTTTCCTTGTAAGTTCATCAAAACAATCATAAAAACAAAACGGAAGCGTCGAGATAATACATTACATAATCAAAACAAACGGTATAACTATGTTATACGCATATTTAGATAAATTTTCGTGTGATTAAAGCTTTATTTAGTAATCTACATCTTATTAATAATACGCGGAGAAATATCGTTTAAAACAAGCCAAAAAAATGGCTTCATTATTTTTTAGATTACGATTTTTAAAATAATATTACCTTGTGTCAAAATCAATTGAGCATATCAACATATCAATGTCATTAAGTTGGTAAATTAATGCATGGCTATGGAGACACACCATACGCCAAACACCAAAATTTTGGGAAATAAAAAAAACTGATATTTCCTGTTTTACAAACACTTTTATAAATCGAATATGTTAGAAATAGACATTCTGAAGAATGTAAAATTTCCTTGTGATTCTTCCGGGGTTTTTTATTTCAAAACTGTGTTTATGCTGTCTATTAGCGATATTCTAGGATTGTCTTTAAATAGTGCATTTACGTTTAAAATCATTAATGTTTATGATTTAGCTCTCCTCTTGTAAAAAAACACCATATAGTTAAGTGGATATGGTTTATTTTTGCAGGTCATAGCTATACATATTGAAAATGTTAGCTATACAGTTGAAAAACTGGCATATAGCTTGTTTTAGCAATTATGCATTAAAATCCTTTAAAAGGTTGAAAATTTGGAAATCTTTCGAAATTAATAAGTTCTTCGGTAAACTTCAGCAAAAAATACAACATTAAAAATTTCATGGCAAAAAATGCAATAATTCAATTTTGCTGAATTTTAGTGTAAAACCATTGCACTCTGAAAGGTTTTCAATTCATTTGAATCATTTTTCGACTTACTGACTTTGATATTAAATGCGTTAAATTTGGTGACAAATACTTGAAATGGGTAAGAATATGATCCCAGCAAAAGCATTTTTCACTGACTTTACCACGTATTTAACAATTTAGCGAAATAAGACACGAAATATAAATAGAAATATACTAGCTGCGCCTAGCGGTTTCACCCGCGTGGTGATGGAAAATTGTGATAATGATGATAGAAAATCATATATCTTTATAAATTATAGCCTATGTGTTATTCTGATGTGTAAGCTATATTATTGTAAAGTTTCATCAAAATCCATTCAGTAGTTTTTGCGTGAAAGAGTAACAAACATCCATACATACATACAAACTTTCGCGTTTATAATATTAGTAGGATTTATTATCCGAATTATAGTGTAACATATGATAATGTATGACACTTCGTTCCTCATAATTCCATGTTACGGTAACAGATTTACAATTTTACTTACTTCGTAAGTGTGTAGTGTTAAATTAGTTTTGTATTAATTATAACAAAAGGAAATAAGGAAAACAAAATAATAACAATAATCAACATCACAGTAAAAAATCTTCCTTCCTGAAGTCAGAATGTACTCTAGGCCTTTATTTACCTATACGTAAATAATGTAAAGTTATATAATTCGCATATTTATTCAGTTATATAATTCGGGTTTACATTGTGCCGACCATTAATCATTTCATAATACTTATGTATTTTCGTATTTTTACAGACCTATTTCTGAAAATCCCGCTGAAGACACGCTCTGCCTCGAAGTATGGTACGTTTTTTTTTATTTTCTTCTGTTGACACACCTCATTCCTTAGAATCTAAATAATAGAACCCTCATGAGTAGCGTGTTTATCGACGATTATAGCACGACTTTGGCGTCAAAAGAAATTAATGTCGTCTTTGTAAATTTATCGTATAATTATACTAATGGACACAAGGGGCGAGAAAATATGAAAATAATTTGGAATTGTCACAGTAAAGGCAAACTATGTCTACTTACACAAAAAATAAGAGTTTATTACAAAAGAAAAAAGTCGGTTGTGTAACCCAAGACTTTCCCGGCAAGTAGCCAGGGACTTATCTAAATATTTATTTTATAAATAAACTAGCTGACCCGGCAAACGTTGTTTTGCCATATAAATAATTTTTAAGTAATTTCTAGTGTAGACAAAAAATAGCTTACTTATTGTAAGTGTGTAAGAATGTGGTATATGCGTGAAATAGGCATCGAGCACTGTGAACGATGGGGGAATATAAAAATAACAAAAGGCAAACATTATTTTTAAGTTATTATAATTTATTCCTTAAAATTATATATCATTAATTAATCAATTACGACAGTAACACTAACAAACAATATCAATCTCTTAATGCTATAGCGTGAACAATATTTTTTGTTAGTCCATCTTTAGCTAACACAAACAAACTGGATGGTTTACCCACTCGAGAGCATGCCACGTATAATTGCCCGTGTGAAAAACATGGTTTATCTCAAATCTAAGCCACAAATAGATATCGTTTGACCTTGGGATTTGTTGATTGTCATTGCAAATGCCAATCTAATCGGAAACTGAATACGTTTGAATTGAATTGGCACATCTGTAGGTATAATAGGAATCCGTGGTATTAATATATTTTCTCCTCGGAACTTGCTATTTAAAATGCTGGCTTCGATCACGTTTTTCATTAATTTTTGTTTCTTAATGTTGCATACTGCATCAGGGTTATTCTGAATATTTAGTGGCAGCTTAAATACTGAATGAGCTGTTCTGCCTCCATCCAATAAAGTTGCTGCAATGCCCGATGATGCAACGGCCAATGCGATGCCATTATTTGATCGTATTTCAGCAAGAATTAGCGAAATAACGAATGTTTTGCCAGTTCCACCCGGTGCATCCAAAAAGAAGAACCCACCTTGTCCAGCTGAAACTTCGAGCATAATGCGATCATAAATGGTTCTTTGTTCCTCATTCATTAGTGGGACATTGCGGGCAACAATCGCTGCCATTTCTACAGTGCTGTACTGCAGTTCACGATTCATTTCAGTATTCATTAAATCAGATGCAGTTCGATTTGGCGAATTCATACCGAAATGACTGAGTGGTAAGTTGGCAATGACAATGCAAAGATCCTCAATAGCAATTAATGCTTCATTGTACATTGCGTCGCTGAATGTTATGGTTAGATCATGGCACCGTGTACGATGTTGATGCAATATATCATCAGTCATTGAATCTTTGTGATTATCCCACAATATCTGTGCTCGGGCTGGGAAACATGTAGTCAACACTATAGCGAATAGTAGACGAATTTGTATTGCTGTACAGTTCAATGCAGCTTCAGCAAGCATACATTCCCACTGGTTGTCGTCTTCCAGCAAGCCGAGTGCAAGGCATGCATCTTTATACGTTGGATAGTGTTGCCCATTCACTTTACGTATATCTTGAAATGATAATGGGCCAGTAACATTAACCAACAACAGTCGAAGATAAAAGCACTCAGTGTGTCTTAGATCGACTGTAAATAATCGCCCCAAGGCGTTTGATTTAAATAAATTGAGACATGCAGCAACTGGTGAGCCTTGCTTGCGGGGCATCCATGTTTTTGTTTGAGTCCATGTGAAATAGCGTGGTACTTGTGAATAGAGTAATGTTCGTGCAAAGGCACCAAAATCATCCGCACGATTACACAATTCAAAAAATTCAGTGAGTGTAGTTTTAGTTGGATTTATTGCACGATCAATCGCTGTCTCGTTCGTGGAAAATACACGCTGACCGTTTTCAAGATGGACGGCTAACTGAACAACTGCTGGATCCCGTTCATGAATTGGAAAACCAAAGATACGCCAAGCAGCTTCATTGGAGCTGATGTACCGACCAATTTGGTAGAGCGTTATTTCATCGTTTTTATTCACTGGAGGAGCATTCACATTAGTATTTTCCGCTCTAAACACAGCCATATCACTGCCTTAATGGACATACTTGCAAATGTATTTGATGTTCTTCACAGAACTGCAGAACTCAACATTAATATGAGCATTGTATGTCTTGCTCAGCAGAGGCGAATATGGCACCACCCAACGATTGTCAATATCAATGTCTGTGTTGCTGATATTTTTAATAAATGATTGTCCGCCATTATCGGGATTTCTTCGACGATATATTGGGTATCCGTCGACATTTGTGATCGTATCATTAGTAAAATCTTTAGGGAAATTTTTAGTACATTTTCCATCTGCCATGCAAGGCGATAAACTATTAAGAGTACCACATGGACCATGGATCATGTTTGTTGTAACAATAACAAACAGCAGTTGGTCAGTGGACGGATCTGGAATTTCATAATTTTATTATTAATAATTATAAAATAGGAAAGATTAATAGTTAATATGAGAGTTACACTGAGATAGCAAAATAATAATTGTCAACGTTACTACTACACTTGATGCATAAACAATAATGATGGCCGACAACTGTGTAGGGAGTGAGAGAAGTCTTATTGTGCGAGAGAAACAGGAGACCGGCTTCGTTCTCATCCCTACTCCGTGCTGTTTACTGGGTCAGAAGTGTATCTGTAGACAACTGGCGGGGATAACTAATTAAATGACGATTGATCAGTTATCGACCGGGGTGAAAAATGATTAAATTACTAAAATGGCTATTAAAAAATAGGGGTTGGTGATAAAAGGGTAAAAATTTAGGGTTGTATGTATTTTTTAATGCGACATAATAAAAAAATAAAGAAATTAAAAAAATGACTAAAAATTAAAGAAAAATGTTAAGGGTGGACAACCCTTATCACTAAGGGGTATGAAAAATAGATGTTGGCCGATTCTCTGACCTACTCAATATGCTCACAAAATTTCATGAGAATCGGTCAAGCCGTTTCGGAGGAGTACGGGAACGAACATTGTGACACGAGAATTTTATATATAAGAAGATATGCAATGAAAATTTAAATTTCATCTCATTTAATTTAAAAATTAAATCGCAAACGCAGGTCGTCGTGAGTCGTCGAATTCGAATTTACTAGCCACGCATCGCAAGCGTTGGCGCTTTTAAGAGCCTTACTGTTTAACTAATATGTGGCGAACTTTAAATACTATTTGTGTCGCTCGTATATGAGATTTCGATTTAGAGGAGGACATTTTGTCGTACTCCTCTAACCAGTTGAAATATATCGGTCTTCTCCACAGGCTGTGGCTTCTCATAGACTGTGGCTTCTCAACGGTGTGGCTTCTCTTGCAAATGTGTATATATATTGTTTTCGAAATGAAGACGAAAATGTCTATTTTGAGCCCCCTGAGACCCCCTCCTCCACGATAGCGCCCAAACGCTTCCCCCGAATGAGCTGAAATTTGGCATGCAGTTTTCATTTGGTCATGGCAAGATTTGAAAAGGTTGTGGTTGAAATCGGTCCACCAGAGGGTGCGCTAGTCATACTGTAGTCTCGAAATATTAAACTTAGAGACTTGAAATTCGGTATATTAAACTGTTATTGTTGTTTAATCACAGCCTTGTTGGGTTAAAATCACATAAAATTTTCGCCGGTCAGTATATTTGCGTAAACGATTGAATCAAACATGTTTAATGCGTTGAAGTCTCATTATCCGCGCTCGTCGCCGACGAACGATTCGGGTCGTTGACTTTCGATATATTCGATATATTTGTCATTGACTCTCCTGTGAAAAATTGACATTACGCTCAAATCCATCCATAAGTCCTTGGCTACTTGCCGGGAAAGTTTTGGAGTGATACAACCGATTTTTTTCCTGAATTATTTATTAAAGTTTATAAATTTCTAGGATCTTTTTAAACTTTTGCAACCTATTCAGCAATAGTCCCATAAATATATAATAAATAGAATCATCATAAAACATAACAAAATAAATAAATTCAATAAAAAACATTCCAAAACATTTATGTAATTTTGAGAACAACACAATATTTAAATTTTCTTTGTTTTTACTTTTGTAGGGATTTCGATCCAGCTGAGACGGTCAAAGAGAAAATGACCAAAATATTCGAAGTTAAAGGCGTGAAAGGGTTACGAAAATTAATGAAGGAAATTGCCATAACAGCCTCTACTGGGAAGCACGACAATGAACTCGTCGGAAGAGCACATATTCCTTTAAAAGTAAGTATACTCACGCATTCACTTCTTTTTTTTGTTGTTTATTTATTTTCAAATATTATTCATACTAATCCTGACATACTAATCCAATTCCTAAGCCTGACATACTAACTGACTTATATAAGCGAGCTAATGCTGATATTAAAGAATATAAAAAAGAAAAAATAAATATAACAAAGTACCTATTTATGATAAAAATGAGCTATCCGTGAGTTACCGTTTTAGTGGCCAGAGGGATATACAAAATATGACAATCTCAGTGGGTAAAGAACTAAGTAGGGCTATATGACGTGTTATCGGGTGACATCATAAAGCCTAGGTATTTGAACTTCTCTACTGTGGAAAGAGGTGTCGACCCAACAAAGATAGTCTCTGGTGTAGTGTCTCTGCTGAAAGGGCAATTTATATACTCTGTCTTGCTCCTACTGACCCTCGGGCCTTACTTTTCCAGCGTATGTATCCACATATTTAATAGTTTCTGCAGGTGTATTGTGGTGTCGGCAGCCAGAATGATGTAATCCGCGTAAAGCATAGTCCTCGGTAAAGGAGACGGTATATGCTTCGTGAGATAGTCCAGAACTAGGTTAAATCACATGGGGCTGAGCACAGATCCTTGATGGACACCCACTTTAACCTCAAAGGCTTCACTGATGCCTGCTCAACTTCAGACTCTTGTGGTAACATTACTATATAAGTATCTTGTACAAGTTTGACCTACTATTCGGGTACGTTTGAGCGCGAAGAGCCTGTTTGCAAGGTACTTGATCAAAAGCTATTTCGAGGTCAATAAATGTGAGGTGTAGGTCTTTTTGTTGATTCTATATTTTGCCATCATAATCCTTGCGGTCTGTATAGCGTCTGTGGTTGACCTGGATGCTGTGAAGCCAAATTGATTTGGTGACGTTGTAGCAATATTGGTGATCTGTTTGTTGATGACTCTTTCCCTTGATTTTAAGTGTATGTGAGGTCAGTTTTAGGAAACTTTGACGCCATGACGCTGGGATGCGTTTGGTGGCTATGATAATATTGAAAAAATAAAGAGCCAGGCTACGGCTATGGGACCAAGAGCTTTCCAGAGGTCTGCAAGGATCTCATCTGGGTCGATAGCTTAGATAATTTACCATATATTAGGTAACTTACCTCGCTAAGTAATTTACCAGTGTGTACAATTCAAGCTTACATAGTATCTCAAGGTAGTAAGGAGGGCCATAACCCTCCCCACTGGCCTGTTTAAAAAAATATTTTTACGGTGGTATGACACATTAACCAGTATATGCGATCTCCATGCTAGGTAATTTACCAGTGCGTGCAATTCAAGCTTACATAGTATCTCTAGGTAGTGAGGAGGGCCATAACCCTCCCCACTGGCCTGTCTACAAAAATATTTGTACGATGGTAGGACACATTAAACAACAGATGCGTTCTCCTCGCTAGGTCTTTTTCCAGCGCGTACAATTCAAACTTACATGGTATCTCTGGTAAATTAATGGTTCCTTGGATCAATTTATATGAAATATAATTAGGGAAATATATCGATGCATTTCGAGAGTTTTGGATCCTACCATTCCTAAAACAATTGTTATTCATGATTCGTGACAAAATTTGTGTTTTTCTAGACTATTCCAGCATCAGGAATGACTATGTGGTACAGCCTCGATAAGAAGAACAAGCTTCGGCGTCAGGGTGTCGTGAAAGTGAGATTGGCTTTCTCATCAGAGAAGAACAGTCAGGTGGCCACTCAAGAACACAGGCATTTACTAAGGATGCTGCTTCTACATGAACTGGAAAGCTCTAAGGTAAATATTCGACATGTTGTTTTACTATTTTTAACTTAGACTCAAATGCCACTAAGGCCATATGAAATTCCTTACGGATTTCCCTGGGGATATTGGTGACCTGGACTTCACCGATTCCTACATCACTTTAGGGCAGTCTCCGGGAAGAAAAGAACTATTCTATGATTCGCAATCTCAGCCGATGGCCGTTATGTTAATACTAACAGTTCTATTGGTATCAAATATTGTGCGGCGTTATAAGCTAATCGACTGTGCACTCGGGCGAATAACTGGTAAGATCTGGAAACGACCTTATACATATTCTAAGCATTGGGAGTGGATATTGACATGATGACGGCCACTCTTGAAACGACCAGTTGGCCACCCAATCCCGATTGGCAGATGAGCAAAAGACGCCATGGTTCGCGACAAATTTGACCTGAACTACCGTCACAATTATTAATATCCGGTAGAGGCCGCGCAAGTATCTTCGGACCTGTAGCCAGACGAGAGGTCGGAGAAATCCTGCCTGAGAAATCTACTAAGGAGGGAGCGATGCTGCCTGTTGTTCCACTTCGAGGGCCATGCGGTAAGGCGTTGGACTCTCTCGGCAAGTGGCGTAGTTAGGACTGTTTTGTTCCCAAGTCTATACGTTTAACCCACGGCTATACTTTCCTGGGGTGGCGGGTTCGCCCGTTGTAGTTAATAACTCCATACTGTGGCTTTCCTTGATCGTAGACTACTTTCCCCCACTCAACGGTTGTTGAGTGGGGTACCATGTTTGCATTTAATTGAATATCCCATTTATATTCTTTTTTTTTGTTGTTTTCCGTAGACTCCGCTGCCTGCGTAATATGAAATTTTCCTTAACTTATTTATTAAATTTGTTTTAGACGGCTGGCACAGTACTGATCAATTACATAAGGATTTTGCTAAAATGGACTATTGTAATCAATTAAAATTATGTACAATTTGTATTCTTAGCTTTATTGAAAGTACTTGAATTTTGCACGGTGCACATTAATTTCCTAAGCGACCACGACCTTGAAGTACGAAGCATTTGAGAAAGCCACAGATAACTGCACATGTGCGTTGTACCCCCCAATCAAGTAGTGATGCAATTTTAGTTGAGTGTTCTTTTCAATCCGTGGCCTATGTGAACGCTCGCATTTATTTACTACGATTAATGTAAGTTTAAAATACTATCTGTACGTACAATCTATTTTAGGTGTAATACGACATTTACCGAACGCCTTCCTCCTCCATCTTGGCCTCTCCAGGAAAATAATAAGCTCCTTTCTAGAAAAAATATCTAAAACCGCAATTTCTGCATCTCAAACTCTATGGCTTCGAAGGGGGAGTGAATGGGTGGTAAGGTAACGCTCACATGTGGCAAGACAGCTGTCCTAAACATACCACAGCTGGTCGTTAGTCCGGAATCCACCGTTCACCTCCCAGAAGAATTATATATGATTGGCCCGATTTTTGGTCGGTCAATCCCATGGCAGCTCCGTTTGTATTTTATTTTATTTATGATGACATGACCCCCATTTACATCTCGTGCACCCCATTTCTTTTCTCGCTGATATGGACCCCCTGCAATTTGAAATCGACTTCTGTTGGTCAATATAGACCACATTGAGAATCACTGATTTATATAATGATGGCTTGAAATGATTTTAGGTAACCCCATATTGGTGGTGCGGCAGCTACAGCGTTCAAGCAGAAGCAATAATCACTCAGCACGCAGCGCAAAGCGGCCTCGCTCAAACCGAGAACACCCTAGCGCAGTGGACCGTATACTGCGCCATCCACAGCGACCACCCTCTCAGCTTCGCCCTATTCGACAATCTCCTCAGCAGACTCATCAAGCCCATCCAGTCGGGAGCCGTGTGCGAAGAGGAAGTGAAGCTGTTCTGGGACGGCGCTAGAAAGCTTCTCCCTTCCTGCTTTGCAATCGTGAGGAAGATACGGAAGAGGACCGCCGGCGATAAGAACGTCCTCAAAATGCTGAAGGACATACTCAAAATTTTGTACAAGCTGTCGTCGATGGACAAGCCCGAGCATATCGATCTGTTCCCTCAGACAATTTACGGGTGGTTGAGACGTAACGATGACGGAACGCCTTGCCGGATCAAGGAAGTGCTGACGCAGGCTTCTTCCCAAGGGGCGTCCGATTGGTTCATCCATATCCTCGACAACAACGAATGCAAAGACACAAGCGAAGAAGGACGGCTACAGCACTTGATTCGAGTGATCCAGCTGGTGCGATCGGATCTTCAGCGATCCGTGGAATTCTACGATAAAGTTTTCTTGGAGTAAGTATCGAATTCATAGATTGATTAACTATGGGGCTTCGATTGTAAATCAGTCGTATACATCAATTGCAATCAGAAAGATTCTGTTCCTGAGGATAAACCTCATCGAAAGTTGTGATAAATTATGGAATTGAAATTATCTCTCGCATCAGATCCATTTTCTTCAACTTTTAACTTTTTCCATCTACTTTTAAGTGTAACTTGACCGATACCTACTTTTAACATGTTTGTCATGCCTAACTATACTATTTTTCTTTTTCTGTAAACGACGTTAGTTTAATTAAAGACCAATTTTCACATAGCAGTATGATTTGCGGTACTAGATTATTCCAAAGTATTTAAATCCCTGATCATTTCGGTGTGCTCTACTGGACCCGATTGTGTTTCTGTGTGAACAAAAATTGTAAATTAGTTCAAGCAAACGAGACAGACCAATTCCTTACAGCAAAATATGAAATGGATGATCATCGCACCAAAACTACCTATCAAACTTATAGCTATCCGAATAAGTTTCAACGCATTTCATGCGGTCTTCGATTCACATGATTTAACTTTGGTGGGTAGTTTTAATGCAGAAAAGTGACAAATGTTCATTTCACATTCCGTTCTAACGTATTGCCTTGTCTCATTCACATTACCTAATTTCCAATTTTATTTCACAAAGAAACGCAATCGCGCTCAGTGACAATTTCCTGGTAATATGTTTACTTCCTATTTCACGAACTGAATTTCAATGTGTTCATGGCTTGTATATTCTTTATTGGAATGGTTATTAATGGTTGTTATTATCAACATTAACATAAACATTGTTGTCATTAATGTACATTGACAATTGATTCTTAAAAGAGTCTCTTTTAAAATTGCTCAAATTTGTATTGAGGGACCAATAACTTTGACTGGCATATATAAGTACTAACTAACCCATTTATTATTTCTCTTTTCAGAATGATGAACTTCCCATACGCACGCACTCTCTACTGTCTCTACGAATCAAAAATCTCATCACTCGTGGAGCCTGAAGTGATTGAAGTATGCAAAAGTCTCAAGAGGCTAAGGTATAGTGAAGACGGCGGAAGAAATCAGGTGAAATTAGCTGGTGGACTGAATGGAGAGACAATCATGGGCGATACCACTGTGGATGGAGAACCTTTGTCCATGGGAACAACGTTGTTCGAGCTATACTTGGTTCTACAGCGGTTCTTGAGGTGAGTATTGCCTTGAAAACGCCTATAATTTTGGCACTAATACTGTCGTCCTAAACTAATAAGCGACTCCCTTGAAACGACTAGTACACGAATACTACTGGACGGAGGACAACGTGGGGGCAGCGTTTGATAAAGGAAGATTGAAAAAGGTAAGCAAACCAGGGAAATTTCCACCCGCTCCCCGTACGACGCAAGGGGGCGAATTAGTCAGGAAACGAAACGAGGCATCAGTGCATGCGTGTCAGTTTGTAGCGTGATTTGAGAAAAATTAATTACTCTTTTCACGGAACCCTCACATTAGTGTCCTCGACTATTTGACCATAGTTTCTGCAACTATTCTGTGAATGATATCAATATTGACATTAATGTACTTAGGTACCTAGGCATTGATTATACAGGATGTCCCTGAAGAGAAGTCGACGTCAAAGCCGGAAACAGGTGATACAGCAAGTCATACTAGTTATGAGAAAAGTATAAAAAATCTAAGTTAATATTGTTTAAATTATAGGGAAAAAAACGAGAAAATCAACACCTGTGATGGTGTTTTACCTCACGTTACTACAAATCTTAACTTTTTTGCTTAAAGTGAGGGGCAATTAGCTTTAAATTTTAACAACAATTTACAGAAGCACTATTCAGGATTACATAATAAAAATAAAATTGAAAAAAAGTAAAGATTTGTAGTAACGGGAGTTAAAACACCATCCCAGGTTGTTAATTTTCTCGTTTTTTTCCTAAAATTAAAAAAAAATCTAACTTATATATATTTTTTAATATATTTCTGATAACTACTAGGACATCCTGTATAGCGTATTAGATTGCTCAATAAATCAGAATTCTAACCATGTTTAATTTAATTTTTAGTCTTGGCCAAGGTCTGTGTCCGGCAGACTGGAACTCCTTTGCCATCACCAAGTTCCACTCCTGGTTTTTCGGTGGCGTCGCTCAGTGGCTGGACATCGCAGTCTTCAAGGCTTTGACGAGGATCGAAAAAGCGGTCGAACTGGATCACCTGGTCCCGGTCGACGCCACAGTTAAATACAGCAGCTCTGCAGTGGACACTCTGGCGATTTTCTACCAAATAAAAATCTTCTGGCAACAGCTCGCCTGGCCCGATGTCGAGGGGTGTTATACGTTCGTCGCGAAGATTATAGATGTGAGTAGATGTATTTTAAATCATTCTATATTCATAGTCATACTCATTTTCTTAGCATAATGGTTTAAAAGTCATAATAAAGGTAATCAAAGAAATGTCTTTAGCGTAAATATAACAAAACCGTGAGTAATGTTAAAAACTACAATGAAATAATTAAAAAAAAAACGCAGAAAATACAAAGAGATAATTAAACACATTACAAAGAAAGAATTAACATTATGGATTTAGTAATCACACATTTAATATTCCTCCAGTGAGTTAAGCGCCGTATCTGTGAGATACTTCTCAATGAGGCTTTTAAACGCGCTAAGTGATTGCGATAGTCGAATGTGATCGCAAGGTTTATTGTAAATCGCTGTTTGTTTGTTGTAGACATATGCTAGCCTCTCCGACTCGAATAATGCAAGACTCACCGAACGTAGTTTGCTTCAGGATACAGTTAAATAGTGGCGATGCACACAATTTTATTCATATTCGGCAAGATTTCTGCGAACTTACAGCGCTACTTCCATTATATATATATATGAACTAGAACATCATGCACAGATCTCTAAACAGTGGCCTTGCAGGCGTATCAAACGGCGTACGGTTGCCGTTTATAAGTTTTTATACTATTTAGGAAACAAAACAAATATTCGAAAAAAAAAAACCACAAAATTGTATCCATAGTTGCCTAGTTTGCCATACTGATACATCCACTATAAGAATATCGGTAATATAAAGCTCAATCTGAATAGGCATCTTAAAAATGCCATCTATTGGGCTATTGTTTATTCTATTCTTGTTTTTTTTTTGTATATGTTTTTTATAACAACAGCTGCAAATAAATAAATAAAAAATAAATAAATTGACCATAAGAAAGATTAAACAATGTTTGAAAGTATGAGTGCCATCGTTGCCTTTCATAGTAAAACTCTATCTGCCAATACATGGCACCGCATTGAGCAATCTATTACCCTTATATAATCAACGATTAAACACAGTAATAATTCAGGACACATCCATCCATGACACTCTGTTCTTTATTTTACAGGATATATGCCGCTGCAGTGTTTTCTACGCCGACAAGATGTCGCTACGCGTCGACGGAGTTGGAATGATCTCAAATGTTTACGAAAGTAAATTCGAAGTTACCACAGAATGGTGCTTAGCCATAAACAATATAGACTATGTGAGGCAAAGTTTGCATCCGTTCGTCAGCGAGTTGGGAATGGACGACATTATAAATAGGCTGTGCGAGTTAAGAAGCCCTGTCGAGGCACAGAGGTAAGTTCTATAAACTTTAGATAGATTATTCGGCAACGACTGTACTTGTGGTGGCTTAACCAATATTGCGTTCCTCAAAATTTTCGGCTTGGCTCAGCTGGTTCGAAAAAATTATGCTTACATTGAATTGTGATAAATCTAACTATTCACTATAACTGTTAAACAAGAATTTACTCATAATGGTCTTAACTAAAACTAATTTACGTTTCACAGTTATTCACAATTTTGTCACTCACGCACGCCGATCGGCGTTTTTCGTATTATCCGTATTTATGCAATTATCGCCTCTATTTCTCCCTATACTTCAGTAAAGGCCTGTCATTGAAGCCTGCCATTGAAGAAGCCATTGGTATATATCAGTATGCTTGCTTGCACACACCACAAACAAATTTTTCTCTTCAAAAATTTTGCGTGGAATGTTCCGAAAGGTTAATCAGTAAGATAGGACGCTATTATGTAAAGAAAAATAGGCAGTAGAAACAATCTTTAAATTTAGGATGTTCATTACATTTTCTACTTCTTTCAGATGCAAGGAGACACTACAAAATGTGATCGAAAATGCGATTGACACAGTTAGGAACAAAATAATTGAACTGCTCGAGAAAGTTGTCAGAAAGGTATGTATATTATGCACATTCAGTGGCGCGCCGACCATTGTCAGCGTATTTGCGCGAAACCAATGAAGCGCCCCTTTGATCTTATAAATGAGTGAACCACTTGTCTACTATTTCGAAACAATCCGCGAGTATCTATGTATGAATTATAAGATCAAACAAGCACAAAAGCCATATAAGAAGTGTCGAATAATATCTTTAGGCTAATTAAAAGTCATGTAAAGGCGTTCAGACTAACACTCAGCTATATAAAGATGTCATTTAAAGCAATGTGGCTTATATTACCTTTTATTCATATAATTTTTGTCGTATAAAACCTTTTAGTCGAATAAGCGTGGTATAATTGCTATAAAGCATACTAATTTATAACCACTTTATAACTAACAGCTGTATAGTAGCCGAATAAATAACCTTTATAGAACAAACAAAACAAAACCTACTACATTACCCTTACTCCATCAAAGGTGGTATATTGGTTACAAGACCCACCCTTATACAGCTTATAGTCATATTGAAGCTTTTAGGACCTCACTTACTCGGTTTATAGTTTTATAAATCGTTTGTTATTATAGTATATTTTATTTTGAGATAGGATACTCTATATGCATGTTTAGAATGCATTCTATTGGGCTACTGAACATAGGAGAAGATTAGTCAATGTTTGAAACTATGAGTGCCATCTACATATTGCGTTTCATAGTAAATTACCCAGTGCCGAAACGTAGTACGGCATTGAGCAATCTAATAACCTATATAGTCAATGGTAATAAATAAAGCTACATAGAGTTAACATACTGATGACATATGACCAATATTGGTTGCGTGAGCCGAAATGTCCCATACTCCTTTGTATTGAGTCGAGTTGGTGCTTACCTCATTCTGCAATATTTCAGATGATGCCGTCAATAACTAGATTCCTTGTGGAAGGGGCCGAACTCTTACACCAGGACTGTTCCAGCATGGAACGTGTCATGTTATATCTGGAAGACAACCTCGATACTCTATATAAAAATTTAAATCAGGATAATTTCACAAGAACTTTGGACATCGTTTGGGAACAGTTGAGCGATGTATTATATCAACTCATACAAACCAACTTAGAGGTAAGTCATTTTATTGAATGTTACCTTTTACCACAATTAAATTTTATATAATTTTAGCATGTCTTACCGTTTTGGTTTTTTTTAAATACATACATACGTATAATTTTGGGAGTATATAATTTTTCTGAGTTGCAGTAAAAATAGCTCTACGCATGTTATATTTGATTTTTGATTACTAATAACAAATTTAATTTCACGTTTTGGTAACCATCTCGGCTGAGCACCGTAATATAATTAATTTTGATTATTATGTCTAACAATAATTTGATAACATCAATGCTATTTAATTTTTTTGGACCTATTTTAGCTGCCAAAAGCAACACCCCAAGTATGGTTGCGACGCGTCTTATTCAAAAGAAAAAATGCAATATCGCCCTGCGATGCGGTAATAATGTTCACTTAGAATATTGTCAATTTCTAGAGCACTAGGCTATGTGTACGCAATTTTAGAACTTATTGAATACACTGGTCAGATTTTCAACTTTCCTTTGATCAATAAGACTGTTGTCGTATTTTTTGGTATGGCTTCGAAGTTACAAGGCTTGATATTTTTTGTAAAATCTTTGATATAATAGATTTAAATTTATGGAATATAATAATAAATTAGAATCTATGTATCTGCTTATCTGCTACTCCCTAAACACAGCAAAGAAATATATTATTTTTTACAAACAATAATCATTATAAATAAGATAAAAACGAATTTACCGCGTGAAGATTGTAACACCCGACTTTTTGGGGGTAGACGATCTACCCCTAGACAATGGCGGTTGCAACATCGCCGAAACATCGGGTGTTACAATCTTCACGCGGTAAATTCGTTTTTATCTTATTTATAATGTCAAACAATAGCGACAGTACGATTTCACATAACAATAATCGTTGTAAAAAATATAGTTTTTTGATTTAGTAACAAGGAGATGGTCATTTTAAAATAATATTAAAATACCTCACCTTGATACCTCAATGTCATACTATTAAATACTTAAATTGCACATTTTCTTTTCCAAACAATATTATTATATATCAAAACTGGTGATGGAAAGTTTTATTTTAGTCTTCCAAATTATAAGTCCAAACATGCATTTTAGTAGGCGCAGAATTATATTCAGAATATTTTATTTTTTTAAGGAACAGTAAAATTTACAAATTTGTTTAATAGTCCAAGCATATGAGATCTAAGCATGTCGTTTCCAGGAAAAAAAATCCGGAAGTATTTTTCTCAACAGTTTTATATGTATTTTTAGACGGTGAATCCAAGGTGAGCTAACTTCATGAATCGCGAAAAACCGCAATAATTCTGCATTACATTTAATTTTTCGCTTATAATTGACGAATAAAGTATTTTTTGATAACAAATACTCAGCACAAAATTAGAGTAAACAAAATTTCCTACAGTTCTTATTTACAGATTTAATTCCTCCGATGTACCAAACCGCCGCTAAAGCGCGCTCAAAAATTGTAATTTTATGCCACAAAGTCCATAGCGCGGCTCTACCGCACTTGAAAAATTCCATTTTCTGCGTTTTTCTCTAAGTGGCAAAAACCATTTTTGAGTGCGCTGTAGCGGCGGTTTGGTACATCGGAGGAATTAAGTCTATAGATATGAATTGAAGGAAATTTTATATACTATATTTTTGTTTTGCGTAATCATTATCAAAAAATAATTCGTGAATTATAAGCGAAAAACGCGATGGACGCCAGAGATGCTGAAATTTTATTTAAATGCCTTTCAGCATACACTTCCAGACTCCAGTAACCTCGCTCGTTAGAGCTATGCCGAGTATAGTTCATGTCCCCTTTGTAGCAACACCCCTTGCACAGCTAGACATATAGTGGCCTTGGATGAAGGACGGTACACTTACCGCCACGACAAAGTCCTTGCTATTATTCGCGAGGTACTTAACCTCTCAGTGGCTCGTGCCAACAAGGGTTCCACAGTATCCTCCAAACCCCCAATACAGTTTGTGCGGGTTGGCTCTAAAGGCAAAAAACATCTCACTGCAAAACCTTTCTCAATAATCGAGAAACCTTCAGATTGAATTCTGGAGGTCGATTCGGTCTCTAAGCAGTATAAATTCCCTGAAAGTCTCGGATGCACAGCCCTGCGTCCAGATATAACTCTTTACTCTCTATCTCGGAAGATGGTCCTTATCGTAGAATTAACTGTTCCATGGGAATCAAATATCCCAAAAGACCACGAGTACAAATTAAATAAATACCATGACCTCGCAAATGCCGTCACCCGGAACGGCTTCACTGTTCACCTTCACGCGGTGGAAGTGGGCGCTCGAGGTCTGCCAGCTAAATCTTTGTTTCACCTTTTTAAAGATCTTGGTCTCTCCAGGAAAATAATCAACTCCTTTCTAGAAAAAATATCTAAAACCGCGATTTCTGCATCTCAAATTCTATGGCTTCGAAGGGGGAGTGAATGGGTGGTAAGGTGAACGCTCACATGTGGCAAGACAGCTGTCCTAAACCTACCACCCCCGGTCGTTAGTCCGGAATCCACCCTTCACCTCCCAGAAGTGTAATAATTATATATGATGGGCCCGATTTTTGGTCGGTGAATTCCATGGCAGCTCCGTTTGTCTTTTATTTATTATTTTTTTTTTCGGTTTTTCGCGATTCCTGAAGTTAGCTCACTTCTGGCGAGGTCGCAAAGTTAAAAATCGGATTCAGCGTCCAAAAATACATATAAAACCGTTGAGAAAAATACTTCTGGATTTTGAACCTAACCTAACCCCCATAAGCTTGGACTATAATGCATTACACAAATTTGTAAAATTTACCATTCTTTTGTAATCGATATGTAAATTTCAATTTAAAATGTGTTATGTAAATTTTACCATTACGAATTGCCGCTAAAATGTATGGTGAGACTAATATATTGGACTATCAAGGGATTGGTGAAAATCTTCTTATGAATCTTAATTTCAAAGCATGCGCTCATATTGGTATACATTAAAAGCATGGAATCATAACTGTATATTCGTATTCTTGATTGCTAATTGTGTCACTTAAAGAGTACTACCTACTTCAAGAATATACTATAGGTATATACACAGTGTATTCAAAAAGTTCCAGGACTACTTTGAAATAAAATATCTAATGATGGCGAAACAAAATATTACGTCCCTTTCCTTATCCCACACTCGAGACCATTTATAGAGACTTTGGAACGCCTTGACATTTCAACTGTAATTCCCTTGCTCAGTTAGACGTATTCTAGCTGGCTGCAAGGCAGCCTCAGATCAAGGACGGTACACTTACCGCCACCACAAAGTCCTTGCTGTTATTCGCGACGTAATTAGCCTCTCAGTACCTCATGCCAACAAGGGTCTGACAGTACCTTCTAAAACCCCTATACAGTTTGTGAGGGATGGCTCTAAAGGCAAAAAACACCCTACTACAAAACCTTTCCCAATAATCGAGAAAGCTTAAAGTTGGATTCTGGAGGTCGATTCGGTCTCTAAGAATATAAATTCCCTGAAAGTCTCGGATGCACAGCCCTCCGTCTTTACTCCCCATTTTGGAAGATGGTCCTTATTGTAGAATTATCTGTTCCACGCGAATCAAATATCCCTTGAAACCATAAGTACAAATTAAATAAATACCATGATGTCACAAATGCTATCACCCGAAACGGCTTCACTGTTCACCTTCACGCAATGGAATTTGGCGCTCATGGCCTGCCAGCCAAATCTCAGCTTCACCTTTTTCAAGATCTCGGTCTCGCCAGGAGAATAATTAACTATTTCCTAGAAAATATATCTAAAACCGCCCTTTCCACATATTAAATTCTACGGCTTTGAATGGGGAGTTAATGAGTGGTAAGGTAGATGCTCACATGTGGAAAGACAGCTTTCTTATACCTACCTGAGCCGGTCATTAATCCGGAGTCCATCTCTCTGTAATAATAGTATTATGATGGGCCAATACCAAGTCGATACACAAAACACCAAACTGCCAACTGATACAAAACAAATACAAGAAATAGAGGAACCAGTATAGGTAGTTCTATAGTTTCCAAGCGATGATGTCACTTGTTTCTTCTACAAAAAATCAGTCCCGGAACTTATTGAAGCCAGTTTGTATGTTCGGTGTATTATATTTCACTTGCTTTCAAGCATGTTACATGTTGTTGTAGGTCTATCACAAATTATGGTCGAGCCACATTTGGTGCAAATATTTTTTTATTACGATTTCTTAAATTCTTTTATCGCCTGCAGAAAAGACGCCCGCCGACTTTCTTCGCAAATTTGCACGAATGCGTGAAAATCATGGTAAAATCCTTCAAGCAGGACAACTCTGAGAGTCATTCATCTGAAACTCTACAACGAATAGAATATCTTTTGAAATTGAACGGATTTGAAACAGCTGAACTGATTCATCAATATCACCAGGAAAGGTACGTACTCATATCAGAAGCTATTGTTTAATAACTGTAGTTCTACCTACTGATGATGATGTTATATAATTTATTTAGGTGGCAAGAGCAGCAATCATTGGAGGAAGCAACATGTGGAATGTTGACCGTTCGAGCCCAATTCATAGACGGTGATCTCAAAGTTGAAGTCATGAACGCACGCAATTTGATGCCTATGGATTCGAATGGTAATGAGATAACATCAATATAATAGTTTTGGGACTTTATATGTCTGTGTTCACCGACCTTCAGGTTAAATGGCTTAACCGATTGAAATTTGAAACATAGACTCCTGAGGGGTCAATCAGGCTGATAAAAAGTTTTAAAAAATATTCTAAAGATCTTCAGTTCAAAAATTTAGAAACGACAGACGAATACCAAAACTATTAAAACTGATATGGGCCCTGTGGGCACTAACTAAACCTTGTAATAACATATAATTTTAATGTAATAAGTTTATTAATAAATGTTTTACAGGTTCCTGCGATTCCTATGTCCGAATTCATCTTCTCCCCGAAGACGCATTCGCTACAGCTGTCAAACCAAAGACACAAACGCACAGCAAAAATCAATTTCCACTCTATGATGAAGTTTTTATAATGTGAGTATTACTTTGTCTTATTACAATAAATACCATATGACTTTCTGGGTTGGAATGGGAAATGCTTATGTTTTGAAGAGATGACCTTATGGATGTGCACCACTTTTGCCATGTATGTTTGATGGGAGTCCCTTTATCACCGGTGAACGATCACCATTCACCTATACATCTCAAAAACTAAGCTTGTCCTTTTGCTAAATAAAATGTCTTCAATAGAGACGAATTAAAGCGAAAAACGATATATAAATCACATTGATTAATTCGGCAAAGGTCGTTTCTTAAATGTAGGATTGACTATCGAAATATTTCAAAATGTCAAATGTTTCCACCATTTAAATTATAATTCAAAGAAGCTGCGTTCGTTATCAACGGGCAATTTAATCAAAATAAAAATAAAAAGCTTCATATGCTCATTGCAATGAAAGACGACATTTCAATACTATATAATATAATATTAACAAAATAGGATAAACTTGTATAAAATTGTATAATGTTATAAAATTGTATAAAAAACATAGGATAAAATTATACAATAATATAAATATTTTATAGTTCATAAGATGATGCTTTGATGTAAAAATAAAATTAATAAAAGCTACTTACATAGCAGCCAAGGACTTCCCGGGTTGGAATGGGAAATGCTTATGTTTAAAGGAGATATATTTATGAGTGTGCACAATTTTCGTCTGTGCCATGTTGGTTTAATGGGAGTCCCTTTATTTCCGGCGAACGATCACTGTTCTTCATCTTTGCCAGACAACCGTTAATCATTTTGCAATTTAACCCACACCGACTTACTTCCCTTTCCAAATCAAATATTTTAAAATTCGCAGATCGTTGACAAGCGAACAAAGAGACTACAAGGATGCACTCATAGCGTTTAACGTGAAAGACAAGGATCTCTTTGGAATGTCGAATCAATTCCTCGCTGAAGGATATTTACATTTCAGTGAAATCCCAGATACACCTGTCGACATAGCGACTCTCCCTCAAGTTCATATAACTTTATCAAGACCAACAAAACTTGGTAAGTATTTTCAGATCTAATTAATATTACATTTTCAAGTCCACCAATTCTCATTTTCATTTTTATTGTAGAAGGCGATGCTATCAAAGCCCTCGAGCACAGACAAGGGGACAAACAAGCCAGGGAATTTCTCAAAAAACAGCGTCAGAAAATACCCAGCAGCTAAACCATAATATGATTGAAATATCATATTGAAAAGACTGACATTCTCCTGAGTCATACACTTCATCGA